>CM023943.1:24831725-24896537 GCA_013407115.1 Glycine latifolia
ACCTTTTTTAATATATATATATATATATATATATATATATATATATATATATATATATATATATCAAAACTTAAAATAATATATTTATGGGGCTAATCCTCTATCAAATTTAACATTTAATCCACTAACTTGACATTAATTTCTTCAGCTTTTTCCCACTATTCACTTAAATTGGTTTGTTTATTTAAAAGGTCAAATTTGAACTTTTTAAATTAAAAAGATCATATTGTAGGCTTTAAAAAAAGTCCATTAAGCCTGAATAGTGGGTCTGTCTAAACTATAACTTATAAGATCATATTTAATAATTTATAATTTATATGAGAAACATATCTATTATGTTATTTTTTATTTTTAATTATTTATTTTTATTCAATCAGATTTTGTATACAGGCTTTCAAGTCAGGTCAGACTTTTATGCAAGCCAGACTTAGACCTTAATAAATTATTTTTAATAGATAACAAGTCAAGCTTAGGTTTAATAATAATGATGTGGGTCAGGCTCAAGCTTAGGCTTGTCAAAGCTTGGCCTGACCTGATCTATTTCCATCCCTTACATTAATCTTTTCAATGATGCTTAAATAGACATGATAAAAATAGAAAATTAAGTTATGTACTGAGAATTTAAAATAATTTCATATTCTCATTTCATCATGAATTTGTTTCATTTGATTTTAAATACAAGAAAAAAAATCTTTCATTTAATTAAGGTTTTAGTTCCAATGATGAAATTTAGTAGTATGATGAAAGAATTATAAGCTTTCATTTTGTTTGGCTTAAATATATAAGAAAATTTTAATTAATTTTATTTTACTTAATTCTCTTTAAAAAAATTAATTTTATTTAATAATGTCATCTGATTTTAAATATAAGAAAAAACTCTTTTATTTAATTGAGATTTTAGTTTGATGAAATTTAGTAGTATGATGAAAGTTTTAAATATATAAGCTTTCATTTTGTTGGATTCAAATATATAAGAAAATTTTAACTTATTTTATTTTAAAAAAACTTTATTCATTTAATAATGTCATCTCTAAAATACCTTTCATTTAATTGAGGTTTTAGTTCTAATAAATTTTTTTTATTTTTGATGTCAAATTCCAACCAAAGATAAGTTCAAGAAAAAAAAACAATAGTTTTTAATTGAGTGTGGTGTAATTTAATATGATTAATTAACTTTCTTAATTAGTACGAATTAATTTTTTTTATAGTCTCTTTGGTCTCAATTATAAAGGAAAAAAACATATTTCATACTTATTAAGAAATTATCTATCTTTATTAAAGGTAAGTCCCAATTTAAAAAAATAACATTTTTCTCTAAACTATTATTTATTAGAACTTGATATTAAACATAATTTTTTTACCTCATTAAATAAAATATATTTTAGAGATAATTTTATTAAATAAGATATAAATAATTAAAATTTACTTATATTTAATACTAAAAATAAGAAATTTTTGTTGCCTACGTTTAAGATAAAACATAGTATTTAATATTAGAGAAGTAGTTGATAATGTAAATTTTTTACCCTAATAATGTATAATCCTTCAGCTAAAAAATGATATTATTAAAAATGAAAATATTTATAATATACTAATATATAAAAATTTAAACATTTAATAAATATTTACACCCCTTAAATGAAATAATAAATGCTAGAACGTACTCCGATACGAAGAGTTGTCTGCTAGTCTACGAACCTTGCGAAGAAAATGGCAACAATCCGGCATGTCAAGGTTCTTACATCACTCGCTAAACCAACAACATACAGGGGTAAAATGGTAACATCACGTAATCCGTCCGTTACATAGTGACGAAAATGTCATATTCGTAAATAACTCTAAAAAATAGGCACAGTTATCCACATTCCACCACTGTCTAATATATCCCACTCTCACACTCTTTTCAGATCCCTTCAAACCTTCATCTTCTTCCTCCTTCCCTTTATTCTATTTTTATTTTTCCTCTGGCTCTTTTAACACATTGCTACTAAACAAACCCCAACTCGAAGAAAAGAACAACAATCTGTTCCAACACAAGCTTTTTCTCCTGCACCAAATGGTAATTATTAATTTCTCTCTACTTGTTGAGAAAAAAAAAAGAATTAAACATTAATAAATACCCAACACTGCATGTTCTTATTTTTCTCAAGATCGACCCTCGTTCATGCATTCATGTTTGTTTTTCATTTTTACTTTTCTTTTCCATTTTCATGCTTTCTCTTTTTTTATTTTATTAGTCTGTTTATTTATAATTTTTGCAGCGTCTTAGAAACTTTTGATTTCGTGCAGGTTTCAATTTTTGTTTTCTGGGGAGATCTGGCTGATCCGATCCACTTGGGGTTGGTGACCGAGTAACGACGCCGTTTTGTGTTTAGGTTTTTGGACTCTTTTTCTGTAAACTCGTACAAAACATCCTAGGAATCGTTTGATGTTACAAATGGAGACACTCGTGGTTGTGGCGCAGCATAGGAACCAATGTTACACCAGGTCGAAATCCCAACGCCATGCTGAGTTTGGTTCCTCTTCACCCTCCAAAGACTTTAGGGGCATAAATTGCAGAACTTTTCAAACGGGGTGTGGTCTTCTGCCAACCCCACTCAAACGCCCCAAAACGCCGTTAACTCCTTCAAACACTAACAAAACGCGTTGCAAAACCACTCCTAGAAGCGCCCCGGTTCCCATAAACCTCAAGAAGGAGAAGGATTTCAATGTTGTTCCTGATGGGGGCATTTTGCTCTCTGAACTTTGGGCCGGGCCCACTTACTCGAATTCGCCACCGCCGAGTTCGTTGCCTATTCCAAAATTTTCAGTGAGGCCTAAGAGAAGTGTGTCACTTGATCTCCCTGGTTCTTGCCCTGAAGTTGAGCAGCAGTTACGTGCTAACTCTGCGCCGTCCTCCCCTCGTGGGGACCATTCCCTTTGTGCCAGAGATGATGGTCTCATTGTTTCGGCGACAAACACGCTGCGTCGCATCCTTAATCTTAACTTGGATGATGAATGAGACTGGAGGAGCAAGAGGCTCCTGTAAATAAAAGTGCTTTTGGTTTATGAAAGTTGGGTTAGTGTTAGATTAGGTGTGTATAGAGTGACCAAATAAAAGTATGTAGTTTTAGTTTGTGTAGCTTTCAGTATGGTGGTGGTACCCTTGACAATGGTGATTGATGATCATGGTTGGAGATCATGGAAATGTTAGGCTCTTTTGGGAGCAGGGTTTGTTTTGTGACATGGATGAATGGGGTTGGGAAGCTGAATGGTGTGGCACAGAATAGACTTGGATGACAGTGAAGAAAGTTGTTAATTATATATATTCAAGATGAATACAGAGTTCATGATCTGTAGTAGTTCGTAGTATCTTCTCCTCACAGAAGAATGATTATACCTTCTTTTTAGTCTAGTAACTTAGTACATACTGTAGATTGTAGAATCCTTGCATTTACAAAAGTCTATAGAGTTCAACTCTTTGGTTCTTTTCCAGGAACCCTTCAAATTTTCTTTTTCATATAAGTTATTACCATAATCTATTATCCTTCTACTCTGGTCTTGTAGATGGTCCACTATATACTAGCTTGTAGTTACTCCTTTGCTTAATGATCCTCCTTCTTTCTTAATCTATCTCTTGTTTTTCTTTGTAAAGTTTCATTTCCTAGTTGCCTTCTAAGAGGGCATAGTTTGTCCCTTCACCTCTTTTCAGTTTTTTTACAAAGAAAAGTTGGAAGGGGCTCGGTTATATAATCTTTTGCTTCTAAGTTCTGACTGCTTTAGTTTTTAGGGTTAATCTGTGTCACACAACCTGTTATCAACCCCCCAATGTTTTCCATTTTAGCCTTTGGTTAATGCTTCTTTCCATAGTTGTCTTCACCTTGCTTATCCTTGATGAAGAGTGTTGACCATTCTATGCCAAAGTTGAGGTAAGATATTGCTTGATTCTCATGCTTCTGCTTTGTTGTTTTCATGCCATAAACTTGCAGTTACTGAAAATTGCTTCATTGTGAATCAGGGAGGCAAAACTGTACCGAGGCTGTTTTGTTCAAAAGATGTGGTCATGATCTTTTAGGTAGTTTGCAAGTTCGTTTTACTTCATGAAGTCCCTTTGTGGTTCGTGGCTTGTGTTTCTTTCTTTGAGTTTTTGTAACTAGTGGAACTTGTATGGTCCGCTGAAATAAATTATCGATGACTATTAGTAGCTAGGACTACTCCTATGTTTTATCTGAAGTATGAGTTGGTGGAAATTCTGTAACTGTTCACTAATTTATATATCGTTGTTTTTCAAATCTGACACCAGCATCTTGAAGAAGTTTTTTTATTTTCTTATGAAGCTCATCTGCTTAATATGACACAGATTGGGGGGTACGATATGATATGGATACAAGGATAAGAGAAATTATTAAAAATTCAAAGTTGCAATACAGTTTATGTTAACATGATTTTTTTTATAATAAAAAAATACTTCGCCTTAAAGCATAATATTTTTGTAGAGATATTGATCATTTATAATAATAGTGTCATACATGACTATATTGATGGATGGCATTCACAATTTAAAAATAAAACAATTTACTATGACATTTCCCTATGGTTTGCTGGAAATAGAGCAAAGAAATGGGGCAGAAGAGATGAAATAATAATATTAAACTCTTTGTGAGAAGAAAAAATACGAATTTTTTTTATAGATTTCACGTATAAAAATATTTTTTTCCCTACGTTGTTTACGCTGTTTTGAAATGAGGGATAAAAATAATAAGTATTTTTATATTAAGAAATAAATATAGTAAGAAGTTTTTTGTTTTAATTAGTATAAATAGTTTATATAATTTATATTCATTCTTCCATTAATTTAAAGATAAGTAGATTTCTTTCATTTTTCTCCTTATTTTAGATGAAATCTTATTTTTCTCTGTATGTAAGCATTAAAGAGAAATATATATGAGCCGTATATTTTTTTTTCTTGAAATGCAAAACTATAAATTTATATATCATAATAGAGTTATTTTTTTTGTGAATAGAGAGACAATCGTCATCTTTCTCTCTTGGAGAATCAAAAATACCTTGTAGAATATGAATATCAATATATTATAAATCTGAATTCTCATTTTTAACGACACGGTTTTGATATAAATATTTATAGAATTAATTTTTTTAATGAGAGTATTTTTTAGAGTTTTCTCATTGTCATTGAGTCACATGTTTCATTATGATTATTTTGAACACTTTTTAAAAATATTTATTTAATTTTAATTTCAAATTAATTTGATTTACAAAATATTTCAAATTAAATATTTTTTAATTGTTTATCTCTTTTACTCTATCCTTTTATCTTTATTTTTAAATTGAATTTCAATATTATTTAAATAAAAGGTCAATAATTAGAAATAATTTTGTACCACAATATAAATCATTTATCATAAATTCAAAATATAATTTTACATGTCCTAAAACATTTATTAATTATAATATAATTTTTATATATAAATATTTATTTATTATAAATTTAATAACATAAAAATAAAAATTTACCCTTGTACATTGCACAAACTAAAATACTAATTTTAACTAAATTATCAATTGTTTCGTATATTTAGCGATTTTTTCTTGTAACAAATAATTTTAAAAATATATCTTAAATAACATTTCATTAGTAATAATAAAAAATAAATTAAATATACAAAGTTTGAAATTTATGCTTTTAAGAATTAATTTTTCATTTCAAGACACTAAAAATAAGTTTAACTGTGAAAGGTTGACGTCAAAAACTGTGAAAGGTTAAATAGTTTGCACCATATCTTAAGATCAATTTTTATTGTTATTATTGTAAAATAAATTCAATTAAAAGGTAGTATTATTTTAATAAAAATAGTTATTTATTAAATTTAATATTAATTAAATAAATTTGCATAATTTAAATAAAAGCTTATAAGATGGATTACCTCTTCAAAAATGCATCAAACATGTGATTGTATAAAAATGAAAATAATATTTTATTTTCCTTTAAATGAAGATTCACCTTTTTAATAAAAGGATGGATTATTACATATCATGAGACCATCCCAAACATTTGCATATAATAATATTAGTTGTAAGTCATACAATAGAAATTTATATGGAGGTATATTTTTTTTTCTATTCATAATATTTCTTCACTCAATTACATTCTTTCTTATAACATTACTTATTATATTTTTATTTTCTTTCTTTTATATTTTTCTTTAGAATTGAAACATTGAATCAATTCTTATGAGTAAGTCCGAATAACTTATAATAAATATGATCGTTCTTAAATATTAAACAAAAAAGATTGAACCAACATAGCCCAATGAATCAAGATGTACCAATAAAATATAGGCTCAAAATCAATTGGCCTATTTGATCTTATATGATTTATTTTTATATTTTTATTTTATTACAAAATTTATATAAAGATAGAATTAAAAATTTCAAGTCAATTTAGTCGAGTTTGGTGGGCTCATGGGTAGTTTGAACCAATAAATCTTTAGTTTGTAAGAGATTTAGACTAATTTAACTTGATCTAATTTTACATCTTAGTTTGGCAAGGTTAAGACAATCTAGATGACTTAATTTGTTACTTTTAATGTCATGTATATATTGTAGATAAATATGTCAATTTTTTAATAAGTAAACCAGTATCTAGTCATTGGAATTATAATGTGTTATTTAGTTAATGATCGCAATTAGAAAAATTAAAATAAGTCCCTCAAATTGGTTCTTTTTAGTGAAGTTGATCTAGAATGTGACCTCCAATATTATTAGGCAGTAACGTTGACTGTGTTGTTTTGGCATGTTAAGCATCACGCAAGTGTCCATATTTCCTTTTGCATGTAGTATTTAATATATATTAAATATTTTTTATTTATTAAAATGATGTTATTTATAAGAACACAATCTCTAGAAAGTCAGGTAGAATTTTCTAAAAATCCAGAAAACTGACCTTCTTATATAAAAAAACCTTTTTATAAAATTTTGGTTTTGACCTTTTAACTTGTTAAACTATTATTTTAGGATGTGCATTAGACATGCAGGATAAATATTTGTTTTTATATGATTAAAATCCATAACAAATATATGTTTTTGAATATATAATTTATATTATAATTCTAATTCATTACAAATAAATATCTTTTAATATGTAAATTAGATTTTAGATTTACAGTGAACAATTTAAATTGTGACTAAAGTTTATTTTACCTATCGACAATTTATTTAAAAATATTGAAATTCAATTTAGTGATATAGATAAAAAAAAGGATAAATTGAAAGTTTTAATAATGCTTTAAATGTTATTTATTTTTTATATAAAAATAGACAAGTTAATTATTTATTATTGATTAGGTGACTCTCTGATATATTCATCCTTTCTAGAATATATTGGATTATTTCAATAATGCTTTGAATGTTACTAATGCAGTCTATTTTATTAAATAGCTTTTAATAATGTAAACCTACGTGTCCACGTTATTACAATTTACAAGCTTGAACACTTCTTCTATTTAGGTAAATGTAGCATTCCTTACTTCTCACATTATATTTCAGAAAACCTGTGCCGTAGGTTATGCGGTTCCACAGACAAACATCAATAGTTAAATTTTTCAATTACAGCCACCCTATCAATATTCATTAGTCATCACATGAATTATCTAGCTAGCTAGAACAAATACCTCAAAAAATAAATCTACTATTATTTGTTTTAGAATCACATTTGATCAACACTTGATAATCATTCCTTAAAATAAGAATATCCAACATTTGTACTCCCTCGCCCAATTAAATATGCCACACTCAATCTAAACACTTCACGCAAAAAATACAAACCCCCTCATAATCTCATCCATATATAAATTTTAACCATGCTTGCTATGCCTATGGCGCTAATACTAGCTCAATTGTTCATAAAATAGAGTTATTGCACCCGAAATATATTATTATTGATAGTACGTAGCGTCACATAGTTGGCAAGTTCCTTAAAATAAAGAATCTGCATGCAACACAAATATTACAAAAAAACTTGTAGGAGACAAATTCAAAAAATCTCGCAAGTAAATTTAATTGCTTGCAGTTTTATACCATGTCCGGCACTTTAAGTCAATTCATATTTTCTTTGTTACAATTTTTTCTGCAAATTTCTCTTGTAGATTATGATCTGATGCAGCAAATTTTCAGAAAAAAATCAGAAAAAAAAACTTAGAAAATCTATCTTTAAAAAAAATCAAAAAAATCTACAAATCCCAATTAATTAAGGAGAAAGTTTTAGGCCATCATTGCTAAAAAGGAACTATATATAGAAAAGTGGGGTGATTATGAGTTAATAAGTTGTTAGGTCATATATCGGTTCTGAAAGGGACAAATCAAACTGGATATTGAGTTTGAAAATTTTACATCTAATCCAACCTTATTAAATATAAAAAATTATTTATTTATAAATTTAAATTTCAATAGAATTTTTTCTAGTATTTTAACATGTACAATACACAAGATAAGTACTTATTTTCTTTCACTAAAATTTATAATAAATAAAAACTTATGAATATATACATTGTATTTTAATTGAAAATATTAGTAAATAATGTTTTTAACATAAATTTTATTTTAGATTTACAATAAATAATTCATATTGTGATAGAATGTTATTTTTAATTATTAATTTTTAACAAATATTAAATTTTCATTTAAAAACTAAGATAAAATTGATAAATTGAATGAGATAAAAAATTAAGAAAAAATTTTAAATATGCTCTTGTTAAATAATAGCTTCTAAAAATGCTCAAATTAAATAATAGTTTCTAAAATGCGTTTAATTAAAATATTTATTCTAATTTATATAAAAAATAAGATATTTTCTTTCCAATTTTTTTTTGTTATGTTTTTAGAAAAATACTCAATCCGATAACTGAAATTTTTTTTATTGAACTTGATTGTTATTGGATTGGGTTGAATTTGAACTCACAAAAAAGTTATAAATCCAATTACACGCATCTTTTTTATTCAGTTCAAATTAAAAAATCTGCCAAAATTTATTTAACATTACCCTTGTTCACCTTTAATAAAAAAATGTAGGAAATATGTAAAGAAGTTTTAAACCACACTCATGATCCTATGAGTAGTTCTTATATATATGCGATGATGTAAAATGAAAAAGCATATATTAAAATAATTCATTCGTCAATTAAAATAAGTAGATGGTGAGTATTTTCAAAACCCAAGCAACTCATCCAGTCACCCTAAGAAACTCCAAAATTGTATACTTGTAGAAGGATAATTGTCAATTGCCAATCTATTAATTAATTTGATTAAAAAAATTAAATAAAAAATTTTATGAAGAAAAGTTACAATAAACACACGAGAAAAGTAAAAACAACCACTCCAAACAAGCAGGGTGATCATGAATCGTGATCATAACGAGCAACTTCCAAGCTTGACCACTACTACACTTCAAACCCCTATACCTATAGCCTCTGCCGATACCCCTATGGCTATGACCCACAAACCCCAAACTTTAGACACCCTCATTTCACAAAGTTACCTCCAATCATCGTTAGACTTTTATCTATAGCTGCAGTGTAACTTAATTACAAAACCATCTATGATCTAGTACTTCTATGACGTCCCTTTTGCCGCCGTCTAAATTGTCAATTTCATGAACATACAAGTTAAGTGGATTAATGGGATAAAAGAGAAATGAAAACAGGGTTTCACCTTTGACAAATGAAAATTCCTTCATTATCATTTCACTCCCCCAAATCTTTGTTTACGTTTCTTTAATTAATGTTTCACATATTTAGTAATATTTAAGATAAATGATAGTGTAAAAAAATTTTATAACGATCGTACATCATTATTAAATTCTAATTAAAAGCATTCGGGCTAAATTAAAACTCTTCGATCAACTATAGTATTTGCAATAAAATTCTTAAAAATTTAAAAAACAATCACCTATCATCTCACTCTAAAAAAAACGTTGGGCCATTGTTTTTTTTTCTTTAGTCAAACTTTGCGCGTCAAAATCTTTGTACAACTCTTTTTTTTTTTTTTTAATTTAAATAATGTTATTCGTAGTAATACATTCATAGATTTTATTTCACACTTTATCTCTTCATTTCTAATTCTTGTGCATATATACTATATACTGTACATAAATTGATATGAGTTTTGTTGTATAGCAATAATTTTGGCAAGCTTGCGTTTGATGATCGAAATGGGTAGCTAGCTATATAGCGTTGGAGATTATCTTCAATTCTTCTCATAGATATCCGAAAGGTGTCACAATACAACGATGTATATTTCTCATCTGTCAGTACACTGAAAGATGCCAAAGGAGTCGCCATCTTTAGGTTCCTTTTATTTGTTCTTTATTATTATTATCATCCACTGAGCATCTAATGCATGCGCACTTTTTAGTTCTTTGGGTCCCAAATTCTGTTGTGTTCATTTTTCTTCAGTTTTCACACACACGGGGCCAGTTGCAGTTACTGCATCCTGCATTTCTACATGTCAATTTTCTTCTATTAATGTTTCACCAGCCACTGCACTTGCCAATTAAGGTTGTTGTTTGCTGGTCTTTTTGCATATACATGCTAATGCTACACTATTGCTCGATCGGTTTCTCCATGAAAACCACCAACTCGTGTTTGCCATTTGCTTTCTCATTGTAGGACACGAGTCACAGTTTGTGGTCGGGAATTGAAGCATTATATTCCACTAATTAATCATCTGAAGAAATTCTGGTTTATCTCCCAGCCTGAGATGACGAACGTGTTTATACTAGATTCTACTCAAATAATGAATGTAAATGTATGTTTTTTTTTTGTCATAAAAAAATTTAGGTGAATGAGATTTCGAAAGTTTAATAAGATGATTATGATAACTCTTTGGTTTAAAGAGCTCTTACATGTTATTATTTTTTTTTAGATTATTTGACATTTTAAAGAAAAAATTATTCAAAAATAAATATTATATTACAAAATTAATGCTGTATTAAATATTTTTTTAAGATTCTCCTTAATTAATAATTAGTGAAAATAATGTAGATAAAGAGTAAATGAGTCATTAATTAGAAATATAAAAAATACATTAAGAAGTTGTCTAATATTTTTTTAAAATTCAATAAATTAATTATATTTCTTAATATTCGGGACAATGTTTAAAAAACTTCCACAACCACTATTTATGCCATAACGTCATCGTGACTCATAGTGAACATATTTATCCGCAATTTCTCAAAACATTCAGAATTGTCACAAAATTGCAACTACAATGACAATTTAAAACTATGTATGGTTATGTAAGTATCTAATATAAATACAGTCATCGGTGAAGATTGTTTGGTTTCACTTTAACATTCCAAATGTGCACCAAACATTGAAAAAAAAGATGCTATATAGAGTTGTTTTTTAGACGTGAGAGAAATGGATGTGCGTCAGATTTAATGCGATGCTAAAGCAAACGCCTACTACTTAGTAAATTAAGACTATGGTAATCTCAATCAAAATAAAAATAGATGCATATATATATATATATATATATATATATATATATGTACTTAAAAAATATTCTCACTATAAAGCAGATAGTAGTATTTCATTTCTATTCCATAATGGTGCCCTATTCCATAATGGTGGAAACAAATATGATCGGAAGTCAAAATGGGTAAATATGGGATCTCTAATCCACTTATCCCCCCTGTCCCCAAACTATAGTTACTCGAATTGTGTAAAGCCAATGATTTAAATTATTCATTGAAAGCCAACATGGGCAAAAGAGAAGAGAGAAAGGAGCTAGCGCATTAAAACTTATCATAGTATAGGACATTAGAACACCTTTACCTCATCTCTTTTGGCCTTTTTCTTTTTGTTACATAAATCTTTTGGCTTTTCCAACTCCATTTACTTCTGTTGGTTCCTTTAATGATGACTCCAGTTATTTCATACCTTTTTGTTGTCTGACTATGTGCCTGATCGGAACACATAAATTTGTTGGCACTTACTATTATGAATTAGGACCAAAGGTATAAGGATGTGGAATAAGAATTTTGGTTATTTAATTATTAATTGATCAGAAACGGCTTTTAATTAACCCCCTAAGTTTGAAATTTTGGTATTCTGTATGTTTATACGAATCAAAGTTTCCAAGCGCTTAACCTAATATTCAAATAATTGGATACTGAAGTAATGGGTAAGGAAAAGGATCTTTAACAAATGTATATTTTTTGTGTCATTGTTAGTTTTGTACAGTATTATAATGGTTTTCTGAATTGTTTATCAACTCAACCGAGGGGTGAGAATGGCAAAGGCTAAGGATAATAATAATAGAGTACATGCAAAGAGAGAGAGAGGGAATCTTTGTGAGAAATAATTAACCGGTCCCCTTCTAAGACAATAGGCACAGCACCATCATTATCATAAACTCAAGGAGAAGAAGAAAGAGAAGAAAGGCACTGTTTTCAATCACACATCATCAATCATCTGCTTCACCCGAAAATAATGGTAGCAAAACCAGAAGAAGCAATCAAATATTAGTCATCACTTAGGACCAACTCTACATCGTCCCCTCTTATCTATATTTGCAAGGGAGAGGATGCAAAAAAAAAATAATGCAAAAAAAAAAGCAGCAGCAAAAGACTTATTCAGAAAGGGATGAGAAAAAGGACCTTATACTGATTACAGTGAAATACTAACTAGTAAACTAGTTACTACTGCTACCACCTAGTCATATAATAGAATCATTATATGAATGGAAAATTTGGATTTGACTTTGTGCTTTTTCTGTTTATTATCCTCCCCTCAAAATGCAGGACTTTGCAGCCACGGTGCATACAAAAGTGATCTAGTCAACAATAACCATTGCTTTCAATTTTCAAACTCTAGATCTTCTATCCCATCTAACATCATTTCTTTGTGGCGGCATTCCCTGCTACAGAAAGCTTTCTCTCCTCTGCAAAAGCAACAACCCGATTCACTACCTTAAATAAGACCAATAAACAAATACATAGAAAGATCATAAAGTATTGTTTTTGTGGGATATTTATGAACAGAACATGTAAGGTTACATAAAAGGCTTTTAAGTTTTGTTGTCTTGTGGATGAGGGAGTCACACAAGAAGGCTAATAAAGATTAAGAATATTAATAATGCAAATTGCAAAGGGTAGTGATTAGAAAAGTTTATGTACCTATAAATAAAGATGTCCTTTGTCTGGTCAAGATGTTTCTTGCAAGTGTAGCAGAAACTGAGGAAATTCCCGGAGGTAGCAGCCGAGTGATGAGAGTTATGTTTTTGGGGGAGAGAACAATATGTCTCCACCACAATGCAATTGTTGAATATGTGTGTGGCTTTTGGGTTGGGTCCATGGGATATCACACATGTATATTCCTCAGAAAGCTCCATCTCACTCCAAGACAGAACGCCACCACTTCTTGGAGAATCACAACAATCCTTTGCACAAATTCCTGACCCTGATGAGTTCTTTGAACAATTATTGGTTTTGGTGGTTCCAAAATCATCAACACATGTTTGAAATTGAGACTCAAATGGGATTTTCACTCTAAGCAAAACATTTCCGTTGTTGGGTTCAGAATTGTGACTAATTGAGGTATCATCATCTTTGAGAGCACCAACAAGAGCAAGACCAATGCCCCCTTTTGAATCAGGTTTGTCCCAGGTTCTGTTTGGTGAGGAGGTTTTGTTTGGAAGGGATGAGAACGGGTTTCCAAAGGCAAAAGGGGATAATGCTCTGGCATCAAGAATTGAAGTTGGGCTCCTTAAGGCCTCAGTTCCTGAAGAGAGACACTTGTTGGTGAAATCTCTGAATTTTGGTGACCCAAATAGAGAGGGTATAATGGTTTTAGCATAGTTTTGATTGGGAGAAGAATTCTGGGTGCTGTGATCAGCCATCAAACCTGGCTTTGTCACTGCCCTTGATCTATTCCTCAGCAGCATAAGTGAAATCAAAATGATCCCACAAGGAAAATTAACTCCTAATCAAAGATCAAATCAAAATTAGAATAAATGACTAGTAATTATAAAATGTTATAAGGATGGTGAAAATGAAATATTTATGATGAAGAAAACTCACCCAAAATGGCTAATAGAGAGTGATGGCACTAAAAAATAACAAAATCACTCTGACAGATGCAGGTTGATATTTCCAAAAACTCCAGCAAAGTGCAAAGGTCCTTTTTTTTTCCTGGTTCTAAGTTCTAACACTGAATAAGCCTAACTAGGTAGTGGACTCGGAATGTTTCTTCTGTACTTGAAATTGTTTGTCACACACACTCACAAAACAATACACAAAAAAATCTGAAACTGAAACCGTGGGGGTGAACAGAATTGCGTCCTCAAAATTATATCTTTTTCTGTCAGTTTTGATATTGAATGAGGAAAAGTAGTGAGATGCATGTGATTAGTAGCAGCTCTGCCATTGGATTTGGATCTGTGTGGCGTTCAGAAAAGTAAAGAGATCACGGAAAAAATGAACAGTTTTGGATTTTAATGTTGTCTGTGAGAAAAACGCATCATCCCAAAATTGAACTTCTTTTCTCAAGGCTTTGTTTGGTTTTGGTTACCAAGTACATGAAATTCCTGCCTCCTTCTCTCCATCACTGATTCCTAACTCTTTTTTTCTGATTTATTGGTGCAAAGTGTGGGAGTTTAAATGAAGAGCATTGGGTTTGGAGCAATCAATAAGAGAAGAAAAAAGAGGGAAGCTTTGGAGAGAGAGAAA
This sequence comes from Glycine latifolia, assembly GCA_013407115.1. Taxonomy (NCBI): domain Eukaryota; kingdom Viridiplantae; phylum Streptophyta; class Magnoliopsida; order Fabales; family Fabaceae; genus Glycine; species Glycine latifolia. The sequence goes on from CM023943.1 coordinate 24,846,451, forward strand.
GAGAGAGAGAGAGAGTCGTGTTTGGATTCATATTCATATGCCAGTTCACGAGCTAAATGAAGGAGAAGCAAAGGAGTCGTGTGCATGAAAATCAAACGGTATTACTTTATATGTTAAAAATATATGGTTTTGTCTTCATGTGTATTATGTGATATTTATTTCTAATTTGACTGAACAAAAAACTCTTTTCAACTTATTTTTTTTAAATACAGTTATTTTTCATCTTATCTTCGTCATCAAATTTATCCTGATCTCTTTTTTTTTTTTCTACTTCTACACCAATCTCTTAATTATTTATAAAATATTACATTGACAGTTACACATTATACTAATCTCTTAATTATTAAAAAAATATTATACTATGAACCCTTATAAGGAAGATTAATGTATAGTTAAAAAACAAAAAAGTTGTGTGCAGTCTCAATAAATTAATGACATGGAGTGTAAATATACTTTATAATATATATCAAGTTTATTTATGTTTATTTTTATGTTTGGCTATCCTATTAATATTATTATAGTTTACAGTAAAATCATATTAATTTCATTAAATTTTGGTGTTTAACAACAATAAATGATGATGTTGAATCTGAAATTAATTATACTGTAGATATTGAATTAAAATATTCTTACAAAAACTAGATGAAAAAACAATATTATATATAATGGTAAAAATCAACATGTGGTTGATACAAGTGATACTGAATTTAATCTTTTTATAGCAATATCATGCTGATAAACAAAATTTATATATAAATGTATTTTATAATTATATTATGTTTTAATAAATATTAAAATGAAAGTATTATTCTTATCTTTGACTTTTTTTCACTTCACTTTTATTTTTATATTTTATTAAAAAGGAAAGAAAATGAAAAACAAATATGCATGCAATATGATTAATGATGTTGTAACCTTCTGGTCGTATGTTGACCTTGTGCTAGAGTCATTGATTAACCATCTGGGTGTTGACTGAGTTCGTTAGAGCAACAAAGGTCCACGCTTTGATCTTATCACAAAGCCACGTCAATGTTACTAGTCTAACTGCCTAGAATGTGTATTTGGAGATTTGGGTAATGGCTAGGTGGGGGATATGAAAAAAATGTGATTGGAAGAAAAGACCATCATTAAAGGTGATCAATCAAATTGTTTACTAGACATTAGTTATCAATAAAGCTAGTAGATGTTTCGCATCGATATCATGGTGAAAAAAAAATATAATGATGAAAATTATATGTAATGTATTTTTATAATTATATAATGTGTTTTTATTAAAGATTAAAATGAAAATATTATTCATATATTTGTCTCGGTTTTTCACTTTATTTTTACTTTTATATTTTATTAAAAAGGAAAGAGAATGAAAAAATAAAGATACATGCAATATGACTAATGATATTGTATCCTCTCGATCCTGGTTGTATGTTGACCTTGTGCTAGGGTTGTTGACTAATCCTTCATTTAGATGTGTATCGAGTTCATTAGAATAACAAAGATCAATACTTTGATCTTATCCCAAAGTTATGTCAACATTACTGGTTTAACAACCTAAAACTGTTTGGAGATCTAAATAACAGCTAGATGGGGATATGAAAAAATTATTTTCAAAAATATTGAGGGAGTGGAACACAAGGAAGAAAGGAGATATATTCCAAATAATATAACAATAAAGATAGATTATACATATTGTTTCTAATTAGGTCCTCTAAACTCCAAAGGAAATCTGTATCAGAACATATATATAAAAAAATTATATATTAAACACTATTAATATTCTTATTACATTACATTATATCTTTTTCTTTATTTTTTTTCTTTCTAATTTGATGTCCACCTATCTTTTTGTGAACCAATAATTTAGATTAAAAAATCATTTTTATTAAATGATATTATTTATTATTTAAACATAAATGTACTAATTGTTCCAAATTTTTAGGATCATAGATATGAATACATGTTATTTAATATTTTTCTTATATTATTAGGACTTAAATATTGCTTCCATTTTAAATCTGACCTTTTTCATTTTCTTTTAAATGTCATTTCTCTCTCCATCCGATCCAACAGTGTCAATAAACAGGCTGATTTTTGTCCTTTTTTAAAATCTCAATCCTCTCTTCGCTGATGGAAAACAGTGTCAAGAGAGTATTTCATCCATACTCTCTTGCACAGTGCCTCAGCAGTCAGCACAAGGAAACGGACACAACCGCTAATCTTATCAATTTATTTTAGAAGTGACTTTGAGTTGAGGATTAGTTAATATTCATAGATCCATATTATAAATGTGTGAGTAAAAAGTTCTGAACATCCAATTAGTGTTCCACTTTTGATAATAATAAAAATCTTATAATAGTATAAAATATTCATCAATTAGAAGTTAGAACATTGAGTACTAGTCCTTGGTAGGTAAGTATCATTTCATTGCGGATGAGTCTTTATTTACAATTCTTACCAAACAATAAAATAAAGCTAGCATTAGTTAAATTTAAAAAGAAAAATATAAAACACCGCACGCAAATTAAACTAAAAACTTAGGTCAACCAACCTGTTCTATATTCTTCTTTATATATTCCTACCCAGCAGTATACGAATATTGTCATAATTGAATGCATAGTTAATAGTTGCTTCATAAGATAAAAAAAACATAACGCCGATAAAATTGAATTTAATTATACATCAATGAACTCCGAGGAAGTGGTTTTGGTATGTAATGGCTAAGCCAGTTGATTGAGTTAATCATTTAACGAAGAGCTTAATTTAATATAATATATTTTGCATTTAGATTCAATAAATAAATCAATGATGTAACGTATATAAAACGACACAAGCTAGGCAGCAACAGAGAGAGACGTAGACTGCAAAATGCATATTGCATATTGCTTATCCTCGTGGGATGGGACCCACTAATGAAACCTACCTGTCCCACGTAACGTACTTCTTTTATCCGTAGGCTCAAGGTGGGCCTATCCAAAGAGGCGTGTCTTTTTCGATGCTATCCCGGGCCCACTTCTTCCTTACTGGGCCGTGTACCCTGTAGTATAAATAAAGACAAAAATACATTTTGTGGCAAAAATGAAGAGTTATATTTTGCTATTTATAATTTTTTATTTTCATATTTTTAAAATTTTTAATATTTTAGACTAAAATATTTTTCACCCTCATAAATATATATATATATATTTTTAAAAATTATCTCTACAAAATTTCTAATATATTTTTTGTCCTCACAAAATTAAAATATATAATTTTCTGAATTTATAATAATATTTTTTTACGTCATCGGATTAGGAATACTACAACTCAACTCAAACATATTATCAAATAATTTTTAACCATTTTTTGTTTGAGTTGTAGTATTAGTGATAAATTGCAGAGACATCTAATAATTTAAAATTTGAAGTGGCAAACAACGAAATGACGTAGCAAACCATTTTTTCTTGTGTGGATTAGAATTTGGCCTAAGCAACTAATTTTCGTTCTAAATACTATATACTTATGAGGTGGCTCGTTTTAGAGGAAAATATCAGCACCAGTCCACGTGGTTGTGTTTGAAAGAGAAGATTTACCAACTTGACCACCAAGTCATCTATTCATGTGAAAAGGGCTTGCAACATCACTTACCACCTTATGCATTAAGGTTTTGAGATTCAACTTGATATTTTCCAGATTTTCGACGCCAATTTTATCTAACACAGTTTAAATTAAACATAACTTTTTCTCTCAATGTAACCCAAGTCTAACATAGATTAAATTATTATTATTATTATTATTATTATTATTATTATTATTATGTACTCCACGTGCGGGTTTACATTAATAATATGATACTTCTTATTAATAAATAATTTTATCAGTATAAAAAGTCGATATATATATATATATATATATATATATATATATATATATTATTGTCTTATTGATACATTATATTATTCTGACTATAATCTTCACAATATTTATACTAGCAATTTAATTAATGTTAAAAAGTATATTAACAAAAAAAAATTGAAATTTAATGTCTAATATTTTCTTCAATATATGACATTTCTTTTAGTAAAACTTAGTGCCCCACGTAATTTTGAAGGACCAGTTCGAACAATATTTAGCCGAAAACCTAATTATAATTTTGAACATATTATAGAGATCAACATAATAATATTAATAAAAAAATATGTACAAAACCACAAAAAGGAAAAGGAAAATCAATGTAATAAAAACTGACAAATATGCAAAAATTAAATTAAATATAAAACAGATATTGAATTCAAGCTGTAGTTTACCAAGCATGTCTGTTAGCAAATTATGATATACAGGTTATGGCCTTTGTTTGATCTTTAATAAAATTGCCATATCTTTATCCAAAATAAAAAAACACCGATAAAAGAATGAAGAATGAATCTAGTTGATAAACATTAATTATAGTTATAAGGGGTTGTATTTAAAATATCTATACGTGATACTTATATCCTCCTTATAGTAAACAAGGGTAGTTAAATAACCCGGGATCGGATGAGATGTTTTAGTCACAAGAATACTACTTTAGCTTTAAGAACTTATACATGCATGTATACTTTTGAGGTCAGCCAAACTGGGCCAAATCCAAGAGGCCCAATATGGATTGACTGGGTTGGACTTTCCAGGAGTATTTTGAAGACAATCGTAGAATATGCAACGGAACCAAAAGAAATAAAGAACAATGATTACTCAATTAATGGACATTATATGAACGCTGATACTAAGGGATGTTGTCCATAATCAACCAAGTCTGTATTTATAGGTAAGGAATTCCAGGAGAAAGGTACGCTCTTCTGAACTCTCACTTTTCCTTAGACACAGTGCACACACCCCACGCCAGATTCGGTTCTTCGGGTGCATTGTGATCATTTTCTCAGGAATATTTCATCATAAATATTTCCAGAGAGAAAGAGTTCAGATCAAACAGTAACCATCCAACTTCATTGTTGGACATCTGTTTCTTACGAACAGAACATTGGCGCCGTCTGTGGGAATGTTAAAATTCGACTCCCACCATGGTAAACACGAGAAGATATACTGATGGAAGACCACCCGTAGCAGGGGCACCACCCTCCGTCCGGGTGGAGGACGCAGTTTCAGACACCGCATCCTCTCGGCCACAAAATAATCCTCCGGTCACGCCAGAGGACCCACCCTTCCAGGTCGAGGGAGAGCAAGGATCGATTCAACGCTTCACCGATAACGCGTTGCAATCCATCCTAGCCCGGATTGAGCGGCTAGAAAGGAGACATGCCCTCCAACGCCAGGAGGATATGAACAACATCATCGCCCAGTTAGATGAACGATGTGCGATGTGGAGGCAGGAAGAAGAGCAGCGAAGGCAGTATACTGAGCAGCACCATTCGAGACAAAGGGAAACCACGAGCCGAGAGAGAGAGTTTCGTCCTAGTCAATCGACCTATCGACCTCCGCCGACACCCGTGGCACCCGGGGCTGAGGAACGTTCTCATCAGGGACGAGAGGCAGTCTCTCACCATGTGGAACGCAACGACAATCCGGGACAACTAGACCGACGGCCTAACATTCCACGCCAGCAAACCGGGGCAGAAGGTGAGGTATACAGGAGAAAATATCGGCGTGGACAACACAATAACAGCCCATTCATTGATGAAATTGTCAATGCTCAGTTCATCGAAGACTTTGATGGATCCTTCCTGACAAAATATGATGGGAGCCAAGACCCGCAAGTTCACATCGACGAATTCGACATGCAGATGTGTGTCCGAGGGATTGATGAGCCAATAATTTCTCGGATCTTCGTCACCACCTTGACTGGGGCCGCGCAGGCATGGTTCCACACGCTGCCGCCTCGGTCAATACATAATTTTGAAGACTTCGGCCAGAGATTTCTACTCAATTTTGCGACCAGCAAAAACCAACCGAAATCCGAATTCGTGCTCGGCAAAATCCGCCAACACCCTAGAGAGACATTGCAAAGCTATTTGGACCGTTTCAAGGAGGCAGCATTACAGGTACAAGGACTGGAGGAGAAGGTGCATGTCCATTTGCTATCAGCAGGGCTTAGTGGGTCATCACGACTCGCGAAGTCGTTATATAAGGATCCGGTCAAAACGCTACTCGAGTTCAGGGTCCGATCAAAGAAATACTTAGAGCTGGAACAGATGGAAATCGCGAATGCTGCCCCGAGAAGAAAGGGCTCCCCGCCGAGAAATCGCCAGAACCCCGGGAGTGGGCAGTTGAATAAAAATCCTGATCTCGGACACCGCCCAGGACGATATGACACGAAGTACGACAGGTATACCCCGTTGAACACCTCCCGAGCTCAAATATAGAGAGAAGTAGCCTTGACGGAGATGAAGAAAGTAGACAGACCTCGGCCTGTTTTCAAGAAGACCGGCCTTGACCAAACTCGGTTCTGTGAATTCCACAATGGACCAGGACATACTACCGACCAGTGTTGGGATTTGAGAGATGCCATAGAGAAATTCATCCGAGAAGGTAAGTTGCGTCGGTATGTGATCAAAACTCAAGGACAAGCTAAGCGGAAGGGCGGCCAAAATGATGACCAGAGAGGCCGGGATGAAAAACGCAAGAAGCAGGAGGCCGAACCGTTCCCGGAGTCGGAATTCGAATGTAATGTGATCTCAGGAGCCATGGGAGGAGGAGGAGACACGGCCAATCAGCGCCAGAAATACCTCAGGGAGACTTTGGCAGTAAGGGAGCAACCTCGTTTCAAAAACCACAGCAGCCCGGAACCCCCCTGCTATATTTCACCAACGACGACTTGGAAGATGTCATACCCGGACACGAAGACGGCTTGGTAATTACCGGAATTATAGCTAACTGCAGGGTGAAGAAGATGTTCATGGATAACGGCATTTCAGCAGACATTATATCATGGAACGCCTTCAAAAAGATGAATTTTGATGAGGAAGACCTGAAGCCATGCCAGACGGTCTTATCCGGTTTCAACGGTGAGAACACAGCCATCAAAGGGTCCATTGAGTTACGGTTAACATTGGAAACAAAAGAGGCTTTCAAATCAGAGAGGGTGAAGTTCGTAGTGGCTGAGTTCCCTTCACCATACAACGTCATTCTGGGAAGACCTACTCTCCACCGATGGGATATCCTCATGTCTACCAAGCATCAGAAGATGAAGATGATAGGAAGCAACGGGAGGGTAATAACCATCAGCGGAGATCAGACGGCAATGCTACTACACCGCGGTCAGAGAAGCCGAGGCCGGGACGTCGGCGTTACCACAGTATGCCGAAGAAAAGCCGAGATCAAGCAGCCAACTGCGGAAACCCATCAACATGGTAGAATTAGATGTCCGAGAAGATGTGGAAGAATGGAGGCCCGAACCAGTAGACAAGCTTGTGGAAGTACAGATAGAAGCTCAAGCTACCCAGATCACTAAGATTGGGAAAATAGCCGACCCAGTCACAAAGGCAGAACTGATCAAGTGCCTACGAGACAACCATGATGTCTTTGCATGGACCGCCTCAGAAATCCCAGGAATAAAGCCCACATTTTCTTGTCACAAGCTGTCCATGTATCCCAACTCGAAACCGGTGGCACAGAAGAAAAGAAACCTCGGACCCGAGAGAAAACAGGCGCTGGAAAAACACATCCGAGAGTTATTGGAAGCCGGATTTGTACGTGAGATACAATACACCACTTGGCTGTCTAATGTGGTGATGGTTAAGAAGGCTAACGGCAAATGGCGAGTCTGCGTTGACTACACTGATGTCAACAAAGTTTGCCCCAAAGATTCCTATGCAATGCCGAGCATAGACCAGTTAGTAGACAATTCTTCAGGGTTCAACACGTTGTCGTTCATGGACGCCTACTCCGGATACAACCAGATCCCAATGCATCCAGAAGACCAAGAAAAAATGGCATTCCGAGGAAATGAGGCGAATTACTGCTATAATGTGATGCCCTTCGGGCTAAAAAATGCCGGCGCCACCTACCAGCGAATGATGAATAGTGTATTTGCCCAAAAGCTCGGCCGAAACATAGAAGTATACATTGACGACATGATAGTAAAAACAGACGGAAACGGGAATCACATCCGAGACCTAGAAGAAACATTCGGCAGGTTAAGAGACAAGAACATCCGGTTGAACCCTTTCAAGTGCTCATTCGGAGTGACGGCGGGGAAATTTCTGGGATTCATGTTAACTCACAGGGGGATTGAAGTCAATCCGGACAAATGTAGGGCAATTCTGAACATGCAGTTTCCGACAAGTAAGAAAGAGGTTCAAAGGCTGACAGGGAGACTAGCGGCACTGACGCGGTTCCTCCCGAAATCTGCCGAGAAAGCCTTGCCTTTCTTCAGGATGCTGAGGAAAAAAGCCGTGATTGACCGGAGCCCCGAATGTGAAGCCGCGTTCGAGGAAATCAAAAAATGTCTTGCCTCTCCACCAGTGTTAACCAAGCCAGAGCCCGGTGAAGATTTGATCTTATATCTAGCGGTGGCCGAGGAGGCTGTAAGCGCCGTGCTGGTTAAAGAAAATAACAAAACGCAGCAACCAGTATATTTCGTAAGCCAGGCATTAAAGAATTCGGAGCTGAGATACCAGAAGCTAGAAAAAGTGGCTTTCGCTCTCCTAATGGCCGCCAAACGACTACGCCCATATTTCCAAAGCCACACCATCATAATCCGAACCGACCAACCTATCCGACAGATCTTGCATAAACCGGACCTGGCTGGAAGAATGACTAGTTGGGCAATTCAACTTTCCGAGTTTGACATCAAATACGAAGCCCGGCACGCAATCAAGTCTCAAGCCTTGGCAGATTTCTTGGCCGAGCTGACCCCCATAACATCAACACGAGAAAAAGTATGGACTCTGTACGTCAATGGATCGTCCAACGCTAAAGGGAGTGGGGTCGGGATCATAATAGAAAATCCTCAGGGGATATCAATGGTGCAATCACTACGGCTCAACTTCCCAACGTCAAACAACCAAGCTGAATACGAAGCACTACTAGCAGGGTTGACCTCGGCCAGGGAACAAGGTGCCCAGAAGTTGAAGGTTTTCACAGATTCTCAGTTGGTGGCAGCCCAAATCGAAGGCAAATACTAGGTCAAGGGACCCTTGCTGTTAAAATACTTAACCAAGGTAAAAGAACAGATTACCGAGTTAGATGAAGTCGTTGTCTCTCATATCCCGAGAGAAGAAAATATGAGGGCCGACATACTGTCCAAATTAGCGAGTACCAAAGGCGCAAGCAATCATAGGACGGTCATCCAACAAGAGCGACCACACCCGGCATGCATCATGCTGATCACGGACAGTACGGATTGGAGGCAGCCTATTATTAAATACATCGAACTGGGAACGACCCCAGAAGATCCCACTGAGGCGAGGAGACTAATCCGGAAGGCCGCCATGTATACCACCCAAGAAGGAGAACTATACCGCAAAGGCCCACACACTCCCATGCTACTTTATGTAGGACCAAACCAGGTTAAGTATATACTGACCGAGATACACGAAGGCATCAATGGCCATCATATGGGAGCTAAAGCTTTGGCAACAAAAGCCATTCGAGCAGGCTATTTCTGGCCAACCATGAAGGCTGACGCACAGGATCACGTCAAGAAATGCGAAAGTTGCCAGATGCACGCCAGGGTCATATGGTCGGCCCCATCAGAACTGACGACGATTACATCCCCTTGGCCCTTTTACAAATGGGGGATGGATCTTTTAGGACCATTTAAAGCCACGGAAGGACAATTAAGATGGCTTGTGGTGGCCGTTGATTATTTTACAAAATGGATAGAAGCAGAGCCCCTTGCTACTATCACATCGGTCCGAATACAGAAGTTCTTTGAAAGAAACATCGTCTCTAGATTCGGAATCCCTGTCGAGATCGTCACGGATAACGGAACACAGTTTACCGACAGAAGGTTCGGAGAGATGATGGCTGGTCTCCACATCAAGCATCATTTCTCGTCAGTAGAACATCCGCAATCCAATGGGCAAGCAGAAGCCGCCAATCAAGTTATTCTCGAGGGACTCAAAAAGCGGATGCATGAAGCCGGGACAAATTGGGTAGAGCAACTATACTATGTGTTATGGGCACTCAGGACGACGGCTCAGTCATCCACCTAGGAAACTCCATTTAGAATGACCTATGGATGTGAGGCTATGATTCCTGTAGAAGTCAGACACCCGACCTGGCGAAGGAAGACTATACTCAAGCAAGGCAAGGACGCAAATAAAGAAGCACTGATCAACGAGCTCGAATTGATAGAAGAAACCCGAGCTAAAGCACATCGCCAAGACATGGCCAGGAAACAGCTTTCAGCAAAGCGATTCAATAAGAAGGTTAGGCCGAGAAGTTTCGAGAAAGGCGACTTAGTACTACGTAGAGCTGACATCGGAAATAAGAACGCCCGACAAGGAAAACTAGCACCCAACTGGGAAGGACCTTATCGAATTACTCAGAATCTCGGCCACGGTGCATACGCATTAGAGACCTTGGACAAGCATGCAATCAAGCGAACATGGAATGCGGATAAATTGAAGACCTATTTTAGTTGAATAATCTTTACCGTGTGTTTTCTGTTAATCGAGAAGAGTAGGCCAAGCACGTTGGTGCCCCTAACTCATGTAATCTATTTCATCAGGATCACGGACATGAATAACTATATGAATAAAAGTCGCACAATCTTCGAATATACATTTGATATTTAGTCTTCAAGCAACAATATAAACGTTCCAAGCAAACTTACAGTGCCGCTAAACCCTGATCAGGTTGGCATGGTCTCTATCGGCCACGTTGCACCTATAGTAACTTGGAATATATGAAAAAACCGAAAAGCGTTTCAGATAATAGTTTACTTGGCCGTTGGAGCCAAACGAATAAACATAGTGCACACGTAGTTCTGAAAAGAACAATATCATCGATATTCAAACAAACGCGACATTATAAAATGACAAAGTATCAGTGTACGAATATTAAAAAGAAAAGAAAACAAGGAATACAAAGTTTGAACCGGCATCCCGACCCTTCAATTCTTTTGGGCAGCTCCAGGAGCCGAGGTCGCCTCAACACCAGCATCGGGGACACACTCCGCTTCAATGATAGAACCTTCTTGTTCATCATATGAAACAATCACTCCATCACGAACATAGGAGCGAAAGTGCACCCCATCAGTACTTACATCGACCCCGGCATTGGCACATCGGATTTGAGCCAGGGCATTGTTAAAAGACTCCTCGGCCACCGATTCCATCATTTCCCGGAGCTCGGCCACCTCCCTCTCCTCGGCTAGTAGCTTCGACTTAGCCTCCGCGGCATCGGCCTGAGCCCCCTCGAACAAAGTCTTCACTTCGTTGAGATTCTCAGTCATATGGGCAGCCTTGGCCAAGGCCTGCTGATTCTCAAGTTGAGCTTCACGGAGCCGACCTTCGAATTCCTCCCGAACACGACAAAGCTCTTCACCCATTTTCTGCGAATCAGCTCGGGCAGCCGCCAGTTCTTCTTGTGACCGGATATATCTTGTCTTCAGATTGACAAGACTATCCACGAGGGAAACAGTCCGGTATGCCTGAAGTTGCATGCGACCAAGCTCGGCCAGCAGCTCCTCGGTCAATGGCGAAGCATCTGACATGTGTTTGGGCGCCCGGACGAAAGGAAAAAGATCATCAGCGTCCTTCTCCCACAAATGACCAGGCACCAGCTTTAGAGCCTCAGGGAGCGCGGTCGGTTGAGCCCCGGGGGCCGAGGAATCAGAGATTAGAATGGGGGAGGTGACACTAGCAGGACGAGGAGGCACAGAAGCCGACTTCCCAGCAGGTGCAGGAGCCGACTTTTCAGTAGCACCAGTCACTGCAGCACCTGGGGTGGACTTGGTGATCTTCTTCCTCTTTATCTTCGAAAAGAAGGGAGGAACACCAACACCATCTGGAGTCGGCTCGGGCTGATCGGACGCCTTACGGGTCTGAGGCCCAGTGTCACCGGTCCCCTTATCCATCTCAGCGGCTGCACAAAAAAGAAAACAATTAGCTAATAAATCAAGAAGTTTCACATATACCATATCTAACATCTACCAACCGACATTGAGAAAAGGGAATGATATCACAGAGACCCTGGCCTTCTCGGAAACCATTAATTCGGACCACCGAATAAGCATCCGTGTCCGACAGACCTGTCTCCTCTCGTTGGTAAAAGGAGGGGGGAAACTCATGATGAGCACGAGTCCAGTAAAGCGGGAACTTCCACTTCACCCCGGCAGACTCGGGCCCTTGAAGGAAGAAGGGTTGATGGTCGGGTATGGCGCATACCTTGAAAAAATTGGCTTTGAATTTCTTAAAAGACTCGGCAAACAAAGGGAAAAGTTTACGTTTAGGTCGACTCTTCAAAGAAGTCCACCCTTTCCTCTCAGGAGGTTCCCGGCCTGAACGACTAGTATGAACAGAAAAATAATAGAAAAAGACGGGGACGGTATATGGAACATCTAAGTTTATACACAAATCCTCAAAAGACTTTATGAAAGACCAGCCATTGGGATGGAGTTGGGTAGGGGCCAAAGAAAGATGTTTTAAAATTGACATCTCAAATTCGGTAAGAGGGAACCGGATACCCAAACGGGTGACTACATCCTTACAGAAAAAGAAAAAGCTTGATTGGCCTTGCTTGGCAGACGAGCATATCGGCTCGTCGGGATCAGGTTGACAAACGGAAAATCCATCCTGATTCCCGATAGGAAGAGCTGTGATGCTCTCCCGACTCATGACAGATGAGGTATTCAGAACCTCATAGGTCACCCAGGGATACTTGGACACTAGACGAGGAGACGGCTTGTCGGTCTGGGACTCGGTTGACCGAGATTCTCCAATTACTTCCAACGACACGCCCATGCTTACCTATGACAATAGAAAAAGTCAACGGTCAGTAGGAATACCTGAAGCAATGATGACAGTCGAAGAGGCTAAGGACACCGTCTCTCTCGGACTTCGAAAAGCAACTGACACGCCTGTCCCCGTATTGGGGGGCGGATGAAGGATAACTGGGTTATGACGACACTCGTCCAGGATGTCATCGGCTCGCTTATCAAAACCCGAGGTAGCCCAATAAAAGAATTCATCCAAACACCGTAGACAAGGTTCGAACCGAGTCTCAGGAACAGCCGTAATAGGCCGAGGAAACAAAGGAATACCTGAAGGGACTGCAGAAGGCCCTTTAGACTCAAAATAAGATTTAATACTACTGGAACCCGCCACAGTTGAAGGACGAGCCTTTTTGGGTAAAGAAGACTTGGAAGTTTGAGAGCCCCCAGAAGGCTTGGAAGTTTTGGAGCCCCCCGAAGGGACATGTAACAGGTGTTTGTTTTTCTCCTCGTCTGAAATGGGGAGACCAAAAAACCAAAATGCAGAGCGAAAAGGAACGGTCTTGCGAATACGCGCCTCCTCCTCCGGACTAAAACCAGAAGGACGCATGACTCAAAAAGATAAACGAAGGACAGAAGAAAATCAAGAGCAGAACAAAAAGGAAAAAACCCAAGGCAACATACCAGATGAAAGAAAGGTGAAAAACAAAACACAGCAAGGATAACAAAACGCAAAGACCCCAGGAAATAAAAAAGAAGGAAGAGATGATAACCTGGAAGTAGGAGTCTGAAGAGCTGTGCACCAAAAACGGGAAGACTGCAGCACGCCGGAGAAGAAAACGAGAGAGAAAAAGCAGGAAGAAGAAAGCAAGAGTATAAGGGCGAAGAAAATAGAGGCAAGTATCAGAAAACGAAACATTCAAAATATGTAACCAATAGAAAAAAGTAACCAACTAGAAGGGCAAAATTGTCTGGACAACCAAAAGTCAGGGGCAAAACAGGGGTTTCACTAAGACCACTCATGATTAAGGGAGACAGAGAAAAGACGTAGCATTAAATGAAGGGGGAACGCGTCGTTTTACTTCTGAAGGACAGTCACAACGTTTCGCTTCCCCAAAAAGAAGCATTCTAAGGTAGGAAAATGAATCGGTTTTGCCCTTTCCACAAAAGGTAGACCAAAAGCAGGCCAGGCCGAGATAGTGTCGCCCAGCCGAGAAATGAGACACCAAAAGCAAGTTTCGATAGACAAGGTCGAGAGCGATGACTCGGCCCCGGTTATACTAACCACATCAGCATCTTTACTCCGGCCACCATCTGACCGACAATATGTTATCGGCTCCATTTCACCCCGGCCACCCGGGAAGCCGAGTAGCCAGGCTGAGGGGCAACTGTTGAGGTCAGCCAAACTGGGCCAAATCCAAGAGGCCCAATATGGATTGACCGGGTTGGGCTTTCCAGGAGTATTTTGAAGACAATCGTAGAATATGCAACGGAACCAAAAGAAATAAAGAACAATGATTACTCAATTAATGGACATTATATGAACGCTGATACTAAGGGATGTTGTCCATAATCAACCAAGTCTGTATTTATAGGTAAGGAATTCCAGGAAAAAGGTACGCTCTTCTGAACTCTCACTTTTCCTTAGACACAGTGCACACACTCCACGCCAGATTCGGTTCTTCGGGTGCATTGTGATCATTTTCTCAGGAATATTTCATCATAAATATTTCCAGAGAGAAAAAGTTCAGATCAAACAGTAACCATCCAACTTCATTGTTGGACCTCTGTTTCTTACGAATAGAACATATACTATCTTTAATTTAGAATTTGTGATGAGAAATAATGTAAGAAACATTTCGAAAATATAGTATATGTCTATAACTTTTCAAATAAAAGAAGTATACTAAACATTAATACCTGTGTAAGTGTAACTCAAATAATGTATTCTTTATATAACTTCAGGGATTGAAAATGCCCCTTATATATACAGCACCATGTTTGGTTTTTATTTGTCGTGGGAGATTTAGTTCGATAACGATTGTGCGTAGGAAAGTATCGTCACGTTTCGTTTTATATGTAATTTTTAATAAGATTTTAGTGACATGTTTAAGCTTAAAAAATAATTTTATAATATTATTTTATAATATATTTTAAAGTTCACAATTTTTATTTTACAAAATTTCTTGAAATACTTTTTAAGATTTTCAATTTTTAAAAAACATTATATAATTATTGAAAATTTCTAAAATAATTTCTTTTAATTAAAATCATTTTCTATTTTTTTCTTGAGCTACACATGATCGTTTAATAATGTTGTATCTTAAGTATATAGTTATGAGTTTGATTTCTGATTTGTATGTATGAAAAAAAATACTTTATTGAAACATATTAAGTTTTTAAATAGATCTCAATGTTTTTAAGACATTAGTCATTAATAACTTATTCCAGTCGTTTCCTTGTTTTAGTCATTTTCTTCCTCTTTTCTCACTTTCTCCTCTAACTATTCTCTTTTAGCCTATTTTTTTCTCTCATTTGTCTTATTTTCAATTTATCATTGGATTCATCTACCACCGATCCCAATTAATTTGGATTAAAGGTATTGTTGATGTTGATGTTGAGTCATTAATTTTTGGTGGCGGAATACCTTATTCATGCAAAAAAAAAAATTCACATTTCTCTGTTTTCACAGCACCACACGAGAACAAATAAAACGTGGAGAATGAGGAGTGTGGAAATTGCATCCTGATATAACTTGGCCTATTTTTTGAATAATTGGATAACATTAATAACATGAGATGTTTGGGTCATATACTGCATTCAATCCCAAAATTATACAAGCGACAAATCCGTGAAGGAAATAAATTGGGGCGGCCGGTTTATTTTCATTATGAAGCTCAAGAAAGCAAGAAAGTTACAATTTTCTAATCCAGGAAATCTTATTTAGCAAGTGATAAGAGGAAACCAGGTGACCCCCCTAATAGTGTTTGTTTGGTATAGTACATAAGAAGACTCATTTACGCAAATGTATTTACATGTCAAAATTGGAACATAATTAAACCAATTAAAATTCAAGTGGGATTAATGGAAACCAAATAATAAAAATTATATAGACGGAAAGTAAAACATGTAAGTGTGTAAGACAAGCATTAATTTTTTCCATATTGAGTACAAAGTGAAAATTATTAACAGGTTCTGCAATTATTTGATTTATTTTCATTCTTAAAATTAAGAGTTCCTCGATCTATACATTAACAATGAGACAAAGTGCTTAGCTAACCAGCTATAACACGGTCAAAGCAAGCACCATTACCATTTGCCACGAAAACAATAGTAGAAGACAGGAAATTAAGCTCCTGGCATGGTTTTATTTCATTTCGTTATAAGTAATAACCCTTCTCAAGTATTTACCTTATACCGTTAAAATGAGTCTCGTGTCTTTAAGAAGACTAAAATTAATAATCCAAAAATTAAAATATACGTATTAAATTAAAAAAATCAAAGAGAATACAATTAAATTTTCCAATTCAAATCGTATATGTATATATAAGAAAAGAAAATGTAAGCCTGTGAATCGATAGAAATAGCCCGCAAGCCAGGGCACCTAAACTCCTATATAGTATATGGTGGGTTGAATTGTCACCTTTGCCTAGCTAGAAGAGTTCAAGCATATGGTGATGAAGCAATCACCTAATAAGTTAGCAACAAAATCTCCAAAGAGTTAGGTAGAATGTGCCACCACTACGTATGTTGATGCCAAATATGGAATAGGGGTCCAAAGCAACGTGAACAATTGGAAATAGAACAAAAGGCTCTGGTAATGACCTAGTCAAAATCCAAGTGAAAAATTCAATGCATCTTTGTTTCGCCTATAGCACAAGACATGGCGATGTTGTATCCTATTTGAGGTTAACATCCTTGATGCGATTCTTCAATTCAGTGTGAAAAAACTCAAGCATTTTAAGAGGGTTCACAGAGATATAGATGCCAAATAACATCCCAAAGAAGCATATATAGGTGAATTTTTCTTCCAGAGAATCACAATTTAATTATAAATGGAACAGCTGGTCGTACGTGTGACAGAATTAATTGCTCTATTGGATAAGGATGGCCTCATTGGCATAACCTACGACAAGAATTACTTCAATCTTTAAAGGACCACACTGTCAGAACCATACTATAGCATTAGATACGTACATTAGGGTTGACCGGGTGAGGATGATGTTATCCAAAAGAACACAATATATATACTTACAGTACTATACGGTATACACTCACTATTAATTTATGTAGGCTGCCATATTTACTTACATCAGATAATCTAAATTTGATAATTTGGGATCAAGATTCTCTTAAGTAATCTAAAGTTATTTTGGTCATGTTATAAGAGAATGAGATATAGAATAATTATAGTGAAATCAATCATTGTTTATGTGTAAACTTTATTAATTGTGCTATTGCATTTTTCTCTTTCATAATATAACGTTATATTACTTACTAACTTGAGGATATACTTCAATTGATCTACTGCATAGAGATATTTCTTGTTTTTACCATGTGTATGCAAATGAATTGACTGTTAGAATAGGATATATATATATAGGCTAAGGTTTAATTGGAGCTTTTCAATTCATCATAGGGAAATCATTGTGCTGATGTCTTAGAAAAAATGGGTGCTAGAAATTCTAGTCTCCCAACTTGTTGCTGTTGCTTGTAGCAGATGCCATTGGAACTAGCTTCCAAAGGCACCAGTTTTACTTTTTTCTGTTTTCTGCTGTTTTGCTCTTTTTTTATCTCTAGTTACCAAAAAGAACTTAAGAGGATTCAGATCCTTAGTGTATATATTTGCAAGATAAACTTTATCTGTAATTAAATAAATGACCAACTACCCATGATGTACGTACATACGGGAAATGAATTGACTGAATCAATTTCATCGCTGCATATTTACATTTTTGCTGTTTTTGTGTATGTTATCTACATTTTTCATTAATCTGATATGACATAAGTAATATTTCAATCAGCTTGATATTACTCTTTGTTTTACAGAGCTTCATATTACTCTTAAAATGCATAAATGTTATCACTCTTCCAGATTTCATATTTGTTTGGTATTATATATTGAAAATGGTTTTGTTAATCATTCATTTAAAAAATTATAGATAAGAAATTATTAAAAAAACGATAATTGATGATATTAAGAGTTATATTTTTCTTACAAAATTTTAATTATTCATTATCATTAAAGTAATAATTAATAAAATCATATTGAAAATTATATATATATATATATATATATATACTGGTACAAAAATATAACAAAAAGAAATAACTCTTTCATTAATTTGTATTATTTTTGTGCAGGTAATTGTTTTAGCCCGGTGCTTTAAGTATCAATTTCGCTCAATTTTTGGTCTGAATATTTCTGTTTGTACAAAATTACAAATATCTTTCTTGACTTTATACATATGTATGTATACGGCTATACGCCAGTTTTATTTTCAAGAGCAGAGTCGTATCACTATACGCATCTCATGTCATGCCACTCTTTCTCTGCTTCTATTCGATGGTTTCTCATTTGCTCTTTGTAGTAAAGATCAGAGAGACACGTCCGCATCTACCAAAAAATTACTCAATGTACTAGTTCTCCATCAACAAAACCATTATATCTTATTTTTAATATTTTTCTTTTAATTACTTAAAATCAACTTTATGAATTATCATATATCATTTCCTTGCAAATTTTATCATGTCACGAAAATAGCACCCTCATCAATTCTACATATTATATATTGAATTTCTATCTTCATTATGAGTGATATTTTTTATACACAGTTGTTTCGATCTAAAATACTAAAACTATTAGTTTCTCTCTTTTGGTGTGTGAAACTGACAGTGTTTATCTGTTAATAGAATCACAGCGCCAACGTACCATCTCTATCAGTTTAGAGTAGCAAATGACTGGAGTTGCTTTGGTTGAGCTGAGCCGGCGGTCATTGATTGCATCAATCCAATCATTTTGAATGTTATTTTTTTTTTTCACCTTGGTGCTGATGTGTTGACATATGATTGATAATTTGATATGATGACATGGGGCCAAAATACGACATTGATGGAATAATCTTGTTTACAAAGCCAAAAACTCATTGACTATGAGGAATAATCTTATTTACCAGAAAAATAAGAAAATAAAGATATTAATGTGAATAAAAATGGGATAATGACAAGTCCAAAAGAAGTTTTGATGAAGAAATTAATTTTGATAAAGACAAATCACTATAATGGACAACAAAGTATAAAGAAGACCTACATAGTTCAACGATTTATATAATTGTGTATCTACTTAATCTTGAGGATGTCTTTAGAGTGTTAGTTCATTATTCATTCAACTCAAGAAATCTATTATGTTTTGAATCTTAAAACAAGTTAAAATTAGACTCCCCTTTTTTTTACAGTAGTTAGAGTTGGGAAATTTAAAATCAATCAAACGCATAAAATATATGCAAATTCATTTCAAATGATTGTGTTAAATGTTCTTACTGGTTGATTTGATTATTAGAACATGTTATAGGTCTTAAAAAATGTTTTTTGAAGTTTAAAATTGAGTATTAAAACTTAGAATTTCAAAATTTTCAAGTTAATTTTAATCTATTCATTAACTTTTAAGTCTAATATTTAATAGAAATATTATCAGGAGAGTGTCAAACACAGTATTTTCGTTAAATATTCAATGTCAAGTCAACTAATAAACTAAAATTGTATAATTAAAAATAGAGGGATTAAATAGGAAATGAAAAAAAAATGAAAAACCAAATTCAAATTTGGACAATAGTAATTTAAACAAAAACACAGTTAAACCTAAAAATATAATTTCATAACATAACTCCTTTTTATAAGAAATAATAATATAACTCTTTAGACATTGAATCACAGGACACTGGCATGGAGTTTACAAGCTTCAGGGCTGGATGCAAGTAATTTAAGAGTATTCTCTTGGACTCTAACTTGGCAAACCCGAATGTTAACAAGCAGTACAAGCTTGAGCTTCCCTCCATTTTTCATGGAATTGATCTGCTGAATATGCAATTGCACGCAACTAGTGCAAGGGCATAAAGTTCAACGAAAGAAACACGCGCACACAAGAAACCAACTAGCCTCAAGACTCAAGTTATCGCAGGATTAGAAGGACTTATAGATGTCATGGTATCGTTAATGTAATTTTACTAGACTGCACTCAAGGAACAACACTAACATGTTATGGACAATTTAAAAAGGCCGACCACAAAATTGATGGCGATCTGGTTTTAATATTTCAGATTCACAGTTTATCAGAAAATAAATAAAATAAATGGATTGTCAAAAATAGTCTTTGGAAACTTGTGATCAAGAAAATCGTGCTAAGCTGCTTCATATATTAATAAAACAAAAATAAATAAAATGCTAACTATCCCTTGAGTTTTCTATCATTTCTGCTTTTCTTCCTATATTCTCTATTCTCTGAAGGGTATTGTTTTTTTATCAATAGGTTGCACATTGCTGTTTTGACAGCTTCAGCTGCTGCTAGAAAAGCATTGTCATCAACGGATGCAGATCCTTGCAACGCTTCTAGTAGTTTTTCTCCCCCAGGTATATTATCATCTCCCAGAACAACTGGCTCTTTCTCAACATCAATACCCGAAATTACTCGCACACGAGCCAAAGAGGGATAATTACAACCAGGTAGACCAGAGACACCTGTAACCATCCACAATTTCCCCATAGAGGGGCTGCTCCCCAAGCAGGTAGGGACAAAGGCCTCTCCAGCAACAGAAACCACCTGCAGTGTTCCCGCCATTTTAAATGCACTTAGAAACAAATGTTTTCCTTCTTATGTATATCAGCAGTTAGCTTCGCTTTCATAACAATAACACAAAAATAGAAATCTAACTTCACACAAGAAAAATAGAAACAGACAAAAAAAAAAAACTATCACCATAATGAAGCAAGTCAATGGTCATTTCCAGCATGTTTAACAGCCATTACCTTGGCAACGGAAAGAGTTTGTGCAGAAACATTGCAACTCAACAATACTATTCCTTGCAAGCTACAGAGTATCAAATAAAACTCGTCAGTAAACCAAAACATAATTCTCCCGAAGAGAAATATGACAGAATGCTATAGTGAGAGAATTACCTCTGAACGGCCACTGCAACAAGCACACCATCCAGTACGGTACATAAATCAGTAACAGCATGGCCACGCTCCTCTGCCTTACCATTAGACTCTAAAAGACCTGCCTTTGGAACAGAGGATGCAGAACAAGAAAGTAAAAACCAAGTGTAACAGCAAAAAGAGGTAAAAATCATAACTTTATTGGAATCACTAGAATTTTTTTTATTTATGTGACAAGAATTGCCTATACAGTAATAATTTAAAAAATGCTTTATGAAGATAGAGAAAATTATACAACTCTGAGCCTCTGATAAATATAAGAAATACCTTAATTGCAACCTCGCAAGTATCAAGAAGTGCTCCAGAGTCAATATTCCACAATCGAACCTGTGAAAAGCAATCCACATTACTTTCATCTAAAAGAGAATCATAAGGAAAATATAAACAGGGATGTTGAATGAATTACTAACTGTGGAATCACCACTGCCAGATAAAAGAAGGCCTTGAGGGCATTCCTGAGCCTGAATGAAGGCAAGGCAGGAAACAAACCTGCAAATAGATACATTTTATTTATCTAGAAGCAGTAAAAAAAACTTTTATTTAGCAGAAAAAACATGTCAACTTCACTAATTTTTCTAGAAGAAAAGTAAAAGTAAGGAAAAAGGAATCCAGCTGAAAATATCTGAAGTTGTAAAATTCTTATAAGATGACCTCAAGTACTCAAAATAGATCATACCGAAAAGAACTGGTCTGTTTGGATATAAGCCACAAGTGCTTTTGATAGTTTTTCTACTGGAAATATATAATTTTTCTGCAGAAAAGCTCTCAAAAGCACTTCTAACCTTATATCCAAACAGACTCACTCTTAGGATAGTAAAATACTTTAATTGGATGAATTACCAATTACGCAATATACTCAGTATCCGCAATCATGAAAAGTTGATATTGTCAGTCCATGAAATCATCAAATTCGACAATAATAGAATAGAAGCAACTCTTACTCTGTATGACCGAGACAGAAACTTTGTATCTGTTGAGCTCCATTTAAAGGTTTCTTGGGAAAATTAGTAACCTGTGATGCGCTTATAATGATTAAGAGGAAAAAATAAAGGAACCATAACATAACACACAAGAGTTTTTTGAAATGTTAGCTTACTCGAATTTTGAAATCACGATCTGCGCTTAAAATATGGCGACCTTCCGGTGAAAATTCCTGCAGAAGATAATCACGTAAAAACAGTTATAAGAAAAATAACTAACTTAACTCGGAAAACAAACTATTCAAAAAAAAAACTCAGAAAACAAAAAGAAGCAATAACGAGCACGTAATGTAATTCACCAAGCTAGTGATGATACTGCAATAGTGAGAAAGAAGCGGTGCCGGTTTCTTATCATTGTGTAACGGAGGATCGAGATCCACAACCCAAACAACGCCGAATTTGTCGGCGAAGCACACGAATGTTCCGTCGTCGCTAATTGCTACTGCAGTTACTCTCTTCTCGGAGGACCTATTGTAAGAATTAAAATACCAACGAAGGAGCTAAATTATTGAATTGAAAGTGTGCTTGTGACGAAACAGAGAGAGAGAGACAGAGAGAGAGAGGCTATTATTACACGGTGGTGATGCAACGCCAGGACTGTGTTGACCAGACCTTGACGGTTTTATCGTCACCAGCGGACACGAAGAGTTTTCCTTTTGCGCCGAAGCGAATGGCTCTGATGTTGTCCTTGTGGAACGGGATGGGGCCATCAGAGTCGTCGGTTAAAGAAGCTGCAGAACCGCTACTGTGGGTTTATCAGAATAATGTAACTGAGTTGAAGTGAGAGCGATGGAGTTGGGAAGGGTTGCTTACAGGAGGTCGAAGACGCGGAGGTGCGGGCCCACCGCGACGGCGACGGAGGATTGGTCGGGGTGAACGGCGATTAAGGCCGGAGCGACTTCGATGTCGTTCTTGGATTCGGATTCCATGCTACAGCTGATGCTGCGACTCAGAAAAGCTAACCTCCGTCTTAGGGTTTGGCGCTTCTCCTTTCCAAATATTGGGCTTCTTTCTATCTGGTTTCTTTCAGGCCGCTTGACCCACCAAGGAAAATAAAACTTCTCACAGCACTAATCCTTTTGACAAACTAGAAAATTAATTAATTATCATTTTTATGTTTGCATTCATACTTGAACTAAACTCACGGGAAATTATTCTAATTTAATTCATTTTCACAAGTTAGCATCTTCAACATATAATTACGTTAAATATTTAAAACGAATTTTATTATTTATAATAATTTTATTTAACTCAATTAAGATTATTTTTATTAAACAAATTATATATATATATATAAAAATAAAGGTGACGAATATTATATGACAAAAGTTCACATTTCAATTGTTGTGTAAAAAAATATCTTGGTTACATCCTAGATAAACTTTAGTTGCTTAATGATATCTTGGTTAACGTAATAATAGTGGGCATGTATATAATTGGAAAAAGAGGAGAAATTCTTAATTACTTCTAGAGGAAAATAAAATGTATTACTTATATTGTATCGTTCAACATGTAACAAACCAAATTATAGAAACTATCATTGGGGTCTCCCATTTTAATAGCATTTTTAATGTTACAATTGAGATACCCTACAATACAAGAGATACCTTTCGTTGGGCATGTATTATTTCCCCATTCGTAGAAATTCTCTCATGTTCCTAACAAAAGTAAGGAAAGAAACATATGGAACATCTTCCAAGTCAAGTAAAGAAAGACCAATATATTCTAACTTGAGTGTACTATCATCATGAACTTCGAAAACTAAAGGAAAATAATAAACGTGCACTCTAAATGGGTTGTATTCAAGTGGATGGAAGAGAGAAATAAAAAATATGATAAGTTGGATCAATAATAAGATAGAAAACAAAGCAAGAAATAATAAGAAAAAAACATTAAAGAAAATACAAAATGGGGGCATGTTTATATAACTCAATATTATTTAGTGGATTTGACTCCTTTATATTGAGGAGAATGCACTTTACAGGATAAAGTGCAACATTAATCATTAATTAGAAAATCAACTATTGAGATAATAATTAATTTTAAATTATGTTAAATATGTATTTGATTTTATCACAATTTTTAACTATTATTTTTTTAATCAATGTTTATATGTGCATTTTTATCCTCTAAAGTGTATCCCTTTAGAGAAATCAAATCCCATGTTAAGACTTAAGAGTCTTCATCTTTTTAATAGACTTGTTTTATAAAAAAAATTATAAAATTTGCAATGAAATTTTACAATTGGCATGGTTATTATCAGGGACACAAGATGGTAACTTTCAATCCATGCATGTAAGCCCTACCTCAGTGCTATCCTCTTCCTCTCCAGCTAGCATTTTCCTTTCATGCGGTTAAAATATTGTAAATTGGAGGGAGGGGGGCGATTACATGCATTTTTTATTATTATTGATAGACTATTATCATGTGTTGTATACAGAGAAAGAAAGAGTTCTCCTTCAATCGTGTTCTTGAGTTTCATATCAATAATAAATTGATTTTTATGAATTCTCTGTCTTTGTCAAATTTTCTTTAATCCAAAATTCTCTAACGTTCTGTTTAGTGGAAACGATTTTGAGAGAAGGAACAGAGACCGAAATTAGTTTGGATGTTTGGTAGAGATGACATAAGGTGAAATTAATTTGAATTTAGTGACTCATACAATTGAAATTTGTGTCCTTTGGTAAAGGAGAGAAGTGCACAATTTACTTTGTAACTTTACTATTTTATTTTTACTTTATTTCTCACATAATTCTTTTGCAACAAAAAACTCAACATTCAACATGCTACTTTATTTACACTTTATTCTCTTTTCTCTAATTATTTTTTTATTATCATCCAATATATTTCTCTCTTCACAACTAAACATATCATTATAAATGATACACTTTATTATCTTGTAAAATAAACCCCTCTTCTTAAAGGAAAAATTGAAAATAAAAATAATCAAATTTCAGTGATAAAAAAAAAAACACGGTAGGAGATGACACCTTCATTCATTTTGGGCAGTTCTATTATAAAGCTGGATTAGATGAAGATTATGAACTTCACCGAGCATAATCCCTCTCACCTACCTTTGCAGAAGAAATAAAAGGCTGAATAGCTAAATGAAGTTGATTTTTCCTCGCTAAGTGATAAATTTTCAAGGTGGGAATAGGAATAGCACCGATTTGTGACCTTGTTAATGGTGATCCTTAACTGTTTTGTTACAAACGGAACAAATACGGAAACTCAGCTCTTCACCGCATGCGATCAACTTAAAAACAAGGACAAATATTATGGCTTACATACAAAACAGGGAAGCCATTGAACAACTGATTCTCTGTCAAGTTGAAGCGATCCAAATCCCCCGAGCACAAATTACACTAGAACCTAGAAAGCGAAAGCCTAAATTCTCAGCAGTGTACAACCAAGAATAGTACCATGACACCGTGTCATCGGAGCTGCTTGGCGCCAAGATGGTCTTTCACTTCCAAGTGTGAGAACATCAACTTCGGATAATGGCTTAATGTCCCAATTCCATCTATCTGGTCCAATGAAGCCTCCAATCACGTATAAGTCATCACCTAGTCCAGTCATTGCAAAGCCAATTCTCTTTCGAAACTCGGATGCTGAACCTACAACCTTTCTCACTTCTTTGTCCTGCTTGAAGATTAATCCATTGCTCATTACATAAAGTGCATCTCCGACAACTGCCATCTTCCCTTGGAGCCACACGCATTCCTCAACTGTCCAACCGGGCCCTGCATTGTCTAAAACTTGCACTGTTGACAAATCCTTGTGCAGTACATGCACCTTCCCACCAATCACAACCCCTGAACAGGCCGAATTATGAGTGCGATGAAGATCAGGCATTGGAATCCAAACATCCTTGTCAGGATCATACATTTCTGCTTGTGATATTGATTTTCTGCAGCTAGTGAAGCCCCCAGCCACAACAATTTTTCCATTCAAAACGCAGCATGCAAACATAGAACGGGGAACAAGCATTGATGCACGAGGGGCCCACTGCCGGACTACAGGGTCATATGACCAAACTTCATCTGTTGCAAAACAACCATCTTGGTCACCAGTCAAAGGATCAACAGCATCACTTCCACCACCAATCACAAACAACTTTCCAGCAGTGGAAACAGCGCCAAAGTTGGAAAGGTGCCTGATCTTTGAGGGAAGAACAGGGAGTGTAATCCAGAGATCTCGCATAGGGTCATACAGCTGCCATAAGTTCTCTGGATCAAAAGCACATACACATAACAGATCCTCAGTCGAACCAGCCTCCTGCCGAGCTTTAAATAGTTCAGGGCTACGAATAGCTTCTTGCCAAGAACGAGAGACAAGCTCTAACACTGGGTGGAGGTAGAAGGGAACACGTGCAAGGCACCTAATTGCAACAGCATCAGGAAGTCTTTCAATCAGTCCAGACATTATAAGTTTATAACTGCTGCTTCATCTATTTCTGATAACTTTACACCACTGACTTTCTGTTATTACAGAAGGTGCACCTGCAATCACAATATTTATCCGTTAATGTAAACTGATACGTTAAAATTCAAATTTAATGTGTTAGATACAGTACTAATTTGAAAGACATGGTAATGGTAGACTTTGAATGAAATTCAAATTCACTTTACAATTTGAATGAAAATGTCTACAAAGCATGGTAGATTTTCTTGGATATCAGAACAAATTAAACAATAATTTTTTTCTTGTGTAAATGAAACATCAAGAAAAACAACAAAAACAGTGCAGTTGAATATAATTTATGATAATATTGGCTCCCTTTATAAGTGATTTTTTCATTGAACTATCTATATTTTAGAACTTGAGAAAAAATACAGGACATCAAACAAACAAAAATATTAGGGAGTATTGGATTTACATGTAATAACATTTATTTTTATATTTATTCATTATGACGGCAAATAGTAACAAGTTAGTCTCAAATAAAGACCCATAAGATTTCAAACTAGTGGTCCCCCGTCTACCTAATGGTAGAAGTCATGTTGAAATGTAGACATTCACACATAATAATTTATTTCCTAAGAGTCAAACAAAGACAAGCAGGTTGTTTAAGATGAAGCCAAAAAAGCCTTCAAAGATATCTCACATTTTCACCTCTCTGGCCCAGCAACTGTCCCATGTTCTCTCATAATCTTCAAACTAATCATGAATTTGCATGTTATCTACCTCCTCAATCCCATTGTAGAATTGAGACTGTATTTCAGGATTCAACATCACCCTGTCTGGAAAATTATAAAAAAACAACATAAACTTATTTATTGATTCATAGTTTGAATCCTGGATAACAGCAAGTAGCGGCAGGAACGAAAAACTCTACAGTGGGACAGACGCTATTTTGAAATTCAATATGTAGTTCATATAATGTATAATATACACATAAATTCTCAAAAAATACTCAAAATTACACATTCTTAATTAACAATAAAAAGCCATAGATATCTTAAACAAAACATACAGGTAAATACTAACAAAAGTCAAATACAAGTTTCCTAGATAGGAATCATCAATCGTCATCTTCTAAATTCAAGTCGTCTTGTTTAAAATTTTCACCACTATTAGAGCTGCAGATTACACTTTCTGAAATTGAAATCCCAAAATACCCCCCCCCCCCAAAGAAAACCCTAACTTCTTTATTCAAAGTGGTTTTTTGGAATCAACACAGCCCCACTATCGCCACTATTCAGCCTGCTATTTGGACCACTACAGCCACTACACTAAACCACTTTGCACCGCAATGCTGCTATAGCGGTGCTAAAGCATGCTATTTACAACCCTGCTAGCCTGGTTCTTAAAGTTCAATTGACATCTTGTAAAAATTAGACAATTGGATGATAAAATCTGGGTTTAAAAAGAAAACAGGAATCACAAAAATGCAACCCAGTATCATCCAATGCTGATTCCCTGTATAAGGACACAAGAAAGAGTGATTACCCTCTAATAAATATGTCCATGCACATTCTCAAGGTTTTACTTTTGACACAAATTTTCAATATACTTAAGGGAATAATAAGGTAAAATCCTATAATGATTAATTAATAAGCTGGATCTAATTCTCAAATCATGCCCAAATACCAACCTACGCTTTCTATGTTTTACATTTTGCATTCTATGCTTGGACCTGTTATTGAAAGTTACATAAACACTCCCTAAGCTAACTTTAGCTTTGCACAACTCAGTTTCAACCCCAATACTGAAGCATAAACTAAAGGGTTGTGCTAACCAGTGCCCTTAGGGCACTTATTAAGGAATTAAAAAACGCAAAGATTTTATTGAAAAACATTTGGGAGGACATTTAAAAATCATAAGGGAGCGCATTTTTATGCATCCCAATGAAAACCTTTTCCCTTTTACTTCCTTAACCAATGCCCTTAGAACACTGGTTAGCATTTGTCTAAACTAAATGTCCAACCCCAACAATAGAGCATTAAAATGCATAAAGTAGTTAAGGAATACCAATACTAGATACACCTAATTCACTGAAATTATAAGATGGTCATATACCAGACTCTCATTATGAAGCAAAATGTTTTTTTGTCATCTGATAAACCCATGAATACTTATATTGAACCTTCAGATGCAGTTGCTCCCAAGCAAAAACAAAGGTAAAAAAAATAATTTTTACATAGGACAATAAGTTGCATTGGAAATTATATCCCATAGCAAACATATGTGACCAAAAGCTACAGCCAACATGAAAACAGCCAATTGCAGGGAGAACCCAAAAGCAAATATAATCTCATTCGAATGCAATGCTTTCATAATAGGATGTGCATACTTTCTAAAGGAAAATTGACCCCCAAAAAAATCTAATTCCCAGTTTCGGTGCATAACCCAAAACAAACGAAACTGAAAATTCGTGAAAATGTCTTCAATAGGGAGCAACAAAGAAGCCAAATTCACTTCTACGGAGAATAAAGCAATGAACAAAGTCAAATGGGAAGGACAAACAAACTCACGAACCACTTCCCGCACACAAACATCTCAGAATTCAAATAGGGATTTCAGCCCTAACATTTACTCACGAAAAAGAAGAATGAAATAGCAGTGTAATAACAAAATAATGAACAAACAAGTATGAGAATTGCGACAAAGTGGTAAAGCAAAAAAAAGAGTCGAAATTTGAAATTATAGAACAATGGGTATTGGATCAACTCCAAACAGAACCAAAATCAAAACAAATTGAGTACCTTCCCTCACTCACGATTAATTCGAATTACAAAAAAATAGCAGAGACAGGGGAAGGTGATTTACCTGGCAGCGAAGAAGAAAGGGATTGAGAAGAGACAGAGAGGAAAGGAAGGGAATTGGTATGTATAAAGAGTTTTACAATGTGAATGTGAATGTGAATGTTGTGCGTTTCGGTTTTGCGTTACTTCCCCTCGCCTAAGGTTTTCTTTTTCAAATATGTGAAACGAAACAAACTAGATAGAGAGATTAGGTTATAGTTCTGATTTGGTATTTTAAGAATCAAAATAAATAATAATAACTCGTGTTAGTGTAAGTCATATAGTAATGAAGGGATTAATTTTCCTTTCCCTTTGTTGCGTGCCCCGATTCACTACTCCTCCTCGTTCATTGTCCAGAAGAATACCTCTCCGCATATTCTAAATTCTTTTTCATTTTTTTCTTTCCCACAACTTATGGAATCTCCAGTTTTTTTTTTTTTAACTGTTTGGGTTGGACTATTCTCTTTTGTTTTATCTCCGTGCTTGAAAACTACGATGGAAATTCTATATATTCTAGTTGGTCGAAGTGGTATTACTGTATTAGACATATCTTTAGATAATTTAGAATTTGAATTATATGAATAATAAAAATGTAATTAAAAAAATATCATTAAATATTTTCAGCGAGATTTATGGATAAAAATTAGTCTTACATAAAATTGATAAATATTTGGTGTTAATAACAAGATAACAAAAAATAAAAATATTCTATATATTCTTATTCACGTTAGGTTGACATGCGAATTGCGCGTGGACAACAAAAAATTGAACGAAAAAAAGAAAGACTCAAACTCAACAACAACGACGTTTTTTTTTCTCACATGATATTGAGAGGTTTTATTTTACATAAGACTGGCCCATTCAATCCATAGCTGGCTACGTTGATTTGGATATTGACTCCTGATTTCGTATGAACCGGGTAATCAATCTACTTATTCTCTTTTTTGGTTTTAAAGATGAGTTTTACTTTTGAGTTTTAAATTGTAAATACTTGTAAGGTATGAAAAATAGAATGTTAATATATTTTATTTATTCAGGAAAAAGAATTATGTATCGTACTAATTTTAAAACCTACAATCTCATATATAGTAGTATCCAACTTCTCACAACTAGGCTGAATTATGAGTTTTTATTCAGCAAACATAATAGTCAATAAAATATCATAAATAATTTATTAATGATGTGAATTAAAAAAATACTTATGTATATCGGGAATCGATAATTTATAAGCATGGTGCTTTCTAATTAGTAGTTGTCATTAATAAGTCATTGTACTTTTATAAAATATCTTAAAAGAAAAGAAATTATCTATAAATGTTAGTTATTAGTATAAAAAATTTAAACCTACAACCTTTTTTTCTTCCTTTTACTTTCAATCATCAAGTCAAGTTTGATTATGTTTGATAAAACTAATTAAAAGTTAGTTGAAAGTTGAAAAATTAATTGTAAGTTGAAAATTAAAAGTGAGTAGTTGACAGCTGAAAAATTAACTTATTAAAATATAAGTGTTTGATAAAACTAGTTGTTGAATAGTTAAAAAGTATAAAATGATCGAAAAATAATAAAGTTATTATTTATTTAAAAAGAGTAATTAAAAAATTTGATAAATTTATTAAGGATAAAATGAAATAAAATATAAAAAGTTAGAAATTAGAAGCTAAACATTGTTACTTCAAGTAACATTTAAAAAAATATTAGAATGAAACAATCAAATAAGTTTTTTTTGCTAATAAAAAATTAAAAATTAACTGAAATGTCTTATAATACATAATCCTTATATAACTCTTTTTTTAAAAAAAATGAGTATTAACTAGTGCTCTGTCTAAGGATGGGAGTAAGGAAGTAAAACAGAAAAAAAATTATTGAAATGTAAACAAAATGTTTTCCTATGACTTAAAATATTAAATACATCTCCCATATAATTTATGATAAAATATTTTATTTTTTAATTTCTTAACCAGTGTTGATCCTAGACACTAATTAGCCCCTTAAAAATATAATCAATACCAATTCAATTAGGCAAATAAGTTTCCTAAAAAAAATTTAAATAAAGACAATTAGGTTAGGGATTTTTTAACCGGTTATAAGTTCGTCTACTCCAATGGTTCAAAAAAAGTTTGTCTACTCCAATAGTTACTCAAATCAAGAATCTATTCATAGATGACAGACAAGGCATTGTATTACCGGCGGATTATTAGTGGTATTGGTACGTGTCTAATTCTTTTAAAGTAAGATTTAGATTTTTTTTTTATGTATTTGAATAGAAATTGTTGAGAACATTAATTTCAACAAATCAAATGTTTCCCATTCAAATATATGTTCCAGCCATCCTTTAGTGGGTCATTCTGTAGTTTTTATGTGTAGTCGAAATTCTTGTAATCGATGATGTCTTATAAGATCATGGGAGAAACATTATAGAATTAATCCTCAGGCTTGATGATAATGTAAAAAGAATTTCAATATTATCATAAAACATTCTCATAAAAAAAAATTAGTAATAAATTAAAAAAAAACATTTTATTAATAACAAAGTGTAGTCAACAAAATGGTTAGATAATTTTGTTAACAAATAATAGTCAATAATAAAATCAATAGATACTTCGTACTTATAATAATTTTCTCTGTAGTTGTTTAAAAAAACCATCAGTTTTGTGTCAGTTCCAAATATGTCCATACGTGATTTAAACATTCACGTTAAAACTAAAAACTTTTAATATAAATTTAAGGAATTTAATGAGCAATGTACTTTAGAAAGAAAAACATAAATAATGATAGCTGACAAATTAGCTCGTCGAATTCTTTCTAACTATTTTTTTATATATGAAAAGAAATTACTGATAATTTAAATTTCAACAAATTATAATGTTTAATTTCGAATCAAATATAATTACTCACAGAAGAAAAAATGTAGACTTAAATTAAAAAATACCGTAAAAAAATAAAAAAAAATCAAGCATTGTATTAACTATACCTATGTATCAAATTCCTCCATAGCTGTTTATAAAAGTCTTTTAGTTTTGTGAATCTGTACCTAATAGATAAGGTCCATACGTGATGCAAAAAAGTCAATGTTAAACTCTAAAAATTTTACTATAAATTTATGGAATTTAATGATCAGTGTACCTAAGAAAGAAACAAATAAAACAATAATAGCTGACAAAGTAACATTTAATAAATATGACCAAACTCATTTTTAGTCTTCATGTTCAATTAAAGTTTTATTTGGTTCTAAATATTTTATTCTAGGGTAAATTACAATTTTAGTCTTCTTTAATTTTTAATTCATAATTTTAGTTTTTTTTGTTTTTTTTTCACAGCCTGTTTATTTTAAAAGATTCACAATTTTGATTCAATAGTTAATTTTGCATATATTTATTCTTCTTATGTTAGTCTAATTGAACCTTGGATATAACATTTTTACTTGAGGTGACATAAAAAATAATTTAATTAATTAATATAAAAATATGCAAAATTAAAAATTAAATCAAAATTGAGAATTTTATAAAATAAAGACTAAATTGGTAAGGGAAAAAGTCACGGATTAAGTATTAAAGAGAGGCCAATATTATAATTTTCCCTTTATTCTATTTATACCTTGAAGAATGGTATTAATATATTTTTAAACAATTTTGTATTATTGTTACAGTAAAAAAACAATTTTGTATTATTGAATACAATTCATATAAACTCTACTGAATAATGTAGGTTTCACTTTTTCTTTAATGATATTTGCATAGATTTACTCAATGTTTGAAAATATATATATTAAAGGTATATGTTGCTAACATTTTTCTTTATACATGTGATGTTTTTTTTTTTTAAAAGTCATTATTAATCATAATTGAAATGAAATATGAATTCATATGTGTCTAATTTGGGACAATGTAGAAATTTTGAAAAATTATTAAAAAAAAAGGTTTAGTCTTGAAAATATTCAGAATTATACACACATCAAAGTTATTTGGAAATAAAACCATATGGGTTGCTT
Source organism: Glycine latifolia (assembly GCA_013407115.1). Lineage (NCBI taxonomy): Eukaryota > Viridiplantae > Streptophyta > Magnoliopsida > Fabales > Fabaceae > Glycine > Glycine latifolia. The sequence continues at coordinate 24,879,724 of CM023943.1, forward strand.
ACGTCATGTAAATCGTGTTGAGAAAAATCCATTGATACACTTTGTATTTAACTGTGTAATAAATTGTTATAATTAGGCATGCTTTATCATGTCACCTTTTAACACGTAAATCATTCTTTTTAACTTGTGTGGAAGTATTTTTAACGATGTGTGCATTTTTATATTGGTCTTCAAAGCTTTATACATATGTCAAAATAAAAAATGCTTGTGTTATGTTTAGATATTTATAAAGGTGATAAAATAGGTTAATCCACCTTAATGCCTTGTTGACTAGTAAAAAAAATTAGTTGAACTGGATATATAATGGATATATAAGTGTGATAATTTTTATGATATTATCTTTTATTTTTATAGATAAAAAATAAAAGAAAAATCGAGATAGTTTGATTCATTTTTATTGAAGTAAATTTAAAAATTTAAACTCGCCACATGTTGGAGTGGGAATTGGTCTGTAAAAAAAGTCAATGGATTAATCTTCTAAAAATAAAAATAAAAGAATTAAAATATAAAGTCATACAAATTTTATTGCTAACATGCATATTTCTCAGGTTACTGGTAATATATATTTCTCACCTTTAAACCTAACACTAAGTTTTTTTTTTTTTTAAATAAAGAAAGAGAATATTGCCTTTTGGAATCAAACTCACTAAGCTCGACATTTTTTCACATCATTCGGAGACACACACATAAAGGCATCATTCCCCAGCTTAATATAATATATGTAAACAATGACCTGAATAAATTATATTCTGTCACTCATAGTTATAAGATTAATTTAATAATAAAAAGATAATAAAAAAGTTTGTGATTTAATTTTCTTCACTAATAAAATACCACTATTTAACTACTAACATTTTTTGATAAAAAAAAGAAGAAGCCATAACACCCTGTATTCGCAGTTTTGTTCATCTACTTAACTTAATTAGGCATACCTAACTTGTTCCAATCAAGTGACCTTTATGCAATATGACTTCAATATCACGATTTCTAAAATTTGTTACACGAGTGGTAACTTGGCTAAAATTGATGAGTCACGGAGCACCCATCGATCTTATACACGCAGATAATGAAATGAAAAAGAAATTGGAAACTGATGTATCTCTTAACCTATCAAGATTTGAAAGCATGCGATAAGAGCACGACGTTTCTTCACTCTCTCCAGTTTATCAACACAATCAAGCACTCTTGTTTCAATTAATAATAATCTATATTACATGATGATGATACCCCTTATTTTTTATCACTTATTATTATTATGTCATATCAGCTGTCATAATATATTTATCCTGTTTACTATTTTCTTTTCACTCAAGATTTCAAAATAGCATGAATTGTCCAAACCTCATTATTCTTCAATGAAATTCTTAAAATCTGCTTCACAAATCTATTTTTTTTTATAAGGAAAAAATTTAGGTGAGTTAAATCATAAAGACTCACTAAAATTAGTCAAAACAGGTCTCAAAACTCAAATAACATTTACAAAAGTATTTGTAGAACACTCATCAACAATCGACAGTAAAAATCAAATTCACCTTTTTTTTATATATAAATTAATTTCTTATCAAATTGGACTAATCTTTATTAACATCCACCAATGCATGTCGAAGAATCTAACCTGCTTTTCTTTGAATACACTTATCAAAACTGGTTTGTAGAGGGACATATCATGAATTTTTGTTTTCAGAACTAGGAGTTGTGAAAGAAAATAAAAATACAACTTAATTAAACTAAGAATATAATTTAGAAAACAGTTAAAATTCAATAAAATTTAAAGTTAATTATAATTTCAACTGTGTTTAATTTTAACTATTATTGTACTTTGTCCTCTAAAGTGTACTTGTCTTATTTTAGAAGAGTTCAATTCTTAATGTAGGAACTACATATCCTGGGTATTTAAAAAATTAATTTAACTAAAAATTTGTTTCTGTTGATCATAATAATTAAAAAACTAGAATATAAAAAATGCATTTTTTTAATGGCAAACGTGTTAATATTATTGATAAAACCAATTTCAAGCACAAGTTGTGCCTAAATCTGTAGGAAACACCAGGTACAAAAGCACCATGCATTTTGACACGTCTGATTAAAAATTTTCAAAAACAATTTAATTCTTCTTAAATTAATTATTAATATTTATTGATAATTTTAAATTATACTTTTTTTAGATTTTATATACTTGAATAAGTTATAGACATAGTATAAATGATTTAAATATTTTAAATAATTCAAATTTAAATTCTACTTAAATTAATCATGCCGATATCACATATAATTTAAAGAAATCTTCTCATTTAACATTCTAGATATGGTAGAAACGTAGAATGAAACGGAGAGTATTGTTCCAACTCAGTGGTTGACCCAAAATTTGGCACTGGCCAGAATTTTGGCAGTATGTCACGATAGAAACTAAGAATCAAAGCACAGTTATATCTTAGCCATCACTAGAAGAAACAGAGAAATAAAAATGTACATCAAATATACAGGGGAAATTTTAATCCTAAGTTTTTTAATAAGGATAAAGGACAAATGATACCAGTGGGTATGGTCGAAGCAGTAGAAGATAATAACAAGGTTTAAAAAAATGTGCAACGACGTTGTCTAGGTCATGGTCTTGAAGGTGAAAGTCAAAGTCGTTGCAAGGAAAAACATGAAGACAAGCAAAGAACATGGCAATTTTGTTGAACTTGAATTTCCATGATATGAGGCACCGACACTTCTACTGCCTTCGGTCGTTGATGAAACAGTGCTAGATCCAATTCCTGTGCCAATAAAAATAATAAAAGTGAGAGAAACATTAACCAAAATGCTCACATTTTTCTGGTGTTGAAAATGTCGGTGTTTGCAATAAGTTTGACAAAATTCTTGGGCCACTAGGAATTAAAGGAAAACTATGAACAGTTTTTCTGTGAGAGTAATTTTGTGACACACTCTTGGCTATAGTGTAAAATTCATGTTGAATTTTTACTGAGCAAGAAATTAGACCCAGATTTCTCTCTTTGTTTCACCTCTTCATTTATCTGTATATTTCTATAGGTGTTTATGATTTTACTGAGCAAGAAATTAGATCCAGTAAATTAAAAGTGAGTCCCTCCTCATTTTTGTTGAAAAAGTCTAGCATTATTAGGTGTTTATGATTTCCAGCTAGAAAAATGTTTAATGGCACTCTATTGGAGACTTTTTTTTAATATTGTCTTTATCATTAAATTAGTTTTTTTTTTAGATTTTACTTCTCATTTAATGATTTTCTTTTCTAATTTATATTAAATGAAAAATGAAATTCACTAAAATATATTAATTATTTTTAATAAATTCTAACCAATTATAATTTTTTTTTTGAGAGTAGCATAGAGCGTGCCGTTAAGATTTTCCTTTGACCAATGATTAGTATTCAATTTTTTAATTTATAAGAAACAATTAATAATACAAAATCATGTGTAGACAATTTTATGATAGTTCTAATTCATCTAATAATTTATCCAATAACACATCTTTATTTCCCCAAATTGTGGAACATGTGTCTGTGACATCTATTACTATTTCTTACTTAGACTGCATTTTTAATGTGACACACACACCTCAATGCATGATCAAAGTAAGATAACTGTTTTGCTTAAAAAGCAACTATGGATTTCTCAGTCTGGTACCTGAAGGGGAATTTGGAAAGTAGGAAACAGAAACACCTTGTGAGGAAGAAGCCGAGGCTGAAATCATGACAAAACAAGGTAAGCTTTTCACATGTCTCATTTACATAGTGTAAAAAAATTCAGGTACAAATTAAAGTCATACCACTGCAGGAGCTAATAGGAGGTGTCTGAACATTGCAAGCAGTAGAGAGTGCCAAAGCCCTAGTCTGATTGATGTTGAAACTTGCAGCAATAGATGAAGCACCACCATTAACAACCTCACATAGGCACAGTGGCTGTGACCTCAACACAAAGGCAAGTTGAGAGCAGCAAGAAGAAGAAGGGCTAGAAGCATTTCCTGTAACATAGTCAAGGCATGGAGCAAGACTTATGAACACATTGGTGCAACTACTTGATTGATCAGATTGAGCCAATGTGACACCCCAAAGAACCATCACAAGGGACATGCTCAGCAGCATCTCAATTCTTCTTGGTGCCATGATATTCCCCCACCAATGTTGGTGATCAATTGAGAGAATATTAATTTAAGTGCTCAATGTGTTTCTTTAAGGTAGAAAAGTCACAATGGAATGACTTAGTGTGACAAAAAGTGTGAATTAAAGAGAGTGGCAGCTGGCTAGCTTGTGAAGAAGGTGAACAACTTTTTTTTTACTTTACATTGGCAGCAGATTCTTTGTTAAGAATCTGACTGAAACTTTACCATTTTGATTTAATAAAGTTGCCCTATGTGTCGTTCTATGCTTCTTATCTTTTCTTTTGTTGCTATTTTGATATGTCCCTAAGGCATGAATAATATTGCGGGTATTGAAAGGAGCGAATGTGTATAATGTGTATCATCTTTTCATGATGGCTTTACTTTTGAGAATGATTTGTGGTGGAATTAGTGTGCCTATGCAATGTTTCATGCTTTTGTTGGTGCAATAATTATGATGCATAATGGAGAGGGCTACTTAAAGGGAGTTAAAATGTTAACGCATTTGAATAATAACAAAAAAGAATGCTTAGAAGAGAAGGCATGTTGTGGGCACGCCAGTTGAAACATGGGATACTTTTTTTGCAACAACTTTTCCATTTGTCTATTTCCTGTGTATGCCCAGATGATGTTTGTAAAAAAAAAATGCATGTATGCACAGATGATCACGCTAAGAATAAAAAGAAGAAAAAAAAATTATTAATATTAAACCAAAAACTGGTTAATCAAAATAGAATTAAACTCGATTTTCTATGAAAAAAGTGATTAATAAAAGAGATCTAACCAAAAGTAATGATAAATTTATTATCAGAGACTACTTATTGATAAAATTGATAGATATTTCGTATTAATAACATAATAATAAAAAATAATTAATATTATGGACTCCTATTTTTATGTGTATGTAAAATATTTGTCATTGACATGTTCACAATAGAGCATGTTTAACAATTTGACATAACCCACCCGTATAATAGCTTACCCCTTGAGGGACCTTAATTACTCATTGATGTTCTAGCTAAAGCTCTAGCATTTAGATCCATAAGAAATGAAACCTTCAATATATCTTTCCTTCACTTTAATAAGATGATAATGTGTAAGACGTGTTACTTTTAGTTAAGCAATGAGGTTTTCTATTCTCACTTTAATGATGTGACAAATTGTTTGGAGAATTGGTTTTATTTTGTTTACTTCCTATGGTCAATTTCAAGTGTGTAACAATTTTGTCAAGCAAGTCCTACATGACATTCTAGATTGGAATTTTAGTATTTATTCCTCTTCTTCATAGACTTCTAATTCCTTCACTTTGTTTGCGGCTGACAAAGGCAAATAGGCAAGGTGCAACAACAACTTAAAGAGTTGAGAAAGCGTCCCTTGCTGGATCAATTAGACTCTTACATAAAATAGGTTGATATATCCTCAAACAACTGACAGATAATTTCATCGTTGCAATTTGTGAAAATTTTGTGTTACCATATAAGATCATGTTCTGCACTAGTTTGTGCATGATTTTCTAATACAAATTGATGTAAAAAATCCTAAAAATCAATTTTCATCAAACTACTGAAACTGGTCTAACCAACCATACCAAATTGCAAGTTTGTAACAATAACTGGGGCAATTGACAGGAATGGTCTTCACTAGAAATGTTAGTCAAGTTAGTTGAACTCCTTAATCATATTCATATCTACCTTGTTCTCTATTGTAGCATATAAAATCATCCCCTATCTCAGTGTAATCAAACATAGACCATTCTATTACACGTCAATCTTCTTCCATAAAAAACGCTAATCCTCTTACCCCTCATGGCTTTTCAAATAAGGATGATACTAGCAACCCTTATAGTGGCTTCAGTAAAATTATTGGTTAATGGTCAGGTTAGTACTTCCTGCACAACCTCTATGATGAGCAGTTTCACACAATGTGCAAACATCATTACAGGAAGCACTAATAATGGTTTAGTGCCACCATGTACTTGTTGTGATTCATTAAGGTCTTTGATGAGCACTAATATGGATTGTGCTTGCTTGGTTATCTCTGCCAATGCTCCATTTTTCCAACAACCCATTAGCCAAACTCTTGCCCTCTCCCTCTCACAAGCATGCAGCATTAGTGGAGTTCCTTTACAGTGCAAAGGTGCAAATTCAATTCATGCTCCATTGCATATAAATATTTATACATCTTGACAAACTTTAATTTTCCCATTTTCATTTCCTGATAAACCAATTAGATTTCTAATAGTGTTTTTATTTTATTTTATTGGGAGGGTAGATTGCAGCTTCTGGTTCTCCTTTACCAGTTCCAGGTATTGATTAACTTCATTTCACAAGATTATATTTTTCCTTGTCAGTACGTTTGATATATATATATATATATATATATATATATATATATATATATATAACTGCATTTCCCAAAATTCAGTCGTATGTATTACTGTTACTTTTCATATTTTTTTTTTACCTAGGTAAAAATTCCATTAAAAATATATTTTTGTAATAAACTTTTATTAGTAATCGAGATTATCAAAATATTTAATTTGGATTTCTTTTTCAATTATGCTCTTTCTTTGGTAAAAAAAAAAAAAAAAACTAACAAAAATAACATATACGTTTCGGCCACACCCTGCAGTTCTTGGACCGAACAACCCATACTTTTTCAATTGCTAAGTCGCAATTAAGCCCACAAGGTATAACGAATGTGCCCAAAGGTTTTTCTTTTGTTTTTGTTTTTAAAGAAAATGGACTTAAATCCACAAATGCATACAATTAAAAATTTAATTTACTGATAATGACAATGTAATTTTTTTTTACTTGGTAGCAAATCAAAAATTACTTTTGGTGTGAATTTTAAAATAATTTTAATAAAAGTTAATAAATATTTTATATGAGAACTTGTTATTAAATGACAACTAGTAGGATTACCCATGTGACGTACAGACCATTTTTTAAAATACTTTTTATTTGATTACAATTAAATTAATAATATAATTTTAAAATCAATTCATAATCTACGGTAATGAAAATTAATGTTATCAGCATGTTAATCAGTTTAAGAGTTATAAAATAAATTTGATGCAAATAAAACTTTTAATATAAGAGAAGCAATCTTGTTAACCTAAAATTAGACCACTTTGTATAAATAAAATTAATCCTTCCTTTTTATTATTGTAAGATCTGTTTTATATTACATATTTCAATTATTATAAAAGAAGAATAAGATATTAGATATTGAAAAACCCAAAGGCATATTGCCTTTCAAGTTAAATATGAAAGGGCTCAGTTTTGTTGGAAAGACTAACCGTTTCGTAGACCAATTTGTTGATTTTATATTGTAGGATAGTTGATTTTTTAAGCTGCATTTAATATAATAAATTATTTTTTAACTCTACGGAAACTTCCATTTTTACTTTTTTATTTTATTTTAAAACTTTAAAAAATTCTTTAAAATGTTAAAAATTAATCAAACATATTTTTATATATGCTAAAGAATAATATTTTCAGCTACAATATTTATGGAGATGTTATTTCTAAAAATGCAAGATGATTTGTGAAAAAAATGTTTCCTTAAACTATTTTAACTTTTACACAACAATTTATACACTGACAATTGCGTATGCATAAGAATAATTTTTTTTTCTTGGTACGAAAGGAATGTAAAAAAACAAGAATTTAATTAGAATACATTGTTACTGAAAAAAAAACTTTTAAGTTATTATTATTTAATCATAAATTTGATAAAATATTTATTTTTATAATAATTACTTTTAAAAATGACATTTATAATAACTTATAATTTTTTTACGGTATAAAAATATTTATAGTAACAAATCATAAAAATATTTTCAGGAAATAATTTGATAACTTTTGAAATATAAATCATATAACTGTTTAAAACTTAAAAATTAGTTTCACTGATTTTACTCAACTTCAACATGATTGACTTTAGTAAGAAATATATGTGATTTATAAAAAAAAAACTTGAAAATTAATAAACGAAATATTTTATTCTCTTAAATTCCTAACTCTTTATACATTAATATTTTATCCTCCTAAGTTCCTAGCTCTTTATACATTAATGTGAATTTTTTTTCTTGTAAAAAAGGAAATAAAGGATTCTTTTTTTGAGCTCAAGGAATATTTCATTCTAAATTAAAATATAAGAATCCTCTTAATTTTGTAATAAATCAATGGACAAATTGATTAAATTTTTATTTATATCAATATGACTTATCTAAAAGTAGATGGTTCATATTAGTACCACAAAAATGAAAAAATAGAATCACTGAATATCAACGAGGACAAGACATAAGTTGAACCATTTTTATAGAGTAAAATAAAAGTTTAACTTGATGTCAAAATTTTATATTATCAATCTATTTGAAACTTGGTGATATAATTTTTAAAATGATTATTATAAAAATTAATATATTTATTATACATGATGATTTATAATTAAAATTGGAGATAATGTAAAAACAATGTGATATATTAAAAAGTTGTCATGCATTTAATAGATTTAGAAAACAAAATAATAGAAAATGACTAATTTCTCATTAAAGTTAAAAATTCAGTATTTATATAATATTTTGATAATTTCTCTTAATTTTTTTAATTTAATTGTAGTTTGTACTATCTATTTTTTCAATAAGAAAAATATTTTTTATTTTAGTATAAAAGACAAAGTCTACATTTTATGATCCAACCAAAAGTGAAGTCTAATTTTTTGAATATAAAAAATTGAAAATAGTTGTCATTAGATTAATAATTTTAAATTTACTAAAATTTTAATTATTTGAAAATTTTTATAAACTTTTAAAATATGTTATAAATTTTTAATTGATATTGAGAATATTTAAAATAAATTAATTATTCATGTTCACTATGACTATGTTTGGTTTGGGCTTTGGCTTTTTCAATTGTTTATAATCTTGATTATCAGATATATTAAATGGCTTAGAATGGTGTTGGAGAGGATCCAAATCCCCTCTTCACTCTCTTCACACCTCTTCTCTCATTTTTTCCAGAAGCGGTTTAAATCCGGCGAGGTCACCATTGTCACTCCGCTTGTTTTCCAGTTCAAGTGAGGTTTCTGTTTTCGCCCTTTTTCTGTGTTTTTGTATTGTCTTTTTGCCTTTCTATTGGGGTGCTGCTGTGCTTTCAACACTATCCCCTGCTTTTGCATTTCTTAATGTCACTTTCTTTTTAAGATTTTGTAATAGAAATCTGCATATTTGCATACATATCTAATTTTTTCTAACGTATCGTATCCTTAGTTTCAAAAAATTTGCCTTACTGTATCTATGTCATACCTGCGTCTTATCTAGGCTTCATAGAGTCCCAGCATCCCAAGAAGCATCGACTCCAAATGCTTCTCAAAATTAGGTTAAAAGGATCCAGCTTGGGGACATTGTAAACAAATTGATGAGGGTGGTTCAAAAGTCACTATGATATTTTTTTTATGTGTGTGAAATTGGGCTAATTACTAATCCATGAACCACTGACTCATTACTTAGACTAGTGGTGAACTCAGGAAATTTTTTTTATGCCCGCACACTTAGTGGCAAAGATTTAAAATGAGCACATACATTTTTCTTGCCCCATAGTTGTACACAACCTGAATCACAAACATACAAAACAATTAAGCTTTTAATTTGTAAACCTTACTTGTATTTCTAACCTGCACAATTTCGTACAATTTTTCACGATAATCATTTACTTTATTTATTGTAATTTATATGTATAAGGCTTAATTTGAATAATTGGATTGCAGAATTGACTCCTTCAACACATGTTCTACCATATGAACTGCTTTGGCCCAATGCATAAGGGCTGCAACCTATTGGACTAATCCCAAATAACACAATTTTTCTTGCCCCGTAGTTGTATATAACCTGAATCACAAGCATACAAAACAATTAAGCTTTTAATTTGTGAACCTTACTTGTACTTCTAACCTGCACAATTTCGTACAATTTTGCACGATAATCATTTACTTTCTTTGTTGTAATTTATATGTATAAGGCTTAATTGTGTCTATTTTTTGTCTCTATTTTCTGTCGAGTTTTGTTTCTACTAATTAAGAAATTTTAGTTCTTTTATTAACTTAAATTGTGCGCAATTAATTAATATGTTTAACTTAAGGTTAAATCATTCGCATACTACTGAATGAAATCATTGATCGAAATAATTATTGATCAAATTTTACTTATCTCTTAACTGAACTCCAGATTAATTATGATATTTTTTTCTAATAAATATGAGGATTAAGACAAAAAAATTTAACATTTATTATAATATGACAATGCAATAGAATGTTAAGTCAATACAAATGTATTGGTATAACAATACAATATAGTGTCGTGTCAATATTTCCATTAAATATTAGATATTAAGAAGAAAAAAAATTGTAAAGAAAATTTAAATCAACGCTTTATATATAAGGTTATGAACCCGCTCAAAATTATATTATATATATGTATATAAATAACATTATTTGATTAAGAAAAATTCATCTATAATTTAATACTAAAAAATCCAAAATAACAATTAAAGTATTAAAGTTGATAATACAAGTAAAGTGTATTAATAATCAAAAAGACTGTAAATAGCAACTAACTAAATTAAAACTCAAAAGCCCATTTCGAAAATGTAGTATGAAATTGCAGGAAAAAAAAGGGATTTGCTAAATACACTAGCAACAACGCATGCAAGTTTCGAACCTGTGACATTCATGTTATTAACGCAACGCTCCAACAAACTGAACTAATAAATCAATTATGTTAAAAAATAATTAATGTTGATACATATAACACTAAATTTTTAATGTATATTTAATATACATATTTAAATCTTTAATTTTTTTAGTTTATCTAATTTCTTTATCTTTTCTTATTTCATATTCTTATTTTATTAATTAGAGATATTATGTTCATTTTATCAATTAGGATAATTGTTAATTATGATCCTATCAAATAGGATTCTCTTTTATTTTAATTTTATCAATTAATGAGTTGTATATAATTAATTTAATTTTAACTTTATCAATTAATGAGTTATATATAATTAATTTAATTTTAACTTTATTTTGATTATTGAATTATTTCTCATGCTATCACTAATTTTTTTTAATGTATATTTAATACACATATAAGTTTACATAATAAATTATGTTAAGAATATTAAAATAATAGCATGAGAAATAATTCAATAATCAAAATAAAGTTAAAATTAAATTAATTATATATAACTCATTAATTGATAAAATTAAAATAAAAGAGAATCCTATTTGATAGAATCATAACTAATAATTATCCTAATTGATAAAATGAACATAATATCTCTAATTAATAAAATAAGAATCTGAAATAAGAAATTAGATAAACTAAACAATTAAAGATTTAGATATGTGTATTGAATATACATTAAAAAATTTAGTATTATATGTATCAACATTAATTATTTTTTAACAATAATTGGCTGATTAGTTTAATTGGTTGGAGCGTAATCCGTATCTATATACTTTAATAAAAGAACATTATTCTGGGTACGTGGCTCCCTAATATTCAATCAATCTCAGCTTCGGAATACAGGTGTCCTTCTCACACACAGCAATTGTTAGGCTCGGAATGCACATGTTAAGCTACCACAGTTGGTCTTCTTCATTCACACAAATAAGCAAGTTTGCGAACCACCAGCAGAAGCACACTCCAGAGCAGGAAGCGGAAAAATTTGCGGGAAATCAGAAGCAAGCACTGCGCACTGCAATCTCACCAACTATGACCAGTATACTACTCACCTCCATACTCCCTCAGCTCACAAAACAAGCGCCATTCCAGAGTGTTTCAAATTTTGAAATTCAAATTCAGAATGAAAGCACCGTTCCACCCTCAACCTCTCTCTCTCTCAAACAATTTCCTTCCTTCTCTCTCTTTCTCTTCTACACTTCGTTCTCCCTCTCTCCGTCGCTTCCATTGTTTATTCTTCTTTTGTTTGTTCTGCCGGAGAAATCAGAACACAGCAGCGGCACCACACAACGAGAGACCGTGCAACTTCCGGCAATCACGGACCATGATTCGAGATCTCAACAAACACGGGCACGTCCACGGTCACGACCGGCAGTCGTGCAACACACAACTATTTTTTTATTTTCACTTTCTTCCACCTTCAATTTTTTTGTCAGAAACATTTCAATTAATTATTTGCAGTCAGAGATGTCTAGGAAGCCTGTGTCTATGAAGGTAATTTTTTAATTTGTTATTTATTTTTTATAGGATAATTTCACATCTGTTTATGTTGTTTATTTGGGATTTTTTAAATTGTTTATGTGCAGAATATACAAGATGGCAAAGTAACATATGAGGAGCTGAAGGTTGGGTTACGGAAGGTTGGTTCACAATTGGCTGAGCCAGAGATAAAGATGGTAATTGCTCATTATAATTTCACTTCTTTGATTCTCACTGCATTTCTTGGAATAGTATGCAATTTTATGATGAACATGAATACATGATGTTGCACTTTTCAGGAATGAAATTTTTCTTACTGTCGTTGATATGACAAATGTGTCCTAACTGGTTGTGGACTCTGTTGGATTACATAATGTAGTGTTAGATGCCAAATTTAATACGTGATTATTTTCTGGTGTAAATAATCATTAAATTATACTCATGGAAATTTTGTTTTGTGGTATTTGCTATTCAAAAAATGATGTTTGAGGTAGTGTACAGGCTGAGGTAGTGTATAGATTTTTCTTTAAAAAGTATATTATTGAAGGATTTGGAAGAGATTGCTATTGTAACATATATTAAAAACCACAAACCAAGGCAAAAGATCATACGGTGCATTTTTTAATTCTATGATTAAGGCATTCCATTTTTGTGAAATTTAGAGTCTGTTTTTTTGTCCCAAATGTGAATAAGGCATTCAATTTCTGTTCTGATTTTTGTCCATTTTGTTCAGATGGAAACAACTAGCATGATAAATGGGACTATATATTATGTGATGGCTGAGAGTGAGAACCCAACACATTTATTTACTTCCCACAATCATAAAAGTTCCACTTTAGCAATACATACCCTTTGTGTTTGATGTAATAACCAAAGGAAGCCGTATAATTATTTCCCAAAATTGCTTGAAGGTGAGCGAAACTTTTATGATGAATAACATAATGGCAGCTGAGTTTTATTTTCACATCCAATGCAGTTTATATTTGCTTGATTAGTCTGAGTTGAATAAAGGAAATAAATGAGATAGCGTGTGAAGTGGGGTGGTTAAAATATGTTTTTAACAAAGTATATTATTGAAGGATTTGGAGATATAAGGTTGGTTGGGTGGTTGGGAAAAAAGTTTGAAGAGGGGAAGGAGGGAGAGGTCGTGGGTTCGAATCCCTCCACTAACAAAAATACTAACATTTAACAACTAACTTTGGCCGATCAAAAAAAAAAAAAATTATTGAAGGATTTGGAAGAGATTGCAATTGTAACATAGTACACATGTCCATATCTTATGGTTAAAATATGTTTTTAACAAAGTATATTATTGATGACAAGTATATATTGATAACAAGGAATGGGAAACAATTTTTGAGAATGATTTAGTTACAGAGATAGTGAGATTAAGAAACCAGATTTTGAGACAGTCTTAGATTTACTTGTGATGATCTTCTTTTTTTTTGGTGTTGGTGATAGCTTGTAGAAAAAAAAAGAAGGTAGAGTGAAACTTGAAAATAATGGATGCATTTCAACAATTTTCAATCAAGATTTTTGATGAATCAAACTTGCTGAGTTTAACGGGAAGTTACCAAAATATTGAAAATAATTGCTTACAGTATCAATGCTTGTGCTCCCTATAAAATCAAGCTGGCTATTCAATCTCCTTGGTTCAGGAAGCACTGGAGACCATCCTTACATCATGACATCTTGAAAGTTATCTATTTTCTTTTTAAAAAGTTGTTTCTGTTTCTTCTGGGGGTTCTGCCAAACAAGGTAAGGAAGGTTCCTCTGTCATGCATTTTGGTTACTCAGGAGAAATCAGGGTAGAATTCTTAACACTTGGCTTAGTCAAGTTAACTCTTAATACATAATATTCAAGTTTCTTTTGTGGTTATTTAGATTGGTGAATTTTTATTAATACTTCCTCTTAGAGAATCTAGAAATATAGCTCAGGCAACTAAAACAATAAGTATAGATAAGGTGGTTTTGTATTGCCTGCTTGGCAGCCTTTTAAAATATGGATTACAACAATTTAAATTTAACTAATCCAGTGATTTACTATTATTCTGTTAATTGTTCCTTTGATAGTTTCTGACATGGTTATTTGTGATAATTGCAGACCAATCTTTTTCAAGGATTGTTTCTATGGATGTGAGAGTTGAACAGATGAGGTTATAAATATAATAGTGATTAGTGAATGTGTGTGCGAGTATAGTTGGTATGCGATTTCCTTTGATATGTTGGAACTTTGTTGCATTTTTTTTTTCAACTCCTGAATTAAACTTTTTGGTCTCCCCCATGTCAGAAAGAAGGCAGGCTAAGTCTTCTCGCATTAGAGACAAGTATCCTGATAGAATACCTGTAAGATTTCTGTATAGATAGCTTGGTTGTTTGCTTTTTCTTGAGACACATTTATTGAGATGCAGTCATTGTGTGCAGGTGATTGTTGAGAAAGCTGAAAGAAGTGAAATCCCAGACATTGATAAGAAGAAGTTAGTGATTTTATCTTATTCCACTTACACTATTTTTTCTAATTGATTTGATCTTAATTCAAACATTAATAATAATAGTTATCCCAAACAACCGTATTCATAGTTTGTGTTCATATATTTATCTTTATTTAGTTGTGTAGAATTAAGAATTCCACCACATGGAGGATAGTTTTATTAAAATAGGTAGAGAAAGACAGAAGATAACTTTTGTCTTTGATAGAGCCCAATGGTTTTGTTAATCCATGACAGTAGTTAATAGTGCACTATAGCACTGCTATTGTTGCATCACATGGCCTGGCTGTGATGAAAAGGGGCATTGCATTCCATTTTTTGTGCAGTGGCAATAGTAGCCTGAATGGAGAGCAGGTAGTGGACTAATTGTGACTGTCACTATTGTTAGCAGACCATTAAATCCCTGTTTTAATATCATTTGTTCAACTACCCATGATTGTTAAGGTGAATTTTTAATTTTCACATGTTTTCCCCCTTACAGAATAAATATTGGGTTCAACACTCTTCATTCTTTGAAGCTCTGTTCCTTTTCACTACCCATCTCTGGAAGTTGATACATTTTTTGGCAAATCCCTTGCTTCTCCAGTATTGTTTTGCATAGATCTCTGAAAGATCTAATAAATTGGTACATCCTGTTGAAATTATAATGAAGCAATAATTCTAATTGATTCACTTTTTTGCTTTGAGGGAGGAGAGCTATTCATTAAGATCAGCACGAAGTTAGATTGATGGTTATTATATAGAGTATTTAGATCATCACCTGTCAACACTCCCAATTCAAGTATATATTTTTGTTTCACGATTTTTTTCCTGCCATTGTGTGTCATGCATGACTTGTATTCCATTGAGCCATAGCTTATTGAGGTTGGTAGTTTCTTTATCAATGATTGTTTTTAACTTTATTCCCCTTGATTCATTGTAATTGTTGTTTGTAAACATATACCAAAAATGCAATGGCTCCAAATGCTGCTTAGAAATTTTTGGTATTGCTTTAGAATTCATATGCACTTTGGTTTTCCAGGTGGATGTTGTAGTTTACCTGGTTGATGCCTTTGACAAAGAGGGGTTTGCAGAATCAAAGAAGGAGCTTGATGCCTTGCTTTCAGATGAATCATTGGCAAATTTCCATGTCTTGTGCTAGGCAACAAGATTGACATTCCATATGCTGCATAAGAAGAGCTACGTTATCATCTAGGCCTGACCAATTTCACCACAGGTAAGGGGAAGGTCAACCTCACAGAGTCGAACCTTCGGCCTCTAGAAGTGTTCATGTGCAGCATTGTCCGCAAGATGGGATATGGAGATGGCTTCCAGTAGGTCCCTCATTATATTAAGTAGATTCTGACTTCATTTCCCCCCTTTCCTTGATTTACTAGCACTATCTGCAGTTACATCAGAAGAGGTTTTTTCTTTGTTTTTGCTTTTGATTATTTCATTTTGATTGGATTATTTAATATAACTGCAGTAATATATACTTGAACAATACTCATGGATAACAACATGATACTTGGTTAATTACAGATGGCTGTTGTTGCTGCACTGTGTGTGCAATATGAAGCTGATTTCAGACCAAACATGAGCATTGTAGTCAATGCTCTTCAACCTTTGTTGACTGCACGACCTGGACCTGCTGGTGAATTATGTATTTCTCCATTGTGTTAAACCAAGTTTGAGGCCGCTGTCTATGGCTATGTCTACTGTTGTTATTCATATCTTTGGAGATAAAGTTAAAATCCAAAGAAGATTGGCTTGTGTTGTGTTGGTAAATGTAAAACTCATTACTTTTACTAACTTTGGTATGAATTGAATTGTTTATTTATTCTTTATAGGTCACTGGCCTGGCAAGACACTTATAATAGATGAAATTATAAATTATGTACAGTCATTGCAGCGTCGAGGTAACCAATCTTAGAAAATAAGCATCTCAATTCTCAAAATGATTGTCATCATGTGTGTGTTTGTATTCTTGCTTACTAAGTTATGCT
>CM023943.1:24906537-25109287 GCA_013407115.1 Glycine latifolia
TGACCTCTCCAACTCCGATTGCTACAACTGCGTGAGCAGGCTCCCGGTCCTCTGCAAATTAATTTTTATGTCCGCACTTGCGGACATTTGCCCCAACGTGGGTCCGCCACTGAATTGTCTTAGACCGAGCCGGTTTTCATAATATTGCTTTGGATGTACAGGTTTTTATTGAACTCATTCTGAAATTCATCTTCGCAAAGTTGCTGATAGTTGAATATGCTTGGAATAAGAAAGCTCAAAACAGGACCTAATATCCCTTTTGTTTTATATGTCATGGTTGCTAATTGCAATTATGGCACAGCCCGAGTTTCCAGTAACAAAAGTGTCCGGTCTATTGTTAAGACTGTTGGTCCTTATTTAGCCAACTCAAGTTTGCAAGCATTTCCACTTGGATCAGAGAATAAATTTACTCTTCAAGGACTATATTTCTCTAGTGTGGCTGAAAGAATCCTGGTCCAGGCTCAAGACACAGCAAAAGTTAGTTTGGAAATACAAAATGCTATTGATGCGAATCAATTAGATTATTCATTGAAATTATTTGAGCAGCATATGCACATGGAGGGATTTCCCCGAAAATCTGTCATCAGCAAGCTTGTAACAAGTTATGTGGACAGCCTTGATAGTCAATATCTAGAAAAAGCTTATGAATTGGTTGAATGTGCCATTGAGGAAGGTAAACAAGACTTGTTAGAAAAGGAGGTGCTTATCTACCTTAGCTTTGGCCTTGCGAAAGCCAGACTACCAGTTCCATCATCAACTGTCTTAAGAAAGGTGATAGCTATGGAGCATTTCCCCCCAGTCGCTGCTTGGTCTGCAGTTTTGGCACACATGTCACAAACAGCAGAGGGAAGTTACCTTGCTGCTGAGTTGATTCTTGAAATAGGTTATTTGTTCCAGAATAATAGAGTAGATCCGCGTAAGAAAAGCAATGCACCTTTGATAGCCATGAAACCAAACGCTGCTGCTTTTAACATTGCTTTGGCAGGGTGTCTCTTATTTGAGACATCTAGGAAGGCAGAGGAGCTTCTTGATATGATGCCTCGAATTGGTGTCAAAGCTGATGCAAATTTACTGATAATAATGGCACGTGTATATGAGAGAAATGGGCGAAGAGAAGAGCTCAAGAAGCTGCAAAGGCACATGGAGGAAGCTCCAAATCTAAATGATTTACAGTTCCGACAGTTCTATAATTGTTTGCTGACATGCCATTTGAAATTTAGGGATCTAGATTCTGCATCAAACATGGTTTTGGAAATGCTTAGGAAAGCAAAGGAAGCAAGAAATTCTCTTGCAGCTGCCAAATTTATGACAAATGCTGCTGAAATTGATCGTAGCCACTCTCCTGGACTGGCTTCTGTGCATAGTTTGAACAACAGTAAAGATTTAGACAGTTTACAAAATAACAGGCCAATTACAAATGCTGTATTATCTTATGAGGAGTTTTCTAAAGATAGAAACTTCTTAAAGCTTGAATCAGAATCAAAAGCTATACTTGGTTCATTATTAGCTAAGTTGCAGATGCAGGTGGACTTGATTACAACCAAACATGGTATACTGCAGCCAACTGAAACAATTTATGTGAAATTAGTTAAAGCTTTTCTAGAAGCTGGCAAGACCAAGGATTTAGCAGTGTTTCTTCTCAAGGCAGAAAGAGAAGATTCTCCCTTTTCCAATGACAACTCAGCCTTGGTTCATGTTATTAATGCATGCATTTCACTTGGATGGCTGGATCAAGCACACGATCTCCTCGATGAGATGCGTCTAGCTGGAGTTAGAACCGGTTCATCTGTATACTCCTCTCTTTTGAAAGCATATTGCCGAGCAAATAGGGCTGCAGATGTCACATCGCTTCTGAGAGATGCTAAGATAGCTGGAATCCAGCTTGACTCAAGCTCTTATGAGGCAATGATCCAATCCAGGGTGCTCCAGCAAGACACACAGGGAGCACTCCAACTATTTAAAGAGAGGAAAGAGGCCAGAATTCCAAAAGTCACTCAACAAAACACTGGCTTGATGGCTAAAAGTGATGCAGAGACTGATGAAGCTGGGCTGGTGACCAAGCTGTTGCAGGAAATCAAGGAAGGGCAGAGTGTGGATTGTGGAGTTCATGACTGGAACAATGTAATCCACTTTTTTTGCAAGAAGAGATTGATGCAAGATGCAGAAAAAGCTCTAAAGAAGATGAGAAGCTTAGGCCACTCGCCAAATGCGCAAACTTTCCATTCTATGGTCACCGGGTATGCTGCCATTGGAGGGAATTATCAAGAGGTGACAGAACTGTGGGGTGAGATGAAAGCTCTTGCTTCTTCTATATCCATGAAGTTTGATCAGGAACTTCTCGATTCTGTGCTGTATACGTTTGTGAGGGGTGGATTCTTCGCTCGAGCCAATGAAGTTGTGGCGATGATGGAAAAAGGAAAAATGTTTGTTGACAAGTACAAGTATCGAATGCTATTCTTGAAATACCATAAATCACTTTACAAAGGAAAGGCTCCAAAATTTCAGACAGAATCCCAACTAAACAAAAGGGAAGCAGCCCTGGCTTTTAAAAGGTGGATAGGCTTGAATTGAGCAAAATATCAACGAAACCAAATATTTGCTCTTGCAAGTTTCAAACCATCATCTTCATGACATAAGGCTGTTGAATTTTTGTTATCTCTCCTTTTCTCATATTTACAGGGTTAACACCAATGTACTACCAATGTGAATAAACTAACACTATTTTATGTATAATATTCAATTAAGTTATAGATCTTCAGTTCCATCATTTTTAGGCAACAAATAGAAGATTGTGTGACACATATGCCACATGCATTCATGCGTGCATGGTTGTTGGTCCATAGGAATGTAGTCCCACCCCAACTTTCTTCCACAATATTTGATGTATTTTTGTCAATCCTGAGAACATTGTTATTTGTGAATTCTGATTTCTGAGACACCAGGGCCGTGACAGAAGCAAAGAAATGGAAAGGATTTGCGTGTTCTGTAGTACATGCAGGGCTCAGCAATACAGCATAAACTGGTTAATAACATTAACAATAGCAAGCAGGGTTGGAAAAACAAGAGGCTTTGTTTTTGCTTTTGTTGCCTGCACGGGTATGCATCAAGAAATGGGCCATGGAAAAGTAATTGCTGAACAGTAATCTTACGCCAACAATGATATCACTTGCTGATACATTCCACTCAATTCAACTGACAATTTGTACAGCAATATTGTAGAAAGACTAATGTTATTTTAACATCAAGTTTCTGACGATTTATTTTGTTTCCCCCATTTATTCCACTCATATTGCATGTCTTATCTCATGTTTTTTTTCTTTCTTTTTTCTAATCGTAAAAATTATTGTAAAAGAGTTGAGAGGAATATCTAATTAGAAAAAAAGGAGGCAAGTCAAAGTGGATTTTTTTTTTTGGTCGGGTGAAGGTGGGGGAGAGTGGGTAAAGGAATGGAATAAAAAGGTGACCGTTAAGAATAAAACATTTTATTTTAATATAAATTTTCTATATAAAATATAAAAATTGTTAGTCTTCACGTGAATATTACTAGTAATTATAATTACATAAAAAATTAGAAAGTCGTTGATGAGATGAGATGGGGAGGAATTGAAAAAATAAAAAGTACGAAAT
The DNA here is from genome assembly GCA_013407115.1 of Glycine latifolia. Taxonomy (NCBI): domain Eukaryota; kingdom Viridiplantae; phylum Streptophyta; class Magnoliopsida; order Fabales; family Fabaceae; genus Glycine; species Glycine latifolia. The sequence continues at coordinate 24,910,165 of CM023943.1, forward strand.
AATAATGATTTGATTATGTTGTGTTATTTGATATATGAAGTATTACTAATTTCTAATAAAGAGTTCGTGTATTAAACGAGTATGTGTTAATATAAAAATATGAGAAGATATAAATTAAAACATGTATATTATAAATCATTTCAAGTTCACTCAAATTATAAAAACTGAGATTTATAAAAAAAAAAAAACTGAGATATGCATGCGCTTGAAATACAGTAAAATTAACTCTTATTTCACCGAGAAATCTAATTCGGTTGAAAGACTGCGTAAATTATTATAATTATTTTTACATGTCTTTGACTTTTAGGAATAAAAAAAATTATCAGATTATTTCAGAATTAATTAAGGTGAGGCAATAGTACCGGTAAAAAAAGCAGCGAGTCCATACACTTTTACTTTATCTTTTGTTAATTGTTTCTTCAAGGTAACTGCAGTCATTCCAATGCTTTTGATATGTTGATTTCACGAACACAAACAAAGTAGCAAGATTTGACAATGACGTAAAAGCAACTTAATTAATCACTTTCACTATTAGCTGGAAAACAAAGTCCAATAATTGCGAGATTACGAAGAATAACGAACTTAATATAATGTCTTTGGGAATAGTTGCTCTTTTTTTTTTTTGGGAGGTACTAGTTAAAATGCTAGTGGTTGGAGAAGGGAGAAGCAAGAGAGAAAAAAGTGAAGTTGTGGTTCGAATTTTCAACTAATAATAAAATTAACATATTGATATTTATTGATAAAAAATATATAAAAAATAGTTAAAATGCTAATATAGTATAATGAATAAAATAATGCTAGAATACAATACATGCTTTTTCTGTTTATAAAAAGCAAATCCACGTCTTCTATAAAGACCTTTTTCTGTACAAGATAAATGCTAAATAAACAAGTGAAATGTATGAATGCATTGGCTTATAACGAGGGCATGTGGATTGAGCATCAAATTCATTGGTGGATTTGTCCTACAAAACACTTGTTTACGTTGAGAATTTATTGGGAAGGTTAATGGAAGTTGCATCCATAATGATAGTGGTCCACATTTTAGATTTTGACAACTTAGACGTGGGTCATTATTGGTGTCAGAAAATTTCTTCTCTGAAAGGATCAACATTCAGATCAACATTAGTCAAGCAAAAAGTACACTTTGCCACGTACATCTCTTTCAATTAGATAGCTAAAACAATTTGTCATTCTTTAACGGATTAGCTTTTCTGAAACCTATCACGAAAAATTCTAAACCGGACGATCCAAAAAAAAAGACCACAGCCTGTTTTGTTCTTTGGTGTAACAAATTATTTAGAAAACATCATTCTTGTTAAACATTATGTGAATTGAAATTATTCCTTTATGAATAAACATCGACTGAAACTGAACAAATGTTGCCCAAAGAAACGTGCCCGAATCAGAATGAAACAAAAGGAAAAAGAAGTTTAGGCATTGGGTACAATTAATGACTTACTGGTAAAAGCCAACAAAGTAGTGTAAGTATAGTGTATTTCCTTTTTCCTTTTCATTGCAACTTATTCATATATACAAAACTGAAAACAACAACGTAAATTTTGCTCATTAGCTTCACTGATTCTCACTAAAGCTGCTATAAGAAAATAATAGGATGGTTAAGATAAAACTAAAAAATAATTAACACGGGATACAAATATTGCCTTGATTTGTCTCAATTGTGTAAAAGAATAAATCAAACACCTTGGTTAGAATCTTCAAATCCTGCAAAAATAACAAAGACAGGAAAATTAGTGAAGTAAAACTTCTACTTGTTACTTCACTAAGTCATAGCATGAGTTAACTTTAGTTACATTATCTTCTTTTTTTTGTTCTTGTTGAATCCGAGATATCCTCTAGCTAAATGTCAGAGACTAATCTCTTGAAGTACTGTGATCTATATAAGAGACTAACCTGTCGTCATTCATGAGAGCTGAGAATAGATGCTGTATATTTTCTTTGATCCTCATAGCCATTATTCTACCAATAAGGTTGTAAGCCGCAAATATCCATAGTTAACTCTGCAGCTGCAACAATAAGGTATGAAGAAGGTTTAGCAGCTATAGATAGAAAAAGTGCAGAGAAACTGAGGAAAGGAAAGAGGGGCAAAGGAAAACCTTGTTTGGGAGTGTAAGCGTAACAGAATGTCTCGATCATCATTGTGGCTGGCAATGGCTCACTGTATAGCCTACCTAAAAGAGGGGGGCCCCAAGTCAAGGATAGGATAAGGCTTGCAGGACATCTCAACCAGAAACTTTATTAGGAAGAACGACATGGTCAAATCCATTACTGTCAAGAAATCTTTGAAATATTTATAGCATCAACTTCTGCAGACTCAAATTAATAGCCAAGAACAGACAATAGAAGTACTTATTCCTTGAAATGGATCTTGTGGTTAGAAATATGTCTACTTGTTTGGTGAAAGTAGGTACGGCTAGACCTAAACTATTTGGTCAATTAGCAATTAACTAACTAATTTTGAAGACCAAGACCAGTTACAAGTCCTGTGCATATTGGATCTTGGCCTTCATTGAATTTTGAAGTTGTAGGAAATACAATTAATGGCAAAGCCGAGTTTGGTTTTTTGTAAGATTCTAAAGGATAATCGAACAAGGCAGATAATATTTTATGGAATTTTCTTGTTGAGGTGAATTACCTTGTGTGGTACACTGAGCTGTTTCAGTTCCCTCAAAATAGTCAAGTTGATCTCATGGAATATAAATTATTGGCATTCATCAAAAGTAGTTCATATCAGTGTAGCTGTAACAATGTGAATGTGGAAACAACTCTTCTACTTCAATCCTGGAACTGGAGCTTTTCTTTATTTGGTTACAGCTAACAGACTCAACCTCTGCCAAGAACATGCTATACACTGGACGATGATCAGAAAACCTTGACTCCCCACGAACATATGATAATTGGTGAAGGCCCCTTCCATACCACAAGATACGATCACACCTTCATGAATAGATATTTGGTTTATTTACATAAATAATGATCCAGGATAATTCATTCGACAATAGTATCATTTACTTGCCCCCTTCCATTTACATTTTCACTTCATTGATTCACACAAGAAGTTATTTGCAAGAAAGAAGACTACCATGCTGGAGTTCTTCTCTTTTGTTTTGACCGTCTGTCATCACCTGCATATCTGTCTGAATTGTTTGAATACTTATAAGTCGGAGGAAAATATATTTTCCCTTCATTCCATCCTTCAAAGACTCGACCTTGCCTCTGCCCTATACACAACTGAAAGAAAAAGATATCAAATGGTCAGGTAAAACTTAGAAGCAATATGAGAAAGGAGCAAAGATTAATCAGAATTACTTGTAAAGGGACACAGAAGTAACATGCCTGGTCATTCTCTAACAAAGTCTTCCAATCATGCATCTCAACAAGAGCTTTTGCTGCACGGTAAGAAAGGGCTATCCGATAATTTAAATCCCCCAGCCAAATTATTCGACTACACCAGTTAAACCAAAAGTTCAGTTCCTAACTTTGATACTAGTTAGCATTCAGTAGTGAATTTTATTTTGTTTAAATTCACATTCTCCAACTATCAGATGCATGGTATAGATCAGATTCAGTAGAGATGAGGGGCTTACTCATGTTCCAGAATTGTCTGAGGAGAATACTCATCACCGATGTCATGGACTGGGGGAAACCTTGTCTTTCTGAGAATTTCCATTACATCTGAATTTCTCCGTAACTCATCACCATCCTTTTGTCCAGATGTCAAATGACTACAAATGAAGCAAAAGCTTGTTTGGTGCAATGACATACTAATTGATATTGATCCCTGGAAAATCCAACAGAATGAAATGGTTTCCTTCCCTGGCTCATTATAAACTCTGCTATTGAAATAGATTGTCAAATGTACCTTGTTTCCAAGATAGCCCATCAACCCTCTGCCAACACAAGACACTTTCATGTTGTGAACATCATCTCTTATATCACTCTTCACCCAAACAGTTAGAAATACCCCAACCATTTGCTTGCTAGCAACCAAGCAGTATCTTGAGTGTCCTGTCTGTCTATCACTGTCCTCCCTAGTGAAACAACCGCCATACGACATTGGTGAATATTGTGTTGTAATTGGAGAGTCACCAGTGCCATTTTCTTCATCTGAGGAACCCCACCGATAATTGGGGTCGTAGTCGCTCGTCCTGTGACCAAATATCACTCTATCACAAACACTGAGACGGCGCTCAAGGCAAGCTTGGGGCATTAACATATCATTATCGATTCTCATACTACGACTCAAGGATTGGAAGGATCTTCGTTGAAAGAAAGAAGTTGCCTTCTGCCTCATTGATCCTTCAAAATCAGCATCTAGCTCTACAATAGGATTAGGGAGGGGTGAAGGAGTGTGGCATCCGCCACTTGTTCCAGGAAGCCTGTTCAGGGTCCTCCTAATAAGGGCTAGCCATTTTCTTGCAGGACCATTGTCTTCTGTCCCCAAAACATTACCAGCATTAAGAGGTACAATTTCTTGAAATCTGAGACCAAGAAAATGCAAAATTTTTCAGTGTGTGAACTTTGCACAAGGAGATTGAACATTATATAGTCAATAGTATACCCAAGAACATAGATATCAGCAGGTGGAGATGTGTGAAGCCAATCTTCAAGGCTCAAATAACTTGGAGGTGACTTCCCTGCTACATTCCAAGTGGCAGCAAAGATCCTGTATCCAAAAGGGGGAAAAGAAGCTCAATAGAATAAAATCTCATTAATTTCATTGCAATAGTAACAGCTAGGATAATTAAGTACAATATACAGCTACAAGAAGCATACCTATAGTTATACACATCTGTAACCTGAGCTTCATCAAGGTCATTCTTACCTCTTCGCATTCTGTCCGAGTACCATCTGCTTGATCTCTCTATGTATCAAAATAGAGATTAAACATCTGAGATTAGCAGAAAACAAAAGAATAGAAAAGGAAAAAAGGAAAGAAAATGAATAAGAAAAAGAAGAACAAATAGATTTCCAAAATTGGTCTAAATTTCTTTTGATCTTTTATGTAGTAGAGGGATTTGGAATTATGTGGTCCTAAGAAATATGAAGGTAAAGAAGATACTGAACCTGATTTGCTTTTCCTGATGGTGCATGCCTCCCTTTCTGAGTAGTTGCTGCTACACTCTTCATCAACACCTGAAAAAGGAAAGCCTTAAATAAAGTTAACAAAGCTGTGCTCTTTTCACGATCATTTTATCATCCTACTGAATCAAAACAAAAACAAAAACAAAAAAGCAGAATTATTTTTATACCAAAAGGGTAGAATTAGAAACCCTGGAACAAGGAAAACAACAAAGGGCAGATCTTGTGCTGCAAGTAGCATACCCATGAAACAGACAAGAATAAAAAATTATATTTTAGTGCACACAGACAAATTAGTTGAACTAGAAGTAGAAAAAAATGCCCTTTTCGGTTTTAAAACAAAAGTTAAGACTATTCCCTATCAGATAGTCCTAGAATGTAGATTACATCAAAGTGATGGGAATTTTTTTTTTTGAAGAATCACCTTGGGAGAGAACATCATCTGCGTGAAAATCCTCAGCTTTGCTCTTGATATTGAACCACTTCTTTACCAATGATTTTGGCCAAGAAAGCTTGAACAAGAAAAACAGGGTAAGCAATGCCAATCCCAGAAAATCAAATGCAAATGAATTTTGAAGGAGAGCTGGCATTTCTCAAACCTTGCTCTTCTTCGAGTTCTCATCTCTCATTGTTGAGACAAAAACTCACAACTTCATGTAGTTTCCTCTATTAGCTGAAACGAAGGTTCTGAGTTGACGTCACACTGTCTATTGTTCCTTCTTTCAATCAAAGCTCCTTAGTACTTACTTTCACGAACGAACTGAGTGAGGAGTGAGTGTTAAGTTAGAAGACAATTTTAAATCTCAGAACAGGACAACCTTAATTTCTGTTGGTGTTTCATGTTTTGGTTTATGTCTCTTTATTCAAACAGATTAAAAAAGGGAGGGGAAAAATGGCTTAGGTGATGAAAGCAATGTGATGAGGCTGAAGGATATGTAGAAGTAAGAGATGATTAAGCGCTGCCAAAGTTGTGAAATTTAAGGTTTTGAGGGTGAAGTGATGATGAACAAGGAGAAGGCAATGTAGAAGACATGAAGAGAGAGAGAGAGAGAGAGAGGAAGAGAAACAGCGAATTTGAAGGGAGGCTCTCTCTGGAGGCCTTTTACTTACAGCAAATCCAAGGCCTACCTCACCCACCCAACCTCACACACAACCTCCAACTAACAATTATGGTTGCTTATATATATTGCTAATGCTCATATTCCTTCACACTCAAACACTGTCCAGTCACTCTCTTATTACATTAAAATATTCATTTCCAACCCAACATTTATAACTTCCCACGGTTATCACATTATTATGGACTTCTTTTTTAAAACTTATTTGTCTGAAAAATTACTTATTTTAATAAAATAAATAATTTTATATATTTTTTAGTTTGTTTGTCTAAACGGTTTCGGTTTTAAAATATTATTTATTTATTTATTTTAAAAAACAAATCCTATTTATTTCTTTAAAAAATATTATTTTAAAGTTATTTTATTTTTAATTTAAAAAACCCACCTATATTTCCTAAACATATGGTCTCACATATGATTTTTTTCATACAATTATAAAGGAGTATCGCAGTCCGCCATCATAATTTTTAAACTCTTAAAAAATCTGCTGATACTCACAAGTAAGTTGTCCCCTTCCAATAATTCCCAACAATAATTTTTACATATGCACCCGTCAGAATTTGAGAGTGATCTATTCAAATTTGATTCTAAGATATAAAAGAGTATTTATTCAAATTTGTGATTAATCAATTTCTTAAATATATTTTAGTATTTGAAAAATTGATCTCTAACTTTTAATTGGAGATACTCTAGATTTACAAGAAAAAACTAATTTCGATTTGATTTTTTTAGTTTCCTTCTTATCTATAACAATTTTATAAATATGAATATTAACTGTATCACGACTTTAATCTTCGCTATATAAGACGTTACTTTTATTTTTATTTTATTAAATGTCATTTTAATATCTTTTTATTATATTTTGCTTACATTAAATATTGCATAAAATGTTTTTTCACAAAATAGAAAAAAGTATTACTGAGTGTGTCAATTAACCGGCGTTGATTTATTCTAACTTAAAAGATATTAAATACTCAAAATAAGAATTTTACTTGCTTATATTAATCCTATCTAGCTGGAATAGATAGTATGCGAAAAAAATAGAAAAAAGTAATAAGTGTTTAAATTTTCAGAAAATATAATGAGGTTTACTTAAATATTCATTTTTTTTGTTGGAAAGGTTTACTTAAATACTCTTATTAACCAACTCTTATGCATAAGTCATACATTAGATTACAAAAGAAAGTATAGCAGTTTCACTCATATTTGGTATCCAAGACTGATAGTTGTACCTCGGACATTAAAATTAGGTTTGATCTTAATATCTAAGCATTGGTGACCCATCTTACATTTGGCATGTAGGAGAAAGCAATTAAAGAAGAGATAAAATGAAGAGAATATGTGTGGACGATTGTTTTCCTCTTTGCTTTTGCTTATTGTTTCTTTAACTTCTCTTCTTGTTTTGATATTGTCTTCGATGCACACGATAAAAATCATTTATATTTTTGTCTTTGTCCTCCGATTTTATTTCTTATTTTTAGGTTTGTAAAACCCAATTGGGGTTCAGTGGTGTTTGAATCTACCTGATTTGAGATAGTATCTTGTAACACGTACGTGTATGTGCATAGTTGAAGAGAATGTTTCATGTTTTAAGGAAAAGTGGAGAGTACTACTTCTAATTCCAAGGCCACGTTATTTGTAATTTAGACATTTTATTTGATGAGTTTACCATGATTGAACGTGAATAATTTTTTTATGTATATAAATGAGATGTTTTTGCTTTATATCTCGTGCGTGCGTGTTGGGGTTGGTAAATTCAAAGAACTCATTGGTTCTACAAGCTACATAACACTATGTCTCCTCAAAAACTTCATTATAGCTTTTTGAAAGGAAATATTATTAAACAAATGAAACTTTGGCTTTTGTTTTTGTGTGAACCTTAGACTCATAATGTCCAGAAGACAAAAGGCAATTTTTCCAAATAATGGATCTCGTATTGAGCAGTTTTCATTTTGTACAAGCTCGCACTTGCACATGGATCAATGTGTGTATTATGCTTTGCATGAGGTGACGCATCGTTCATCAGCAAAATGCATGCTTATATATTCATATAATATAAAGAATTCAATTAGAATATATTCTCAGTTAAATATTTTTTATATTGTTATTCAATCATATATATTATAGTCATATGTGGTAAGATAATTAATTTTTATGATAATTGATTTAAAAAGTATATCGAAAATGAATAGTATATAAAATTAATAGTATCTTGTTGGGCCACTGCAATTTCCTAACTATAATTTACAATTCATCTTCCAACTTAACACGTGAAAATATGTGATATCTCCTTGACCTAAGTGAAACCATGCATCTATCTATAAAACCGTAGTTAAGTTCTCTTTTCTCAATGACCTTTTGCATTTTTAATATCAATCAAGCTCTTAATTTGATGTTAATTAGAAACTTCAAATCATGAATTTATTTAAGAGGAGAGATTCAAAGAATCTCAGCTCAATATCTACGAGTTGGAATTTCAAATGAACCCTACGTTGGCCAGTGAAGCTTAATTCCAATTTGATGTTAACATATAGTGACCCACTAGCTTCAGTGAAGCTTCCACTACCACCATATAAGCCTTACCCCCAATAGTGCATAGGTTGTCAAGGCCAGTACATGTGGTTGTCCCAAAATACCCTGCTTTGCTAACTGTACGTGTCGTGTCCTGTCACCTTATATGATATGATTACACTATGAGAGAAATAAAATAGAAGAAATATTTAGTTTCTTCATGAATATGTATTTCCTCTCTTTTTAAAGTGAAACACTTCATTAATATGTAGAGTCTTTTTTTTTTCTTTTTCTAATTAAGGATCTGTTTATAAAATAAGAACAAAAAAATAAATAAATAAAGAAGGAATACTGTAAGGGAACAAATGCTATAAGAATTCCAAAAATTTACCCTAATTATTCGTGTTTTCCAATTTATCAGTAACTAATAATAGCTTGCGAGTTACCCTATAGGCTAAAGCTATCTAGTCAAGCATATAGATTCATATATATGAAATTAAAATTAAAATTCACAAATAATGGGATTTTTTTTAAAATCACATAACATTTTCAAGTAGTTATGCAACATTAAATTTTAATCATTTATATACAGCTGTATAACTTCAATTTATTTATGGGACATATGTAAGGTTGTTTGTCCGGCCTGTGTTCTAATAATGTTGAGCGAAAACAGCCTTGTTTTTTTCTTCATGTAAATCGTCTTAGGAATAATTCACCAAACATGAAGTTACAAGTCAAACTTTTTCATCTGGGAAATTGGAGCTCTTAAGCTATTGATAAGGTTTAATGTTGGCTAAGAATCATATATATATCCGAATCCGACAGGTGAAAGGTCACCATTGCACATTTTCTTCCTTTTTTTTCTTTGTTCCCTTCATAATAGTGCCAATGATGCTTACAAGAAAGGCCAGTATCAAAATTAAATATGAATGGGCCCAATATATGGAATGCACAACTAAAGGGGATAGCGTTTACCCTACAATTTGAATCTTCTAAATTGCCTAGGGAAAGGTTGCTGTGTAATAGATACTGCATTGTCAAGAAGATTGGGATTATCATCCACAGGGGGCACCCTATTATTGGATTCAATAATGAAATATCTGTTGTCATTGATTAGGGTTTTGCATTCTCTCCCTTTCTATTTATCATTTTCTACAATAAATTTACAAAACTATCAGTAGAGTACTAGAGTGTCCTCGCACTATATCTGCCACGTGATTGTCATATGACAACAACTAAATGTTTAATCAGAAATGAAATTATTTACAATGAATCATCTTAGGATCATTCATGTTTCAAATACTATCCTTTTCTTTTAATAATGATAAATTTTGCATTTTTTCATTTGTGTTTTTTTATGAGTTATTAGAGGACAATAGAAACAATTATTTGATTTTTTTTACAAACAATTGAAATATTTATATGAAAAAATAGGTGATCTTTTAACTGTGTAAAATAATTTTATACTATATTAAATAACAAATTATCGTGTTTGTTAATTTTCATAATAATTATTTTAATTAAAAATTATACTAACAATGATTTTTGATTAATTGATAATATAAAACTGTTATTATAAATGAAAAGTCTTATAAAATGAATGATGAGATTATAACTTGACAATCATATTTTTTTACATGAGAGGATCCTTTCTAATGAGATCATTGTAAGAACTTGCAATGTAAATTATACAAAAAAGTTTTTCACGACCTTTTTTTTTTCCCTTCCTTAAATTACTTTGGTTGAGGTGCTTACATGCAACTTATTTTAGAAAATACGTACTTAATTATATATTAACTTTTAAAAGATTCTTTTATAAAAGGGAATTATTTTCTCACAAATAAACCAAAAAAAAAAATGTGCCAAGTTCATTCTGATTGAGTTAGAAAATTGGTTGATAGATTAACGAGGCAGTCAAAGGATGCTCTTTAATTGTACTTTAACTAAAGTAAGTTAGATCTAGGATGATGGAACGAGGTCTCTTTCTATTTCTTTTGCTTTTGCAGCTTTGAAAAATCTCTTGTTATTATCGTACTTCCTTTTCTCCCTCACCCCCTCGTAGCCGTTTGATACATGAAGGTGTCAATTTGGGCTTCTGAATTTATTTAATTATTTATTTTGTCCTTTAGAATTTATTTTCATGTCATTTTCTTCACAATCTGGCAAAGGAGAGATGTAACTGGTACTGTTTGTACACTTGCACTTGGTGACATAGATAGATACTGATGTAAACATCATGTCTTTTACTTTCTCAACTACATTTTTATATATACGTATGTCCTTACAGTACAAAGTATTAACGAGGATATGGACTATGGACCACCACAAGAGTTAATACTTGGACATACCAAAATGTATTTTATTTTTATTTATTAAAAATGAATAAAGAAGCATGAACAAAAGTTTCTCCGACTATCAAAAGTGGTTCCAAACTTGAGTATGTTAGATTTGATCCCCAACTTAGAAATAGACTTGGAAATGAAATTACAACTGTAAATATTATTTTATTTCAAAATAAACTGATTCAATTAAAAATAATTAATTAAGTGTCAAATAAAAAGTATCAAATATTTCAGATTAGAAAAAAAAAAGTTTATCCGGCGGCTATCACTTTATTATTCCTCCCTCAAATTTTCTTTTCCAAGTCATTCAAAATTTGGACTTATTATTGCTCAATCATGGGGGCCATTACTTGAACGGCCATATATACATAATTTGTATCCTTAAAATCTCAATGATTTATTTATCTGAATAAATGGAAAGCAGACTATAGTTGCTCAATTCTAATCATATTACAGGACACTTTTTTTTTGGCACACGCATAAGATGGAACACTCACCATGTGTCAATTTAAGATTCTTTTTCTTTATGTAGTACTTGTATTCAAATGGTACGTGGACAAATTAACTTATGTGCGCCTATTTAGATTAATCATAATGAATTACCAACAAGATTTTTGTAAGAGTTGCATCACAAGACCAAAAATGTTAAGGCCGTGACTTGTTACAAAAGTCCACTCCACAGGGAGATTTGATGCTACCGTAATACATAATTAATTAGTTATTTGTTACGCTAAAAATTGTAAAATAAGCTAAAATATCATTAAAAGATTCTTTTACAATTATTCATCTCTTTGTTTAGAAGAGAGGAAAAAATTGCAATTTAAGAAACTCTCACGCAGAGGCAGTATAATTTATTTTAAAAAATTATTATCCACGTTTCCGTAAATAAATACTGTTTTATCTGTGCATGCAGGTCAATCTACAAGTCCTTACTTTTAGTTTTCTCAATGATTAATCTTAGTAAAAAATCTGATTGATAAATTTTAATGAAATTTTCTCTTTCAACTATGTTTATATGTTTATTTCATGTACAAAGCTCAAACTTGAGACTTTCCTTAAAGGATTTTTGAGCTCAATTCTATCTGAATCAACATACATAAGGTTAGTTTACTTTATTGCAATATTGCAATAACAACTGCTTTTAAATTAAAAGTTTGATCAACACAACATATCCTATTTTTTATTTTTTATTGTAAAATTACAGCAATTGTAATTTTAGGAGTTAGGAAGACCCAAAAAAAGGTGCATATCTAGTCGTTGGTGTTGGAAGAAGAAACAGCATTGTGCAGAGTAAATGGAATACCAGAATGGGCCCAACATTATTCAAGTGATAAAGCAGAATAATGCAGAGAAGCAAGCAGGGAATGCATACTATACCTTTTGGATTCTTCTCGACTTTGAGGTTAGTGCCTCACATAGTAACATAGGAGGCAACAGGGAAACCTCAGCATGAACCTGTACAACAAGATCATATGACATATGCTTTCCAAACTCACCTTAACAATACATATCAGCATTGGTGCTGTTAAGAGTTAAATAAATGACTTGCAGTTTGTATGAAAAGATTAAAAAAAAAAAATTAAGGCTGTTTGTTGTGTTGACTTTATAAGGCTGATATTGATTGTGATGTTGATGTGAAGCTTTTTACCATAGGGTAGAAAAAATGAGAGAGGGTTTTTTCACCTAAACAGTTATTGTTATTTATGGTTGAGTAACTTAAGACCATTTCATTTCCTCGTTTTCATAGAACTAGACAAAAGATATTATTTTCTCTGTTTGCCATGCATGCTTTACCTTGTATCATTTGCCATGCTTTTTGCATCACTGTCTTTAATTCCTGCCAGACCAAACCCACGCATGCAACCCTTTCTTGCATGTTGGATCATCACTAATTAATTTATACTGGTTCAAGGTACATTTTGGCTACTGTGTAGACAACATGATTGTTTCTCCTATCAGAAAATTTCACAAATATATTCTTTACTTTTCAATATTTATTATGATTCATTGCAGATGATATTACAAATTACACACATGGGGGAGCTAGCTAGGAAAACGACATGGTAATGCACAAGAGTAAAACCGTGGCCTGATTTGGAAAGTGAGCTTTAGGTAAAAATATTTCACTCAGCTAAGATTGCTATAAAGAAAGCTTCTTTTATTTATTTATCTTTTCTTTTTTTGGATCTTTGCTTTATCCTGTCAGTCAACAGACAAAAGAATGCACAATCTTGGCATGCAAAACAGTGCTCTCAAGCTTATAGTTACCCATGATGTTCTTGACTGTTCATGTTTAACTTGTTCAACTTTTTTTCCTTTTTTGCTTTTCTTGGTGAGTACCATTTTAGTTTTGTTTTATGTTTTCAATATGTGTGTATTGTTCATACTGCATATAATATACAATTTGGAACATAACATTCCCCAATCATCAGCTTAAACCACAGAACAATCTCAATAGAAGGCTGATCATAATTGGAATATGACAAACATATCATTATTTAATTTCTATATCTGGTGTCATTAATCTTTTCACTCCACACACAGCATCTGTTGGCAAAACCAGCTTCACACCCTCCATCCATCCTTAGCTCTCACTGTTTTTGGACCCGACAGCACGGTTTGGTCTTTTAGCCTTACACGATGTGGAAAAATTCTTGGGTGAGACATGGTACACATTGGTACATTCTTTTGGTACAACAACGTTGGTCTTGAAAATGAGTATGCATAATTTAAACTTTTGTAACATGTTAAAACAAGTTGGATTCATGAAAAATAAACTCTATTTCTTACTCGAGTAAGCTGGATGCAATATTTCACTACTTATGTAAGACCCTAAATTAAAAATGTGAAGCCATTAGTCAATTTTAACTAGTTCGGTGCATAAATTATATTGTACACCATATATGCACCAGAAATTAACTATTATTTTATAAGCATTAATTTAACATATAACATATTGCTTGCCTCAATCAAGGAAGGATGCAGATTGATTATCAATGTTATTTAAATGGAACTATAGAAATCTCTTTCATTTCATGCAGTGGGCACAACTTGGGAAGGAAATTTTCACAATATATTTTGAGAATGTGAACTTGTGTTTAAACTAAACCAAACTAATATATACTGTTTTTATCATATCATTAGTTGAATGTGGAATCTCTTGCATATTTCTGCCACACTAAGAATTAAATTAATATCTTCAACCTAAACTTTGCTGAACTAAATATTTGTAGGTAATTTGATAAGAATCCGATAACGGGTAACTCGATAGTCCAATAACAATCTTGAGATCAATTCTGATATTATTTTAGAATCTGAGCTTATAAGCCTATAACTCAAATCCAAAAATTAACTTTTAAGAGTTATCTTCATTAATATACATCATTTTTATCTCCAACGCAACTAAAACGATACTTTTGGGCATCAAAGTTTAGACGCAGAAGTTCACTTTCTTCGGTGGCATATTCAATGTTTTAAATACGCCACCCTCGAATTAGATAGGTTGGTAATAAGTTTGGTGGATATTGTTTTTATATGCTTGAATGGACTGTGTTGAAATATATAGTTGCGAAATTGTAGTTGTCCATTTATCAGTGTTAATTTGTAGTTATTCCTATAGTTGTGCGCTGTACTGCATGCAACTCATCTGCGTTCATTAAACTCATGGATTTTCTCTCAAATCTTTTACACTACAAAAATGTGCACACAACAACAACAACAATTAATAACGATAACTTGGATACGACAATATCTCTCTTTTTACCTCAATATTATGAGGGAAATAATACAGAGAAAAAAGATAATCCACAATGTCCCTCTTTCGTCCTCTTTTGTTACACCACAAGTTGTGAAATGTGAAATTAAATAGTACTTTATCATGCAAAATGGTTATTCCTTCATGTGGTTGGCTTGTTCAGTGTGGAATAGTCGATGACCACTTCTTTGATATGAATTGCCGAGTGCATCAGCATATATCCGATCCATATATATGTTGGGTCACGACCCCGGACCCTCAAATACCGGTTTGCGTTCAAACCGGGGTGCGGAAGCGGAAATAAAAATACACAAGAGAAAGGAAGATAAATAACACACAGACAATTTATTTAACGTGGGAAAACCATCACAGTGAAAAACCCGCAGGACATTAATTCAGAATCAAACATCCACTATCTGAAAATAATGGGTTACATCAAATGCACCAAAATGGTGGTTTACTCAACCTCTCCAACAATGGTGGACCAACCGAGCTCTCAACCTATACCGCCACAACACTGCGGGACACGTTATGCCTAGACTCGCCAGGAAAACTTTCGATTCAGAGTTCAACTGGAATCAAATATGTACTCAAGATGTTCACTTGAGACTCAAACGAAAGTTTCTTCTCTCTGAAACTCTCGGACTCTCACAGTTTCTCAATACAATGAAGAGTATCTCAACCTCATGTATTGATGTCTTATATAAGTGAGGGAGGTGGTCACCCAAAAAAGAAGTCACCAACAGGATCTGACTTCTTTTTAACATGTGGAATGTCAACGCATAGAGACTTGAGTTCCCAACAATATATGTCGAGGTATTATTGGAATTATACTATGCGTAACTGATCACTTGTGCATAGTCTGTTTTGATCAAACGGAAAGCATATCAAATGGAGCAAAATAATAGTATTTGGTCCAATTTTTTTTTGGCAACCATTTTTACAATCTGACTCAACAAGCGTGAACTTTCCGTCTCATGGGACTGTTTGTAAGCTAAATGCAGGCATTCACTCAAAAAGAAGGATTCGAGCTATAGCCTTCTCTCTTTGCATAATTTTTGGGGGTTTAATTATCAATTTAATCTATGTAATTACAGCTTCCTCTTTTAATCTCTATAATTTAAAACATCTCATTTTCATCCCTATAATTGTTATTTCTTGTATCTTTTGATTCTCGCCATCTAAAGTCATCTAGATTAAATGAGTCACGTCATAGTTCGTTTGTTAGCATTTTTGTTTAAGTATTAATTCGGCCATAACACTGGGTTAATCTTTTAAGATTAAAATTTAAAAATGAAAATATTGCACGTAAAATAATAAGGAACAAAACAGACAAAAAGATAGGAGACCATGAGTATTCATCTCGTGAGTCTCCACTCAACATAATTTTTGGTTGGGAAAATGTTTAAGATACTAATAATCCTAAATTCTGTTATAATAAACAGAACAATTACTAAAATTCTGCATAAGTTGCCATGTGCTTTTTTTTTTTTTCTTTTCAAAACCACAAATTGCGATTTTTCAGGTTGCTAGCTCCAAGGGCAAAGCATATTCCAAGTTGCATTGACCAATATTTCATAATGGATATCTTGGTTAATTAGCCAAATCATATCATATATATTTAATGTACACCTGAATCTGCTAAAATTTGAACTCTTCTCCGATGAAAATCTTTTAAGAGTTTCCACCGTGATAGCATCACCATAATCCCCACTGTTAGAAACAAAATATCAAGAAATGAGACACTAAAAATATATATAATTTCTATCAGTGCTGAGAACAACAGCAAAACTTTATCAAACCCCAACCTTTCTAAAATGTAAATGATCCTATGCAGGAAAAAGCTTAAATATGTAAAAGCACAAGATGGACCTTGAAATTCATTTCATACAACTTTCGGATACCATTCCCTTTAAGAACAAGAAAGATTCGTACAAAAATAACCAATGCAAAACTAAACACACGACCTGGGAAACACAACATTTAATAATCATGGATATCATCTTGATTGTTAGTCACTCAATGTGCTACATAATAGATACAAGAAAACAAAAATCACAAACAATGCTAAGACTCAGTTTAGATAAATTTCTCCATAAGAACTTATATAAGAAAAGAAAAGAAAAAGATAAAATGAATTGAACCTCTCTCAATATTTAAGCTTCCACAAAAGTTAAGCACACAAGTTAATTTTAGCATGCAAGAGAAGTTCAATTCATTTTACTACCTTATGTTCATTTCCTATAATAGTGTTTAAAAAAAGGGTTTTTATTTTTTATTTTTATCCAAACTGAGTCTAAATACTAAATCTTAATCATTTGATTCATTTCACCTGTACTCTGATCCGTCGACCCAATAAGCTCCATAGCTCCCCACCGATGCTGCAACCAGGGTAGGCCGTTGCTTGAGGATTCTACCATCATGCTCCCCATCACCCGAACAGCATCCAGCACAATTTTTATTGTAAACTCAACGCGCCTCGACTGCAATTTCGACACTCCTCCTGAGCAAGGCTTCACTCTCTTCATCAGAATAACCTTTGGCTTTAAAGCCTTGAATGGTGGCCTTTGTACAAACAACACAACCACCTCCACTTCAGCATTAGCAAGAAATTAACAAAAGAAATAAGACACTGTTCAACAACCAAACAAACTCACTTGCTAAGATGCTGTGATTATAATGTCTGCAACATTTTCCAGATAACCAAGGTGTACCTGCTCCATTTAGTCCCTCAATCATTACTTTAATTTTCAATTGCAAAAAGAAAAAGAAAACAAACACATCATTCAATTAAGCTGAAAATATTAACATTGCAACAACTGTTTAACAGTTATATATGCAAAAAAAAAAAAAAATCAGGTTCGTCGAACTCAAAATGACTTAACATTGTGATGAAATGAAATCACAGAGATTTATTTATTGAAGAGAAAATAGAACAAAAAATTGAGAGTCGAAACGGTGCATTGGAATAGCGCGAAAAGGAAGGAGAGTGTACCTGGCGAATGAGGTGAGGGGAGGAAAACAGGCATTTGGAGCTCCATAGGGGATCGTTGAGGTCGTCGCCATGGCGCTCCAGCTCCGTCCCGAGAAAGCCGTCGATGACGGCGGTGCCGCCGGTTTCACGGAGTAAATCTGTTATCAACGACGACATTTTACGCCGGAAAGAGGAACTGGAATTCCCGCATTTTTGTATTTATACCTTTTTCTTCGAATTAAGGCCCAGCCCAATCTCTATATGGATACGTCATGGCCCAATCTCGCGCCTAGAAGGCTATAACAATAACCATTAAGTCAAAACTAAATCAAACACAAAAATAAATAAATAAATATTTTAGACAAATAAAAAATAATAATGAATGAATGAAATGAAATATTAATTTTAAAAATTAAATTTATTGTACTCATTTTTAGTTTTTTTTGTCCATAATTAATATTATAAGAAATATAAATGAAAAAATAATTGATGTTACAATTAAAAATTAAAATAATAGTTATTTAAGATTTTTTCTCTCTTATACAACAATTATGAAAGAGAGGATGTACACAGTGTTATCTTAGGGCTAGGCTAGTTTTTTCGGGACTATTTGGTTTGAATAAAAATACTAAAATGCTTTTTTTATGAATTGGTAATTGGTGGTTTTGTAAAAAAGAAAAAAAAAAGTTAATTGTCTGGCCTATTGTGGCTCCATTTTAATTGAACTACTCTGGTATGACATACCATTTTATCTACACTCTATATCTCTTATTTCAAGAGTGATTAATAGTATTACAATAATATGAGTGGATAGCATTGAATAATTATTTTATGAATTTTCATTTTTTTTTATTTACATCTTTAAACTAATGTTGTTTTCTTATATTTGACTTCATGATATGCTAATATTTTGTTTTACCCAGAACACAATATCAGGAAAGAAAACAAGAAGGCTGCCGACAGCAAGGCCATATCGGTGTGATGATCCATGTTTCAATGTTTTTTTTTTTTTTTTTTTCAAAACATAAGAATAAAAATAAAAATATAATATTAAAAAATGGAATGTGTTGCGACAAGAAAAGTTGCAAGTAATAAAGTTAGAAAGAGGGTTTGAGTATGTGCACATGGGATGGAAAAAGAGAATGGGGTTAGTCTTCTTCTTCGCGTTTGTTCGCTACTTAACCTAACAACATCATGACAAATAATTATATGATAAGCTTTGGCTTTTTGGCATGCATCTCCGAACTCCGATGATGAAATGGGGAAACCACAAAGTAACGTACGTACAGTGTGCGGTGTGCCATCTATCTCTATCTATTGATTCACATAAAGTCAAAATATTTAGCAGCTTAACTTTGTATTTACATTCGTTTGAGCCAGACAAGGAGGAACGTGGGACCGTCACAGGTACCCATTCTACAGTGTCTTGTGTTGGACTCAAGGGCTTGTGTTGGATTCAAGGGCATTCCAATTCCGAATAGCAGCTTCTCAAGCCTCATTGTTTTGTTTCAGATACATATATACTAAACGGAGTTCTGCGAAAGAACAATTATCGTCTATTGGAACGCGTCTCTTACTTTATGCAAGATAAAAGTTTCAACTATTGACTTCATATTGTATTATGGCACACGTTTATTCATCTGATTAATTATCAAACACACTATTGATTGAGTTGCACTTACATGCAAGGAACGGTAATTTATTATCAGAATTATACACATGATCATGTGTAAATTAACTAGCTTAAGACTATTCTAATTTTAACTCGTAACATTGAGTTTTATCTTTCGACCCATTGCTATGGAAGAACTTTGTTTCACACAATGATAATGATTTTATCCAGGTTTGATTATATATTTAGTCTCTTAATTATATATTTTAAGATTCAATTTTATCATTTGATTATTAAAAAATTCAAATTAGTCCCTTAATTATTTAAAATATAACAATTACCTCTTTCCATTAATTTTGTAAAGATCAACCTCTTTCTCTTCTTTTGTAAATAATAAATATAGTTATAATTTAACTATCATATAAGTTAATTTAAACAATCACAATTTACAATTTAATGGTAACTATTATCCTTAAAGGAAAGGATAAAATATAAGTGTTTTAAATAACTATGACATCAAATTGAATATTTTAATAATTAAAAGATAAAATTGAATATTTTAATAATTAAAAGATCAAATTATATAATTAAATTTTTTATCTAATTCGAATAAGATTTTGTCTCGTGGAAGATTAAGAAAGAATTACACGACTAAAGCTCAAATATACTCATCTCACTTAGAAATATAATGCCCTCTTATTAGTGGCTAGTGAGTTTTAAACTTTTATGTATCGTTTAGGCTGAGGATCTTTTTTTCCTGTTTTAAGTTCTTTTCTATTTCATTTATAATTTAAAAGTATTATAGTTGACAATCATAACAATTAAAGAGAGACAGTTAGATCTGCGATTCGACGTTAAAACCTTTATGATGAAATGACCCAACGAGGAACCAAATTTTCCACATTAAAATTACTTTGCCGTCATTAGCGCCTCTTCTCTTCGCCTCATCTCCCCCCAGTCCCCATTAATCCATTATTGAGGTCACATTTGGGTTGCGCTTACTAAATTATTTTTGTCTTTAGAATTCAAATTGTGATAAGAAATAATTCAATTATGATTTTATCAAACATATAGAAAACACTCAGTTTATGTTTTTAAACTAAGAAGAGTGTGTCGAATTGAGATTTTGAAAGACTATATAAACATAAAATAAGTCTTGTACATCTTCCTCTCAAACTCATATATTCTAATTCATAATATATGGGTAAATAATGATAATAACTTGTTTATAATTGGTGCAAATATGTAATAGTAGATTCTATAATTGATAATTATGCAGCTTTTGGAGCAACGGTTCCATTTCCATCGAAGTGGGAATTGAAAAAAATAACAATAATGTCGGCTTTCTCTCTCTTTCTTTATTTTTTTTCTGTGTTTCTGGGTGCATGTTTTACCATGCATACTTTTGCTGTAGTTACAGTAAGCCTTAGAAAAGAACCAGAAATGCCAGTTGTTGTTGGATCTACTATCTACTTTTATAAAGTGGAGAATCCCTTTCCTCTTTTGCTAGCTAGCTAGATCATTCAGAGCTTAGTATCACACCGGTTGTACCGCGAGCTCATCCATCCTCATCATGTCATGTTCGAGTAATTAAAAATGTCAAGCATAGAAAGGTATGAAAGATTTTGAAATTAAATTGTATAGTTTATTGTAATTATTTAGTTAAGTTTTACCATATATTTATTTAAAGTACTTTTTTTTAATTTAATACACACACATATTAAACATTGTGTTATGAATGTAAAAAAACACATTGTGTTATGACTTAATAATACTATCAATCTAGTGTTAACTTCGGTAAGTATCCGATTGGTAGAGTGAAAAGAAATAAATAAAAAAATAATTGAAATAAGAAATTTATATTAAAATAGAATATAAAAAGAGTGAAAAGAAATAAAAAAATGAATTGAAATAATTTTTTTAAATTAAAATAGAATATAAAAATGTGTCTCACATTATTTTACGGTTTATTTTTTTTTTCATTTTTATTCTCTTACTCTTTAAAAGAATGAGACCTAAATGCTCATGATTTATTGGTTGACCCAATGTTTGAAAATTTGAGTTTGGTAGTGTCATTATATGGATTAAGCTTAGCCTAATCCATTTCTGTTAGTTATTATTATTATAACACTAGTGTGTATAGAGAATTAAATATTGTTATATTTCTAGGTATAGTAAAGGATGGAGCAAGGTGGGGATGGTTTGACTCTTTGCTTTCATCCCACAAAAGGTAAAATGAGTTAGAGGTGAGTTTAAAAAAATGTGGATGTGGTAAAATGAGTTAGAGGTGAGTTTAAAAAATGTGAATAAGAGCAAATGCCCTGTTTGTTTTGGGTGTTTTTAGTGTGGCTTCATGCCCTTCATTTTGTCAAACATTGCAAGGCTTGCAGTCTAATTGTCTAAACCTTATGCATTTTGTCTTGTGGCTAATCTTCTACCATATGACATGCTTAAGGTTAGTTGTACTATTAGTTCAATATTGTAGATTATCCAAAAAATGATTTTTTTTAAGACAATTCATTTAAATATTTAATTTACCAAGTCACATGGCTATCCTTAGTTGATAATTTTTAATTTACTTTTAAGATAAGAGCATCTCTAATAGAGATGTTTACATGAGTTACTTTTTTTTTTTATGAGAACATATGATATGGAATTGTTTACACTTATATAAGCACTGATGTTTAACGATATTATATCATAAATAATATATTTTTAAACATTATAAGATCCACAAAATTAATTTAAGTACTTATTTTAACAATTTTAACATTAAATTGAAGTTTTATTTAAAATACTCAAATCTATAGAGAATTGTAAATCTATAAAATTATAATAAGCAACTCATATAAGTAATTATACATTATAAATACTCTAAGCCAACTGTTGAGTTAATTTGTTAAGGATCTAATTTATCTAAAATAAAGGAGATGCATAAACTTTAAACAGCTGCATGTATTGGTCATGTGAAAGTGTGATACAATCATAGCCGACCCAATATTTGATTTCACACTGAAATAGTATACCATATAAGTTGAAAGAAAATTTTTATTCCATGAGTTAGTTTTATGATTGAATTAGATTTAAATTTAATTACAAAGTGATATTAGATCTAGCTAGCTTAATTAGTAATTAATTGTTATTAGACACACTAAGTCACTTGTTATTATTAGGTTGTTATTGGACAACTCACGAATGCCTCTGTCTTGTACATTTTACTTTTAGCATATTTAATTCTAAATGTGAGGGAGTTAGAAATTAATTTCATATTGACTAATGATGTCCAAAATAACATGTAACTAATGTGTGCTGGTCTTGTTGACGTTGTAACATGTTATCGTGATGATAAGCATCTAAATGTAATCACCCACACCCATAAATTAATAATCAAAACCTTATCTTAGTACCATGTGCGGATTTTTCAAAAAAAAAAGAAGAAAGTAGAACAGTCACTACATCCTATACAAGGCGCAAAGCAGCACACAAACGTTGAGGTGAAGTTAGAAGACCGGGAATCCGTGATTATTATATGATCTACGCGTGCCATTGAGCTCACAAGCACACATGCGCACTTATGCCAAAAGATACAGTAAAGCAAAACCTTTATAAGTTAATAAATGATATTGGAATCACAAACTTTTATAGAGGAGTTTATGATTATAACTTTAAAAATTAGCCTATAACAAACACATGGAAGATCTTACTCAGATTTTATGATTATAAATCAGACCAAACTTAAGTTTACCAAAGCCTAATTTGACGTGAGCGATTTTTATCCCTAAACAAAGCCAACAAGCTTAACCCGCGTGGGAAGTGAAAGCTACCATTATTCACTGTCGTAAAAGTTGCGATTATGGGTTTGCTATTCCCTACAAAGCAAGAAATGAATATTCTCCTATTTAAATTTGAAATAAAACGTACTTGTGTCTTTCTCTTCGATCTCCTATCTCCCACGACAAATTCGTGTGATTCTCGTAATGGGACAAAGGAATTTGCTGGGGCGGCGTGATAACATGAGCGATGTTGCAAGTTCGCCGTCCCTAGCATGTCCACCACTCCCTTATTCTCATACCACACTTGTCATTTTCTCCCTTTACACCTTCTTCACTTACCTTGTTATTCTATATTTATATACCACTTTTTATTCAACTAATCTATATTTTTTTTAAGTATGTTTTGTTTAATTTATCAAATTAGAATAATTTCTGAAAATTTTATTAATACGGTATTAATGAATAGGTTACAAGTTACGACCTTCTTTTTGTTTTACACTTTTATAACTATTAGAATAGTACGTGGTATGCAATTGTTAAGAATTACTATTATTAATAGTTATAAATTATTTGACTATAAAATTATAACAATTTTATCATTTTAAAATTAATTTTTTTGATAATTTTTAAATTACACTAACTTAATGATTTTAAAAATACATTATCCCGTATGGGTAAAAAAAAGGGTTAGTTTCTTTAGTTTTGTTTGAAAAAATTATGACTTAAAGTTTTGCTTTAAAATTAAAAAAATTATTAATAATTATATCTAGTTCATAAAAATACGTAAGAAAGATTAAGAATATTATTAAGAAAAATTATATTATTTGTTAAATAATGTGTTGTCAGTCTTGACGACATATAATTAGATAATGCTATAAAATTCTTTACATGATTGATGCACATACTATTTGTTCATATTAAACTACATTTTTTAAAGCAAAACCACTCATATCAATTCAATCAAAATCAAGGATTTCAGGTTGGAATATATAAAAAAAAAACTTGGCTATAAGCAAAAGATTAATTGACGAATATATGAATTAACTTCAAAATATCCTGTAAATATGATCAAATCACCTCGTATTTTTTTCCATATTGTCTATAAAAACAGTAATTGACGAATATATAATCTAAGCTATATTTTTTTTTATAAAAAAACTTATTTAAGTAATAAAAATCAAGAGTTCGAATTTCCTTCTTAAGATCATGAAAATAGTAATTTATTACCTTCCATGAAAATAATCCAAATTACTTGTCGTTTTGACTTGTGAAGCTGTGAAGGGCTCAAGGAAATTAAATAATAGTATAATTGTCACGATACAAAAAATATTTATGGGAGCAAAAGTGAGTAAAAACAGAAAAGTAAGTAATAACGTATTTTTATGGATTTTAAATGTGGGAGCGTATGACTTTTGTTTGGTACAACCATTGCTTTTTGGCACAAAATAATAATAGTGTTGCTTTTTTCTTATTTTCATTGTTCACCCCGTGATGCACCATTCAGCAACGGCAACCATTGTTATTATTACATGGAATAAATTCACCCTAAAGTCGGCGACGTATTTGAAATTTTCGGTAATGCTAAATCACACATTATACCTCTCCTCGTAAAATACACGCAACTAAGTTTGATAGTAGTTGATACTGCTTTTATCAGCAATTTGACAACGAGTTCTCAAGTATTATTTTATTCAATATTTTAATGTAACAAATAATTTCATTTATTCATTCTCTTTTTTTTTTTCATTCTCATTTAATAGTAATGTTTTATATTATCATTTTAAAACCATTATTTTAAGATACTCACGAATCACTATTATTATTGATGCGGATTGTAGTAAAGTCATAGTTGAGAATCCAATTTTCTTTTTTGACTGAGAGAATCCAAATTATATTTCTTTACATTGCGGTTACATTTACCACAATGTCCCGTTTTCATTGTCAATGCACCAAATTAATGTGAGCAATGTGAGGATCAGATTCTAAATTACTCATTAATGAAATTTGATTTTACTTACCCTTTTATTTTGTTTTTACCATGTTATTTTGTTTTTTCCTAATAGTTATCTTTCCCTTTTATTCTTCTCTGCCAACTTGTTATGATTTTCTTTTCTTTTCCACTTTTAACAGTTCTGAGACGCTGGGAGACAGTACCACCAACCTATACTGCATAAAAAGCAAAGCTGAGAAAGAAAGAGAGAGAGAATCAAGAACAGGAACAAAACAACATTGTCCGCAAAACAGAGAGATCTAAGCAACATGGGGTAACTCAGAAAATGGAATAAAAAAGAAAAAAAAAGCAGTTGAAGTTGTTTATGGCCGTTGGTGTTAATTGGAACAGAATGTCTCACGTTTGATTTTTTTTTTTTGGTGAGTTAACATGTTACCTGAATTATTAGCTTTATGTTTTGTACTTGTAGCTGTTGAGGTTTAATCTCTTAACCATGAGTACAACCTTCTTCATTGATCATGTGTTTTGAATTATATGGTGTAGCCATCTCTTGTTCATAAGTGATCTTCATGATAAAAATAATTTAGAACATTTTATTTTTTTTGTATTTTTCTGACCTGCACATAAATTATGTTCTTGTTAGTAGCCAAATTCTGTAAAACATTTTTTTTTCGTGGTTCTAATTGGAATTTTGTGTTTGATCAGCAGTAACTCAGGTGTGTCAGATGTTTGCTTGTTGATTCATTCACTCTTGAAACTTGTGAGTTTAACTAAACTGGTATGTTAATTTATTTATTTTTCTTTTCTTTTTGCTTCTGGTGATGTTTCTGATCATTTACTTTTACTTTGATGAGAAAAAAAAGTGTGTCTATGATTTATCTGAAACTGAACCATTTGCATTCTTTTTGTTTTTGTTTATTACAATGACTAAAAGCTAGCAGCAAGAGAAACTCCGTATACCATCTGTGTTAACGTGGTTCTGGTTGTAAATCATTGAACTTTCTCGGATTGAGTTCATTCAAAATTAGAGGACACACTGTTGTTGTTGGTGTTGATTTACTTGGCCGGAGCGATGGCGACTCTATCCCATGCTAATTCTAGAAGAATGTACTCATGGTGGTGGGACAGTCACATTAGCCCCAAGAACTCGAAATGGCTTCAAGAGAATCTGACAGGTAATTCTGGTTTTGGAAGCAATTCTGTTTAAGATGCTAACATTGTTCTTATTCATCACCTGGCATCTCTATGGTTGGAGATTAGATTGCACCCATTTCTTGTTTTCTCATGTATAGGAGAAAGAAGTGATTCTGTTAATCAGGGAACAAAATCTAATTGAGCACTATCTTTCTTCATCTTCTATATTTAAAATCTAGTTTTATTATTTGTTTGTTATCATAGTCTCATAATCTCATGGATAATTACTGATATTGACATAGGACCTTATACATTTGGGCTTTTGAAATATGTGTTGCTAAAACCTTAGGTTATTGGACTGGCCACTAAAAGTTCTGCCTTATCATTTCTAATTGTCAATATATATATATTTCACCTTTTGGGAAAGTCTAGCACAAAGATATATTATGGTTTAAACCAGTTTCTGGTTTGGCTTCCAAATTTACTTACAGTCATGATGCACTCCAGTATTTAATGAATTAGAATATTTTATGTTGATATGTCTTTCTGAATCTTCTTTGCTGGTATATATCTTCATTAAAATTATATTTCTTTTATAACTCAAAAGAGTATCAGTTCTGTCTTTTATTGTGTGCATGATAATAAGTCATATCTACTTCCTGTATCATCTATTTCCTTAGTTACTACTTGAAAACTGAAATTTTGCTGTTAACATCCATCTAATACCCTGAAACACATTAATTTATCTCAACGGTACCGCCTAATGAACAGATATGGATTCCAAGGTGAAGCAAATGATCAAGCTTATTGAAGAAGATGCAGATTCCTTTGCGAGGAGGGCAGAAATGTATTATAAGAAACGCCCAGAGCTTATGAAATTAGTTGAAGAGTTTTACCGTGCATACCGGGCATTGGCTGAGAGATATGATCATGCAACTGGAGTGATACGTCAGGCCCATCATACCATGGCCGAAGCATTTCCTAATCAAGTTCCTCCGGCACCAGCAGATGATTCACCTGTAGTTTCTTCCATGGAGACTGAACCACATACACCAGAGACAATCCACTTTTCCCGTGCATATCTTGACTCAGATGACTTGCAAACGGATGCTTCAACTCATTTCCATGCCATCAATCGAAATGGATCTTATACTGATGAAGCTGATTCTTGTATAAGCAGAACGGGTTTGAAACAGCTCAATGATCTGTTCATGTCAGGAGAATCTGTAAGTCATGCAAAGTCTGCAAGAAGGGGGCTTAATTTTCTTGACCCGGAGGAGATTAATGGGAAAGACAATGGAAGCCAAGATACTAGAGCTCAAGTCTTA
Source organism: Glycine latifolia (assembly GCA_013407115.1). Classification (NCBI taxonomy): domain Eukaryota; kingdom Viridiplantae; phylum Streptophyta; class Magnoliopsida; order Fabales; family Fabaceae; genus Glycine; species Glycine latifolia. The sequence goes on from CM023943.1 coordinate 24,937,765, forward strand.
TCCGAGTCTGAACGCATGACCAAAGCCGAGACCGAAATTTTGGCCTTAAAGAAAGCCCTAGCTAAGTTGGAAAGTGAAAAGGAGGCTGGCTTGCTTCAGTATCAGCATAGTTTGGAGAGATTGTCCAATCTGGAATCAGAAATGTCTCATGCAAGAGAGAATTCTCAAGGACTTGATGAACGAGCAAACAAAGCTGAAGCTGAAGTTCAAACCTTGAAGGAAGCTCTTACTGAAATACAGTCTGAAAGAGAAGCTAGTCTTCTTCAGTACCAGCAATGCTTGGAGAAAATATATAATCTGGAGGAAAATATTTCTTCGGCTCAAAAGGATCTAGGAGAACTTAATGAACGAGCTACTAGAGCTGAAACTGAAGCTGAATCCTTAAAGCAAGACCTTGCTAGACTAGAAGCTGAAAAGGAAGATGCCCTTGTTCAATATAATCAGTCCTTGGAGATGTTGCCAAAACTAGAGGAAAGATTAATACAAGCTGAAGAGAATGCAAGGAGAATTAATGAGCAGGCTATTGCAGCAAAAGATGAAATTGAGGGCATGAAGTTAGAAATTGCTAAACTTACTGAAGAGAAGGAAGATGCAGCTCTTCGTTATCAACTATGCTTGGAGATAATTTCCAGTTTGGAGCATAAACTCTCTTGTGCTCAAGAGGAGGTGCATAGGCTAAATTGCAAGATAAATGATGGGGTTGAAAAGTTGCATAGTTCTGAACAGAAGTGTGTTCTCTTGGAAACATCAAATCAGACTCTGCAAACTGAATTGCAGTCTTTGGCACAGAAGGTAGGATTTCAAAGTGAAGAACTTAGTGAGAAGCAGAAGGAATTGGGTAGACTGTGGACTTGCATACAAGAGGAGCGATTGCGATTCATTGAGGCTGAAGCTGCTTTCCAAACTCTTCAGAATTTGCATTCTCAATCTCAGGAAGAGCTAAGATCTCTTGCCACCGACCTTCATAGTAAGGCTGAAATTCTGGAGAATACGGAATCCCATAAGCAGGCTTTAGAGGATGAAATACACAAGACCAAAGAGGAAAACACATCCCTAAATGAGATCAAATTATCTTCATCCTTGTCTATAAAAAATTTACAGAATGAGATATTAAATCTGAGGGAGATAATAAAGAAACTTGAGCTGGAGGTTGGACTGCAAGTAGATGAAAGAAATGCTCTTCAGCAAGAAATTTACTGTCTAAAAGATGAGCTTAATGATGTGAATAAAAGACATGAATCCATGATGGAGGATGTCAGATCAACTGACTTAGATCCACAGTGCTTTGTCTCATCTGTGAAGAAATTGCAAGATGAGAACTCAAAGCTGAATGAAAGATGTGAAACCTACAAAAACGATAAAGCTCTAAAGGAAAAACTGGAGATCATGGAGAAGCTCTTGGAGAAGAACGCTGTTTTGGAGAGATCCCTTTCAGTTTTGACTGTTGAGCTTGAGAGTACTCGAGGAAAGGTAAAGGTATTGGAAGAAACTTGTGAATCTTTGCTTGCGGAGAAATCCACTCTTGCTTCTGAGAAAGCCACCTTGTTTTCTCAGTTACAAACCACAGCCGATAAGCTGCAGAATCTCTCAGAAAAAAACCACCTTTTAGAAAGTTCACTATGTGATGTGAATGCTGAGCTTGAAGGATTAAGGATAAAGTCAAAGATTTTAGAAGACTCTTGTCTGTTGTTTGACCATGAAAAGTCCAGTCTTACCTCTGAGAAAGAAATGTTGGTTTCACAGTTGAACATCACTCACCAAACTCTGAAAGATCTTAGGAAAAAACACAGTGAATTGGAACTGAAGCATTTGGAACTGAAAGCAGAAAGGGAGTCTGCACTTCAAAAGTTGGAAGAGCTACTTGTTTCCTTATATGCTGAGAGGGAAGAGCATTCCAGAATTGTGCAATTGAATGACTGTCAATTGGCTGAGAAGGAATTACAGATTTTTGTTCTCCAAGAAGATGCAGATTACCAGAAAAAGGAATATGAAGATGAACTGGACAGAGGTGTACATGCTCAAATGGAAATTTTCGTCTTGCAGAAATGTATCCAGGATTTTGAGCAGAAGAACGACTTTGTTCTAGTTGAGTGTCAAAGACTCTTGGAGGCTTCCAAACTGTCCGATAGATTGATATCTAAGTTGGAGACTGACAATCTTCAAAAGCAAGTTGATGTGAATTCGTTGTCTGAGAAAATTAAAATGCTACGGATCGGGCTGCTTCAGGTGTTAAAGACTCTCGACTTTAACTGTGAGCTTTGGTGTGAAGATGTGACTGAAGAAAACCAGGAGCTTCTGAACCACATACATGGCAAACTTCAGGAGACACAGAATTCTTTTGTCACAATTTTCAATGAAAGCCAGCAAGTGGCCATTGAGAATTCAGTTCTTGTTGCATTCCTTGGCCAGTTGAAATTAAAGGCCGAAAATCTTTTGATAGAAAGAGATTCTCTTGATAAGGAGTTGAGAACCCAGTCTAAGCAGTTCTTGGCATTGCAGGCAGAGGTACAAAAGATATTGGAGAAGAATCAGGAATTGAAGTTGGCAATAAGAAAAGGAGAAGAGAAAATGGAAGTAATGACAACTGAAATAGAGAACCTATGCAAACAGCTGTTAGACTTGAAAGAGGATCACCGAAACATAAAGGAAGAAATTTGCAAAACCTTTGAAGAGAAAAATGCCTTGATGAGAAGATTTCTGGACCTGGGTGAAGAGAAACGTAAGTTGGAAGAAGAAATCTGCATTATGATTCATGAGACAATAGCACAATCTAATCTTTCCCTGATCTACCAGAACATTCTCTTTGAAAAACTCCAAACACTTAAAGAGCTAAGCCAAGATCTTGATAGACTTTGTTCAGTAAATGCTGATCTTGAGAACAAACTAAAAATAATGATGGGAAAATTAGAAGATGTACAAATGGAAAACTCGGATCTTAAAGAGTCCTTTGTAGTGTCAAGCAATAAACTAAAATTAGTTCAATCCATTAATGATCACCTATATTGTCAGATTAGGAATGGAAAGGATTTGTTGTCTCAAAAGGAAAAGGAGATTTTGGAAGCAGCAAAGATGTTTAGTGCTTTACATGATGAGAAAAGAGAATTAAAAAGATTGGTGGAAGATCTGAAGAACAAGTATGACAAAGCCAGGGTGATACTTGAAGACCAAGCTAGTCAAATTTTAAAATTATCCTCAGACAAGGATCTTCAAAATGATGAACTTGGATGCCTTTGTGAAGTGAATCAGAAGTTGGAGGCTGAAATGAGGCACCTGCATCAAGAACTTGGAGAAATTAAACTGAGGGAAGAGAAGCTAAATTGTGAACTGCTCAAGGGAACAAGTGAGATTGAACAATGGGAGACTCAGGCTGCCACACTCTATACCAGACTGCAGATTTCTGCTGTCAATGAAACATTATTTGAAGAGAAGGTCCGTGAGCTAGCTGATGCATGTGAAGATCTTGAACGCAAAAGCAACTTTAAAGGTATCGAAAGTGAAATGCTGAAAGAAAGAATTAACAAGTTGGAAGGTGAAAATGGGAGACTACGTTGTCAGTTGGCTGCTTATGTCCCTGCTGTTAGTGCTTTGAATGATAGTATAACAGCCTTGGAGATGCAGACACTTGCACAGGTAAATCCTCATAACTACAAAGTCTTAAAGGTAATTTACATGGTATCTTCAACTGGGAACCAGCCACTATTGCATATTTTATATGGATGTAATTTGTTTCAATTTTTGTTTCCAGGTTAAAGATTTGACGGATCACAAATATGCTGAAGGTGGTCCACAAACAGCTGAAGATCAGAATGCTATGGCAACATATGCACTTCCAGACTTCCAAGACTTGCAGAAAAGGATCAGTGCAATTGAAATGGCTGTTAAACAGATGAATGAAAGTTTCAAAACTAAGGATGAAATGAGAGAGATTCAAGTATTAAAATCTGGAACCAGTCGGCACCAAGGAAATATTCAGGGAAGCAAGTATGTTACTGAGATGGACGAAGCAACGAAGCAGCATCGAGGTGGAGCTTCTGGTGCACAGAAGGCAAAAAAATCAGTGTCAGATGTCCCAGTGGCAGAAATTGAAATTCTGCCAAAAGACATCATGCTTGATCAAACGTCTGAATGTTCATATGGATTAAGTAGGAGAGGAACTCTCGAGAATGATGATCAGATGCTTGAATTGTGGGAAACAGCTAATAAGGATGGCATTATTGGCCTGACTGTTGGCAAGGTGCAAAAAACGGCCATCACACCTACTGGATACCATCAAAAGAGAGCAACCAAGGAACCCAAAAACAAATATCCTTCAGTAGAGTCCTTGATTGAGAAGGAGTTAAGTGTGGACAAATTAGAGATCTCAAGAAGATTGACACATCCACATCCACATCCTCCTCGTGAAGATGGCAACAGGAGGAAGATTTTAGAAAGACTTGATTCTGATTCTCAGAAGTTGACAAACCTTGAAATTACCGTGCAAGATTTGATGAGGAAGATAGAAATTACTGAGAGCACAAAGGGAAAAGATAGTGAATATGATACCGTGAAAGGACAGCTTGAAGCTACTCAGGAAGCCATCACAAAGTTGTTTGATGCCAACCAGAAGTTGAAGAAGAATGTAGAAGAGGGTACCTCGTCCTTTGCTGGGACGTCTACTGAAAAACCAGATGAAACTGGAAGTGCCAGCAGAAGGAGAGTTTCAGAACAGGCTCGGAGAGGATCTGAAAAAATAGGACGGCTGCAGTTGGAAGTGCAAAGACTGCAATTCTTACTTCTGAAGTTGAATGATGAAAAAGAAGGCAAAGGAAAAGCAATGATGGATGAACGAAATTCAAAGATTCTTTTGAGAGATTATCTCTATGCTGGTGGCACGAGAAGAAACTACCAGAAGAGGAAGAAGAAAACACACTTTTGTGCATGCATGCAACCTCCCACTAAGGGAGATTAAGTCAGCAGGAATTTAGAATAGTTTAAATGACTTGTGACATTTACTTTCATGCTTGTAAATCTTTCTTTATAATCTAGATATGGTTCAAGACCCTACAAGTTTTTCTACGGAGAGGATCTATTGTTCTTGTAGCGTAGAGATCCTACTGTACATGTTATGTAATGTTCACTCAGAAGAAACTAGGATGGAATTTTCGACATTTCATTTTCTGAATAATCCCCTCCTCTTACTTCCTTCTTGGCTAGACTTGCCGTTCTTGTCTAGCTATTACTTTGATTACCATTGTGGTGCCCTGCAATTATCTTCCTTTTTTCTTTGTTTTGTTTGTATCTTAAGCATCGTTTGTTCAGCATAAAATGCAACAAGACTGACGACATTAGTACTCATTGCTGCGATATATAATGGCTCATTGATAAATTATCCTACAAGAATGAAAGCTAATTAGCATTAACCAAAAACAAGGGGACAAAATCCCAATTCCCAACCCAATAAAGGGAGGAAAACTCAGTTGCTTAAGATCAACAACAAAATGCCGAAGCCAAAAGTCAAATTTTAGATCAGATGTACAAAGGTGTATCATCAGAACTACCATGAACATCTAATTAAATTCCTGTCGCAAATGCTTGACCAAATTATCTCTCATGGTCCTCCCCAAAGGATCAACTTGCTTGCAACATTGTTCTTGATATCCAGAATCATGATGACCAGACAAGGCAACGTCCTGTTGTAAGGTGTCTCCGCAGTCAATGATTATATTATGGAGCAAACAACATGTTAAGATAATGCTTGGCAATTTCCTCTTATCAGGTCTCCACATAACCTTACTCAGGATTCTCCAACTTCCCTTTAACAATGAGAATGCCCTCACAGCAAGTAGCCTTGCAGCTCCATGTTTGTGACTGAAAGTAGACTGTGGAACTGATACGCCATTAGCCCCATTAGTTTCATAAGGAGTAATAAGCCACGGAAGAAGAGGATAACTGCACCCACCAACCACATATTCTCTTATAACATCTCCACCAAAAGCTTTCACGTTTCCATTTAAACGCTCTCCATTCTCCGATAGCTTGAAAAATGCCGAACACTTCAACAATCTGGAAACTGACATGCCCCCGGGCAAACCTGTCATGATATCAACAAATCTCATTTCATGATCAACAATTCCCTGCAACAACATGCTGTAGTTCTTCTCTTGATCACACCAATCATCTGAGGTTTGGACAGCCGGAAGGGTCATCATGATGTGCGTTGCATCGATGGCTCCACAGCAATTAGGCAACCCATAGGATGCCTCAAAACCAAGCTTGATTTCCTGCATTTGATTGAAATCCGGCCAATTGAGATGATGCTTGGCACGTTCCTCCAGTGCCTCTATGAATCTCCAAGTCACCTGAGAAACTGTTGACTGTCCAACCCCAAAGGCAGCTCCAACTGAGACTTGAGACTCACCAGATGCCAACCTTCTAAGGGCAATGGCAACCTGCTTCTCAACACTAAGAAGCCTTCCCTCTATGTTGATGAGCCCTGATGGAGGCCTTGATATGAGATCCTCCCTCACAAGGGAACATATGTATTCAAAAGTTGTCTTTGACACCCTGAAGAAATACTTAAACCCTTCTGCCTCATCACCAGGTACAGTGTATCCTGCAGGTTTGCATCAATCATATCCATAAAAATCAGTTTTTCTTTTCTTTTAAAAATCAAATCAGTCATATCCATAACACCACCCAAGAACACTATAATTGAAATGATATCATTGCCCTAAACAATGGGGTGTGGGAAGGAAATCCATGGGTAGAACCCCCATGATTTCTTCACCAACTACAATTGATAAAGTGATAACAGTAGAGAAACACATGCATCAAAGGGTTCTTTCATTCCAGAACAACCTGAATGATAAATCATTAAAGTTTGAAACTTTGAAATGATTAGAGAGGGGGAAGATACCTGGGACAGTAGAATTCTTGTGCCAGAAAGAGTCCCACCAATCAGTCTCACTGGTTCTGGGCTCAACGGGGACCAGGCTCACCTGTCTGTGTTTTTTGAACTTCTTGGTCTTCTTCTTGGTCTTCGATTTTTTCTGGAAGGGTGCCATTGAACATAACAGCACAAACAATTCACTGTTCACAGTGGCAGAAGAACCTTATTTAGCAGCGTCGAGATTGTAGAGACAGAAGAAGTGAAGAGTACGAAGAGTGAAGTGTGAAACTGAATGTGACTCGGAAGTCGGAACACGCGACTTTGTCTTTGGTCCACTTAGAAAAAAAAACCCTTTTAAAATTTGGAGATATCATTTCTATTTTTATTTTTTATGTTGTAAATTCTCTTTCTATACTTTGTTTTAATCAGGTCATTAATACAAAATATTTCCAAGACTCAAAACCTTAATTGAGGGACTAAATTCAGTCCCATTCCCACTTGAAAAAAACCACAACTTATTGGTTCTCTCTTTCTACATCTAACAAGTACATTTCATATTTTTCCAATTAACAACAATAATACTAAATTCTGATCAAGATGAAGATATTTTATAATAGTAAAAAATGTTTGTTTTTAGTGAGTGTTTTAAGGAAGTGGATATTTTAGAAAATCCTAATGAGAGAATTATTTTCTTCATACAAAAAAGTGATTCTTATTTGTCGTTAGAAAAATCACTGGATACAAGAGGGATTAATAAATAAGATTATTTTGTGACAAAATCTTTGACAACAAAATAAGTATAACAATTGAAGAAAAAGTGAATCTTATAAAAAAAAATGGTGGACATAAAATATGAAGGAGGCAACAAGTTACGCCAAAGGTGTATTTTGATGATCGTATCATTTAGGAGCTATATGGCTCATGACATGACATGATGGTTTAGTACTTAAGTTGCTATGCAAGAATATTGATTACAATGTAATGAAGGACAATTTAATGAAACTATGGCGACTATAGGGGCTTCAATATTATATGGACATGGATAATAGTTTCTATATGGCAAAGTTTGATATGATATAATATAAGGAAAACGTGATAAATAAAGGATCTAGATGATATTTAATCATTATTACTTTTAAATGATAGTTACACCATGAAGTTCAAATTTTGTTGGTAATTTTGTCTCACCAGCAGCAAAGACAGAGCCCTAGTATAGACTATTTCCCTAGTCTCAATTTAATTTATTATAATGAAAGTTTATAGTTGGTCATGACTTCAATAGTTGGCAAGCCTATAAAGGTGGATTCCAATACCTTACAGGTGGAGAGAGTATAATTTGTAGAGTTTAATCGAGAGAAATCTTTACACTATTATTGGCTAGTTGTCTGTGGCGAAACAAAATTCAATTGTTAATAAGGATTCAGATAAATAAAAAAAAACAGGTAAGAATATTCAAATAAACAATCATTTAGATGGAATCACACATGTAAAAAGTAAGATATTGATGGGTATAGGCAAAAATAGAAATGTTGCAGGTAAATGATTCAGGTGAGAAAAATCAAGAAGTATGGCTCACTCACACTATGACTTGGCAGGCCCAAATAGTCTAATTTGACACCTCTAGACACAAGGCCAAGTCTTGGAATATGCATTACAAGAGATAGTGGTGGAAACACTAGGAATGAGAGAGGTGGAGATGGCCCTTCTAGGCCCTCACTTTTTTGAAATCACCGTGAAAGCTTTCAAAGAAATATCTTGGAATATTAAAACTTAAAAGGGACAAATAATAATATTAAAGGCTCGAGCAGAAGAAAATACAAAGTTTAATATAATCACTATAAAAGATAAAGTTTGATAAAGATCACCCTTTGAGTATTTAATATAATACCTATGATTTAAATTTAAGATTTTTGCTCAAGTTAAAATAACTCTATTTCAATTGATCCGTACTTGATAGTGAGACTTTATCTCTAAAATTAAGTTTCTTACACTATTCTTGTGACTCTCAAGAGTATTAATTTGTTACATGCTCCCGGCTTCCTAAGCTAGCTACTATATAAATATATTCTACCCCTTTTTCTTCTTTTAATTTTTGTTTTTCCTTTCTTCGTTCATACGGTCATACCTAATCATAAATTATATTGAGGTTATATTGTTATGTGAATTCCATATTAAAATATTAAACATTGTATTAATTGTCTTTTTGGTCGGATTTTTTAATTTATTTTAATTCATAACAACAACAAAAAAAAAACTATAACAAAATGTGAAAATGAAAGAGATGAGAAAAATTTTATTTATAATTTCCATTGATCACTGATCAGCTCTATAACATTAATTTCCAACCGAACACTTGTAAATAACATTGCAGCCACTTTCTATTTGAAAAGATTATTAAGCATGCATGATATATAAAGATTCAACAGCCTACGTTGGAAACTTTCCTCCAACTCAGTATCTTGAGAAATTAAAATACTCATTCAACTATCACTCTAAAACTTTCCGCAGCATGATTCTCAAACTCTCACGCCACATACTGTAATTAATTAAGGTTAACAATGCTTTATTTTATTAGGCATTGTTCCAACCTTCTGATTCATCCTTCATGGGGTTCGGTTTGTATGAATGGAGCATGAAGTTGCATGCACCAACAGCCTCTTCAACTGTCAGATAGATCCATTTTTGCCCCAGTTCATCAAGGAACTTGGATTTGTTCAGCTTCTTCATCACCTCGCTTCCGGGATTCACCAAAACAAGCTACACACATAGGAAGGACTGGTTATAAGAAAAACAATTTGTGTCTCTCAAAGTAAAATTATTTAGCCAAAAATGTTAGTTATATGATTAGCTTAATGAGAAATGCTAGAAGCACCATGTAACATACTCTTTTAAACACATATTTTTTATTGACTAAAATTATTGAAAATTATAAAATTTTATAGGTTTCCCTTCTTATTCACCGACTCTACTCTTGATTTTGTGATATTTAATAAATTTTAATTAATAATAAAAATTTTATTCGAAGAACTGCGTTCGAAAGTATTTTGCTGACACTCCTCTTAGCAAACAAGGGAGAAAGAAATAATTACTTGTAACCCTCTTCTATCAACGGTCTTCTTGCACTCTTCAAGCATGCTTATTCCACTTGTATCAATGTTAGCAATAGCTGCCAAAAAAATTATATTGCAAGTTAGACTAATAATCTTACTAATCACATTGTCAATTACATCATTTCTTTAATCAATAATTTACCAGTCATGTCCATTATAACATATTGCAAACTGGTTTGCCCTGTAGCTTTGATTCTATCTTCCTCTTCATCAATCCACCTTGTGATCCTAAGAACAAAATTTCGTGGTGAATTTACAAGTTAATTGGATGCAGTAATTTTGCATGCAAATAGGGGCAAAACAACTGATAACTTACCTTTCCCTTAAATAGCTTGCATTGGCAAAGTAAATGGGTGCATCAATTTCAAGAATTAGGATTCCAGGAATATGATTTGCATTTGGATATTGTTCCACATTTCTGTATACTGCAGAATTTGGAATGTTGCCTAAGAGAAATGTCCTTGGCCTTGCAATAAATAGAAGTACTCGAAGCAGAGATACTGCAACCTGCACCGAAAACAACACATTAGACTCCTTAACCCTTGTAATAGAACCCAATAATAAGGTCCGGTTTGGAAAAAAAAAATTTCTTAATAAGTGCTTATATGAAAATAAAATAAAATAAGTTTCTTTCAAAAATTAAAATTAGCTTTAGCTTTCAGTTAAAATTAGCTTTTGAAGAAGTTGAATGACAGAGTTTCCACGAATTAACTAATATATAAGCTAGTTTTAACATGTGAGAGGAGCTTTTTTCATTTTATCTTGTCTTTTTTTTTTTAAATATTTATTGAAAAGTTTATTCAAACAGGATCTAAGACAAAAAAAAGTCTTTAGAGTGGTGATACATACTGCTATGACTAGGCCAATTTCAACACTACCAAAGACTACGCCAACATAAGCAGTGAAGCACACTAAGAAATCAAATTTGTCGATTTTCCATAAATGAATGGCTGCTTGATAATCTATGAGCCCGAGCATTGCTGATACAATTATGGCTGATAGCACCACCAGGGGAGTGAAATGGAACAAGGGTGTTAAGAATAACAATGTCAACATCACTGCTATTGCCATTACAATGTTTGATGCAGCAGTTTTGCACCCAGCATTGTAGTTCACTGCTGACCGCGAAAATGGTCCTGAAACAACATTCATTTTATGCCAAGTTTGTTAGATTAGTTTGTTGTTTTTTCTTCATAGTGAAAAGCTTGAAAACATAGACCTCATTCACGGGCCACAAATGTAATACTACATTCGATCGTATTTTATACCATAATTTATTTCTTATAAATTGGACAAAAGGTGATATAACACAACATGGGAATATATAACAAATTTTACAAATCATATGACATGAATACATTATAATACAACATTAATGAACATAAAAAGTAAACAAATAATTAAATTAACATGAATGATTAAAATATATTGTAATTTATCAACTACTTCGATCTGGTTGAAGTAAAATACTAAACTTATATATGATTGTTAGTAATACACAATCTCTAACATTTTCTTTATTATTGGTTAAGAATTTATCGAAAATATAAAATCGAAGAGTAAAACTCATTAAATGAGATATGAGATTACAAATAATTGTAATTTTTAATAAATTTTAGTTAATATAATAAAAAGTGTTTAAAAGAGTATATTAAAAAATTGCTAACATTTGTCTTGTAGCATCATTTTATACTACCTTATGTCAGTGAAAGAATTACCAGTGGTGAGATAGCAAGAGGTGAACGATCCGAAAATATTCATTGTTCCAATAGCTATCATCTCTTTGTTGCCATCAATATGATAATTTTTAAACATTGCAAAGCTTCTTCCCACTGCTATTCCTTCCTGCACAAGATCATCAATCCTGTCCTTAAGACCTTGTTTGTTCTATTATGTTCTTCTTTTTTGTTTTAAAAATAAACCAAATATGGTATAGATTTCGAATGTTATGTTCTGTCCAGTTTTGATCTATTTGCCAAAGGCTATACTATAGTGTCATTAAAAAAAAAATTAAAAAAGCTGCATGCACATAGTATAAAACTTTCGATCTGAGCAGAGGACGACAAAAACAAAAAAGGAAAGTGATCTGATGTGACTGTACATTACTTTGCTTGGTCAACAACAATGCTTTTCAAAGACCAAACACAACTTCGCCAAATTAGGAAAGGATCCGAACCATGTGATTGCTTTTTTCATTTAATAAAAAATATTGAATAAAAGTTTAATTAAACTATCTATTTAGACATGCTCAAAGTATGCTCAAGAAAATACATGATACAACCTTTTTTTTTAGATTTTATTTTCATAAGTCAAAATACTTTTTTGACACGTTTGTTTTAAAACATATATTAGTAAGGGTGCGTGTTATTGATATCTGGTTAGAGTTGAGAATTTTCAATTCAGCTATTGAGTGATGGACCATGTATGTCACAACTCACAAGGTTACCCTCTACCAAAGGAAACGAGATTGAGAGATACTTAACCGCAAGTGCTATAATGCCTGTGACGAATCCAGTTTTTATGGCAGTGCTCATATAAGGCGACACAAACACCAAATCCGTTGCCGAAGGTGGATTCAGCCCCTTCTTCAAATTTCCTATCTGAAACAACATATCAATAAACAATATTCATTATTACTACCACTTAACTTCACAAAATAAAGCATTAACAAGAGTTGACACATCTGGTCGAATCTTCCATTGGGTCACGACAATATATATTTACATGTCAAGATTCTAGATTGTCGATGGGTAGCTCGTTATTAAGCTTTTGTTGGGTACTTTGGAGAGGTGTATCATATTAGATGGGTTACAAGTTTGTAGGGGATGAGTTCTTTTCTTGTTACAAATCTTGTACTATGACACGCTGATGCTTCTATATTAATTTACATATTTATATTTGTCTATCAGAAAGAAAAATCTGGTTGAGTCTTCCACTCACACTAGCTGTAATTTGAGTTCAATTCTTAGATTTTCTTGCTAGTAAACAATATGAAAAAATTCCATTATAAATTCTTGCTAATTAAAGTTGGTGGTCTTCTCTAACCTAACAATGGAGCGTGGTTTTTCCTAATCTAAACTTTTTCTCAGCCAAGAAAAATTGTTTGAATGATAGTGTAGTACACAATTAATGGATAACAAGAAAATACTATTGACTAAACGAGCCAATGGTTAAAGTGAACGGAGCCCTATTGGGAAAGTGTTAAAGGGTCCCACAGAGTGGTGGTTGTGTGGTAGGGCTGGACAATAATTTAGGATTGGGCCAATGACAAGAACCCAAAAGGCCTTCATACATGTGAGCCTCTGTGTCTGTCCTATTCCTATCAGGCAGACTAGCAGCACTATGCCGTGTTTGGTCGAGCACAAAAGTCATGACTCATGAGTGCGTTACAAAATGGTAGTGCTATTTGGAACTCGGAAAATGGAAATACAATACTCACCACTTGAACTCCATGCTTCTCAGCGTGTGTGAGATAGACCAGCAGACTTCCCAGTATAACGGACGTCAGTGGTGCCATTGCTGACACCCAGAACAACTTTGGCTGTCGTTTGCTCTGCCATCACAATCCCAAATCGCAAAAACTTAGGTTATGTTTGGATAAAAGTTGAGAATCAACTTTTGGAAATTTTTAATTATAATGCACATCTCCTAATTTCTTATGGCACAAAATGAAGAAAGAAGAATTTGTTGTTTTAGAAGTAAAACATTACTCCCCCATCTCATATATATTTGTTGTGCAGGAAAAAAGTCTTAAAATAATTGTTATTTTAGTTTTTTTAAATGTAATATGAATTATTATTTTTTACTAGCTTATATCCCATATATATTAATATTGAACTACAAAATTTATAAACGAATGAATGATAATATAAAATTAATTTCATAAAATAATTATTATTTTCATTTATTTATTATTATTTTGTTTATGTAAAATAATCTAGATAATTATTTTGGGACAAAGAGTATTAAACTTTCCACGTGGTATTGAAAAACATATTAATTAAAATGTGCATTTAAATAAAAATGTACTTTTTCTTTAAAAAATTGAAACAAACGGGTCCTAATGTTTTAAAGAAATCATTAGTGTATATTTAACTTTAAACAAACAATTATAATATGAGAATAACAATATGAAGGGAATTTATGTCCTTTTCTGTCAGGTTCATCGAATAATAGCTCCCAAGTGGAAACAAGTTTGATTAGTTTGACTACAATAGTATTATATAATAGTAACTAATAGTATAATAGAAAAAACGGACATTATTTACTATGTATAGTCTATGATATAATATATAGTATGTTAATTTGGCTTGGCTGTAGTTGGGAACATAAAAAAAAGGATATATAAGTCAATTGCCTCGGAAAAACTTTAAAACATTGAATAAGGGATCAAAGGGGGAAGGTAGGTTAGGATGGAAAATAGAGTTTGTCGAAAGAATAAGTTGATCATTTTAATATCCCAATCCTAGAAAAATAGGGCACTAACAAAAGAAAGGAAAAGAGAGGGAGAGGGGGGGGGGGGGGGGGGCAGGATCTTGTCCCTTCACACTTCAACAGTTAAAGTCATGGATCTTGCCATCTTGGTAGAATATAACATTTGGTTATTTTTCTTTTTCTAAGTTTGGTAATTAGCTTTACAACTTTACTTGAGGAATAAAATAAAATAAAAAACAAAGAAATTAATGAAAGGATTAAATACAAGATAATATGCCTTCCTCTAATGAACCTTCCTCTAATCCAAACTTTTACCCACCAAATAATGCAACACAAAAAGTGAAACGTGGAATTCTTCCACTATATGTAGAATAATTAAGGCATGGATTAGCTAGATATCACTTACGAAGTATCTTGTGACGAGGAGGAAGAATATAAAGCAACAACCCAACACAGCGCTTTCCCACCTCCACTGCGTATAGATAAATATAAATAAAAAAGAAAGCAAAAATATGATACTTCAACCAAACAATGAGATAAAGAGAGAAATGGAAGTTTTTATTCTTTTTTTATTTCAGAAAATAATCCATGAACATCTTTAGTGTTGATGTATAATATTTCTAAACAGGTAAATCTAGTTAACAATGACTTAAAATCTGGCTAACAAAATACATATACTTATCAGATTAATAATTTATATTTGATTTGAACAATTGAACTCGTATTTTAAATTTTGATTAATTAAAAGTACAGAAAATTTGTAATTGATGATTAAGTGGTTCTTATTATATTTTTTACATTTAGAAAATAAAGAAATAATTCTCATATTTTCTCATTAGAAAACACATGTTTTGATGTAAATTTATGGTTAAATTTTAATTAGAATATACATTAAAATTATGCTTAACAAATTAAAAATAATTTTATTAGAAACTAATTCAGTCCAATTTTACAACAATCAGGCTCTCATGAATTTTACTGAACTACACCTGAATTTAATTAAATAATATCTATATAAAAAATGTAATAGATTTTTTTAGAGAAAAAAATTATGCACTTTTTACAATAATTATCTTTAAAATTATATTAATAATGATTTGTAATAACTGACATGATAAAATTATTTTACACTACTATTATTAATAGATGACTATTAAAGTCTTTGTTTTACTAACAATCATGCCTTCAAAATGTAATGGACTAATGGTATATTTGTTTTTAGAATACATAATTAGTTACAGAGCTATACACATGTGGGCACTTGGTGTGAGGTGTGGCAATAATGTGCTGTCTTGTACGGTGATGGATAAAAAATAAACAGCAGATATGAGAGGAGGAAGATTACAAGTTACAAGTAGTTATAGATATATATATATAGCTGCATGTAGAGTTCATGTGTTTGAATTTGTAGGTACCTCATGCGTTTGGGAAAAAACAGAGCGCATAACTGACACGAGATCGGCCTCGTGGGTAAAATGCTCAAGGCCAAGGATAGATTTCAACTGTTGCAGACAAACCACTGTAGCTGCACCACTCATGAACCCTACTATGGTTGCATGTGACAGAAAATCCACGATAAACCCTAACCTGCACTCCTCCATCACATGCTTCCTCATCAAACACATATAATATTTTTAAATCATTCATAAATATAAATAACCTTATTTTAAGCGAAAAATCCAATAGTGAAAGTCAATCATTGTCTCCATTTAAAATTAAATGATTATATATATATATATATATATATATATATATATATATATATATATATATATATATAATGTTTCTCTCATATGCTTGATATATACACTTTGATAAAAGAGAAAAAGGATGAGAAGAGAAAAGAAAATACTAAATGTAGTAATTAATAATAAAAACATATACTACTATATTGATACAAAAATGCTCCATCCAATACAAATGAATGAAGGTGGAAGTAGCCAACAGGCCAATCGCACTGCACAAGCTTATTCAAGAGTTTAATATTTTATTGTGATAATATCTATATGCGTTACGGAAAGGGGTTGGGGTTGAATCTCATAATTGCAAAATACAAATGGTTTCACGAGACAAATTATGGCCAAAGGACAAAAAACTCCAGCCCATAGCGAACTACAGAACACTGCAGAAAATATTTTCCTTTTAAATAATAGTACAAGTTTATTTGCCAATTATAAATTAATCAAGTCTTAAAGATAAAACATGCTGACAATTAAGTGACAAGAACATGCCGCGGTTCATTTTCTTTTTGTTTGCACTTTAAGATACATTTAGCTAAATCATTTAAGTACGTATTTATTTAATAATTTCTTATTATTTGAAGACTTGTGGCATAAATTAGACTAAAAACCCTTATTAGAATTATAAACTTTTTTTCTCATAAACTCGATCAAACACCTTTTAATAAATTCCCAGTAATTAAATTAATTCACGTAGTACTTTGTGTAAATAATTATTGTTATTAATTACAACTAGGCTATATATTCAGGAGATTCTCCATGTTAACTATCACGACAATTATACCGACTATCTTATTAATTAAATAGAAGTAAATATACTAATGAATCACCTGAAGAGACCGAGTGATGCCTGCAAAACTCCAGCAAAGAACGTAGCAGTGAAAGCCAAGTGGAGAAAAAGCTTTGGGTTCTCGTTGAAATTAACCACTCGACCCAACATGGAAGCCATCAGAAGCGATCCAACAGCCACTGTTCCCACTGCCAAATCCCTAGAGCTTCCCATCATTGCATAAATCAGTGGCGGTATAAAGCTCGAATCTGCACATTCATACGTCTTGTCCCGTTAATTATATCAAAATAATGATGTGGCCATTATATAAATTGACCAAAACAAATTAGATGGTTCAAATAATAGAGACTTGGATTTTTTTATTTTTTATAAAAAAAAATTAAAATACTCCTACGAGTTTAACATTTTTCATTATATATTTCTTGAGAATTTACTTATAGTACGTATTTAACAGAGAGGGCACCTTGGTGTCTAACCTTGCTTATTTATGTAAGCCAAGATTTTATATATAATAAATTGAGCAAAATAAGTGATGAAAATATGAGTAGAAAGTAAAATTATTAATAACTCACAAAGGCCAAGAATTGGAGGGAGGTTGGCTAGCTTGGCATAACTGATGCCCTGAGGAATGGCCAAGCTAGCAATGGTGATGCCAGATATGACGTCAGATTTGAGGAAGTGGAGGGTGTATTTGGGAGCCCAGTCGAAGATGGGGAAGAAGTACTGAAGCCCAAGCACGAACCTCTTAGAGGCTGGCTGGTTCTTGAACTTCCTAAACGGGTCATCTGGGAAAAAAGTCTCTTTCATAGAGTACTTTAGGGACTTGAAGAAGGGTTGAGGGGGTGGAATGGCCACTCGGTGCATGCTCTCCACGTTCATACCCGAAGGGTATACATAGTCTGCGTTACCCATATATGTCCGAAGACAACAACACACCAAATATATGATATGATATGCTAGTTTCTGTAACTGAATAAATTGAAATGCTTTTGGTATTATATGTCTTAATTGTCACTAGCTAGGAAAGTGTTGACACTTGAGAGGAAGAAGGGGAGGCAAAGAGAGGAAAGGGTATGGGGGAGAGTTGGTGCTAGAAGTGAGGAGGGTCTTGTGAATGATATGGCTTTATATAGGCCAGTTATGTTCGTCGTGTTTGTGGTCGGAGCTACGATGGAATGCTGAGGTGTGGGATGATTATTCTTTCACTAATACTACTTCTGTTTTTTTTTTTCATTTTTCAGTTCTAAATCACAACTATCCTTTACCACTGATAATAATTTTATAGATTTACTGCATGTTTAAAAATTTATCGCAAAATAACTATTGAATAAAAACTATTTTACCAAAGTATCTACATCTTTACTTTAGTTTTCATTTTACTTTTATTTATTGAATTTATATTGAAATATACATTACAATAATTTTAATTTTAACTATAGTATTTTGTTGGAGAAAGAGACTATAAAGAGAGCTGATGACTGAAAAATATCTTAATTATTTTTTATAAATAACTCAAAACCTAGATTTTGTATGAAGAAAAATAAAAAATATATCACTAGAACTATTCAACTTTTTAGGAACTAGAACTAATCATTTATCCATTGTTATATTTTTTTTTTTACATTTAATTAGTTAATGGATTAATGTTGGATCCATTGTTATGGAAAATATATCAATTGTTCTTTCGTGAACATAATGGATTAATATTGGATCAGTAATTTTTTCCAAGGTTTTATGGTAAAGATTTCTTTAATATTGTTTGATCACTATGCATAGATACAGCGATTGGAGGTGAGGTGTATATAGTGTTAATGGAAGAGTGGGGTTCAGAGAATTGAATGAATCACTATTTATAAGGGAGTTTACTTTTTAGTTAACCGATACATTCTTCCGATACTGAAATTTTTACTCGCTGAGACCATGATACTTGTTTGCTGTGATCTCCTTCACTGGTTATTACTTATAATTGTTAAAATCTTTGAGATATTGGAGCTTATTAGGACACTTTACTATACCCAAATAATAGGTCCGGAACATAGCTAATTTGAGCTAGTTTCTTTATTTTCTCCATTAATAGAAAAATGATAACCATGGAGAAAAAAGTGCGAGTTTTTCTCTTTTTAAGGTTTTTGGGTGTTGGAAGGGACCCATTAAATGGCTAGAATAGTGCACAAGATTAGTGGCGGAGGGAAGGGTGACATGCTAAACAAGGATCTCAACTTTAACATATACATTATTTCTAGCTATAATTAAATAATAAAATATTATCTTACTCTGGACCTGCCCTCTATCTCAACACATATAAACGATGATGGAAGTAAAAGCCAGGAAGCTCACATATCTTCTTATGGCTTATGACTTCACTCCCTATCTCAGCTTCAGATACTCTAGACACTAAGATCATTGATTCCATCTTTTCCCTTGTGACATGGATCTTGTTACAAATATCATTATGATTTTCACTTATATATAGGTTCATGTAGGCTAGATTTTGTCGGTTTTCATTGGTAATAAAGATCAAAGCATGTATAACTAACAAAAGTATAGGTTATTTCCACCTAAATATCTTGAAACATTCTCACCTAATTAACGGTCCCTCAAGATTTTTCTTGGCAGAGATAATTAAAACGCGAAACTTCACTTCCCCATATAATCCTATTTTAATTTCCATATATCACTTGTCCGGTTGTTCCATACCAAATGTCTATATTTCCTTGGAACAAAGTATTTTATGAAGAAACAACTTGAACAGTGAAAATTCAACATTACTAATGTAATAACGCTATTTCTGCACGTTTGTTCAATTTTTTTATTTTAAAATGTAATTTTTTCAGTAAAATAAACATTTTCTAATTTTTTAATGTGTTTTTTTAAATTATTTTCTGTTTTTCTTATAAAAAAATATTTTCTTCTTAAAAAATTACTTCCTAATTTTTTTTAAATCCCTTTTTTTTAAGTTTAAATAAACTAGCATTTATATAATACACGTTGCAAGTAATTTAAGTGAAACAAAGTATTATTTAGACGTTTACAAATTAAAAAGAAACCACGTCTCATATAAAAAATAGATTAATTAAGCACAAGCATTATCATAGTATTTATATATAAAAATATATAAATAAGTAGATTTTTTCCCTATATAATATTAACTTTAGTATTTATTAAATATATGCTTAATTATACTTTTTGCCTCTAAAGTTTTACAATATCGTAAATTTTGTCTTACTTTTTTTGTGCTTAATTTCCTGTAACTACAAACAAAAATATTTTTATCCCTTGTAAAATATGTTTATTTTATTTTTTTATCTCTTAAGTACTTTAGATAACATTTTTACTATTCAAAGAAATTGTTTTCTGTTCAAAGCATTATCGAAAATATTTTAAAAATGAAAAATAAAATAAACACATTTTGAATGACTAAAATGAAAAAAAATTATAGGGATTAAAATAAAATAAAAACCACACTAAATTATAGGGACAAAAATATATAATTAAGTCTCTTTTTCCAAAATATTCCCCTTAGTTAATAAAACATTAAAAAAATTGCTCCCACATTAAAAAAGTCATCAAAATTAATGAAAAAAATTATTACAAAATTGTCTTAATTGTGACAATTTTTTTACGTGGGGAAAAATTGGTAAAAAAAAATTGGAGAAGGGGAAGGGAATTCGCAACATTGTAAAATTTTGAATGAAAAATGTAATTAAGCCTTAAATATAATATTATATTTAATAAGTTTAATAAATTTTAATATATTTATTAACCGTAAGACTACATATAATTTATGTATAAGAAACCTATTGTTAAGTAAAAAGTAATTGTTACAAAATTTTACACACAAACATATTAAAATATGCTTTAAACATTTATTATTATTTTTAATATCGTTTAAAATCATTAACTAGTTTATAGTCAATTATCCCGTTCTCGTTGGTTCTCATTATATTCTATTATAACAAGGATCAATTATATATATAATTAATTATTGTAATAATTTAATTCTTACAGTTAATATTCCGAACACAATCTCACATTCTCATTACATATTAACTATCACATACATATATTTATATATCCAGTAAAATTGTGTTTTTTGGGTTGAGCAAATTCGCATAAATAATTATATGTAATATTTATGATTATGTTTGATAAAATTAGTTAAAAAAATAATTGAAAGTTAAAAATTAAAAAGTTATTTTATTGAATCACAAGTATTTGACAGAATTATCTATTGAAATATCTGAAAATATAAAATTACAAAAATAGGCATAAAAGTTTACCTTAAATAAAAAAATTAAAAATGAATCTAATAAACGTTTAAATGTAAAAAAAAGAATAAATACAAAAAATTAGAAATTATTCAAATAATGTCTCAAAAAATATTAAAAAATCATTAGAAAGTTCATTTATTAAATAGTCGAACATATTTCTTAACTAGTAAAAAAATTAAAAAAAATAACTAAAATATCTTACCAAAACACAATGATATAAATTTACTCAAATTAATTCATGTAAGAGAGGTTATTTTGATAACATGTATTAAGGGAGTGTGTTATAAAAAACTTAATTCTCAGGTTGATTAAAAATCATTTCAAGATAAATCATAATTGAGATATAATTCCACTTTAAAATTTAATTTTATAGAGTTAAGTTATACCCAAATTCACCTTGCAACTCATCTTAGTGGTCAACAGGGAAAGCTGCATGCCGATCAAAAAGAGTTGTTGACCCCAAGTTGCGTGAAGCAAATAAACAAATTAGTGTCATGAATATGGAGAATCAAAATCTCATTTGTTCTTCCTTAAATGCGACGAACATTATCTTCAGCATAGAGGTAAGCTTGTTAGTAAAGGAATTAAGTAGTTGTGGCAAATGAAATGCTTCGGCATATAATGATATGATCATTTTGGTCGCTTGCGGAATGGAATAACTTGAATCTTGTGATTTAGTCGTACTGTTGGATTTAAAAAGGTAAATTATTCTTGGTTATAATTTTCTGCTCAATTCTCTTATACAGTTCTCTGATTATTGTGCTAACCCATTAGACTCTATTAATTATTAAATAAACCTTTGTATAATTGTTTGTGCTTATTATTGTATTTGGATTGAAAGTACTCCTTATTACATTCCTTTTAATTAAATTATGTTGGCAGAAGAATTCCTCTGCGAGTTTGTTCAAGAAAAAACTAATACAATAACATCCCGTGACCAATGTGACAACTTGGGAAAAAAATTGAATAAAGGAAAGTTAATTAATTATAGAAGTTGTTATTTGGGTTGAATTGTTCGTTAAAGTTTTGTGAACCCATTACCCATGGAACGGCAAAGTCAAATAAAAACTGGAAAGCTACCATATAAAATAGTACGTAATTAGTGAAATGATAATTTTATTAATTAGACATGAGCAATGTGAATGCATGCGGCAATGTCATTACCTTGATCTCATTGCATTGTTAAAGAAACAAATTCCGTGATTCACATGTAACAATGTCACGAGCATATACTCTTTTTTCTCGTAATACAAAAGGACCAATAATTAATTTCCAATAATTAAAAATTCTATCAAATCCACAAACATTATTAAAATCTTAGTATTCATGATATTATCACTTAAGTGTTTGATGAATCGTCACAATTTTATCTATATATAAAAAGACTCATTAATAATTGAAAAGAAAGAAAATTTATATATAATTAATAATATCAACTCCTAAGCTATACAAAACTTTATAATTATCAAAACATTTTTCTAATTAAATATAAAGAGATTGTCTGCTTAGATCTAAGAGTTAAGACTCAACTCTGGTATAAAATTGGTTGGACTGTTGGCTTGGCATACAAAAATAAAAAGTTAAATTAATGTCATAACAGTAGTTAAGTACTTTATTTCATTTCTTAAAAAAACACTTATTATTAAGTAAAGAGTACTAATTTGTCAATATTTAAATAATGATTTTAATTAAGATTTGAAAATCTAACATTAAAAGTTATATAATGGAAGCTAGGTGAGAGAATAGAGTTTATTTATCTATCTATATTTGTTATTTCAGTTTTCATTTACTTAATGAAAATTGTTAAAATATACTTATTTTTTAGTTGAAATTGTAGTTATATTTTAAGATCATTTTTTAATTATAACTTGTAAATATATTCAATTTTAAAAAACTAAATATACGTTAAAAGATCTCAAAAGCATTTATTAATATACACTCATTTTTTTAATTAAAGTATGTTAACAAATACATGGGTGGTGTATTTTTAAAAAAGTTAATCTAATTATAACTTACTCTGAAATACTTCAACTAAAAAACAAGTGAGTTTATGTTAATAACTTTACTTCTTGCCTTAAATCATCAAAAGAGACAATTTAAAGCCGCATATTTACCTTATTATTGAATATAATGGTACATCTTGGGCCCTTGACTTGACTTAAAGGTCATATCAATTAGTCAATAGATAAAGAAAAAATAACGATATACTAATGAAAATTTATAACATTTTTATATTTCATATATATTTTTATCATTATATATTTTATTTTTTAGGTTTTTAAATTATATAATTTGTTGTATAAAAGTGACTTTAATTTTGTTACACGTGAGTGTATCTTTTTACATTATCTAAAAATTATTTTAAATTAAATATGCTTTTAAGTAACTATGACAATGTAAAAAAAAGTAATTATGACAAAAATTAATATTTTAATCCTATATAACAATTGATGATTTTATAATAGTATTAAAATATTACGTATGTTATTTGTGCGAGTGTCATTATTAAAAAACTTGATTATAAATTAGGAACCTGGAACATGGTGTATTACGCGTATAAGCAGGTACAAACCTTAGTATGTTTAAATAATTGAATTGGATAAGACGAGCATTACGACAAAGGGGAAAGAGATAGGGAGAATATGAGAGTTGAACTTGAATCAAATCAATGTCTATAGGAAAATAAAAATGATTGAATATTAATTTATTATTATAATAATAAATAATTAAAACATCTGAAAGTTAATTAAAAAAAAAAAAAAACTGGAACGAAGTCTCTCAAAACGTGCATCATTGACGAAACTGGTTACGGAGACAACTATTATTAATTTGTGGGTGTCCTGTCCAGAATTAGGTTGTTTTCATTTACCATTTTGCACTTGCCAACTATCATCGATCCATTAATCACTGATTTCCAATTTTACAATTTCACATTTGGATATTCCTAAAATAAAAACCCTACTTTGCAACACTATCACCTCAGTTTAGTATCTTCAATAATACTCGATCCCTCCTAACATTAACATAAGCACTTATATGATAGAAACTAGAGTAATTTGCCGGCTTTGTAAGGCTGCAGACAAAAAAAAAAAAAAACAGTGCTCCGTGTTTCTTTTAAAATGAAAAAGAAATGAAAAAATAAAAAATATCACTTGTTGACACGTGTAATCTTTTAACGGCTAGACAATTTTATATATAATACTGATTACACAAATTAATATTTTGAAGCATCTGAAAAACCTGAAACGATACACTGAATAATTTGAAATATTGTATCGAGCAAGACAGTTCCTTTTCAGAATGGTTTGTTGCGAGAGAACCAAATCAAGTTCAAATGCATCAAAATATGTATTTTCATTCTTCATGACAGAGACCACCTTTGGCTATATGAAATGTAGCATCGATTCATCGACACAATATTCCAGTGTTTTGTCGACCAAATGGGTTGGGGTTTCTGCATCAAAGATGACTCCGACGATTTTGTCATTGCTAAATCCTTATGGATGTCTCCCTATTTGCCTGTTTCTGAAGGCAAGACTCTAGGCCTGTTCCAAGTTCTTCTCTTAGTTGAAGATCTAGACATAACTAACGTTATACTCAAATTTAAGAAAAAAATATTCAAATATGATTGCAATTAATACAATTATCAACAAGATCCGTGTTCCTAAGTTAGACTCGATCCTCAGAAGTTGATGTCATCATTAGAGATTGATGTTGCATTCTTTCTCGCAATCCAAACTTTAGTGTCGAGTTCGTTAGAAAACAAGCTAATGTGGTTGTCCACACTCTTGCCCACAAATAATGCTAGTCCTAATTTATATCATTTTTCACCTCATTGTATTTCTAATATCATTCTTCATAAAATAGTGAGTTGGTTTATATATATATATATATATATATATATACAACTCAAAGTCTTTAATGAGGGTAAATAAAAAAATGTTTTATAAAATTATAAAATACCTAATAAAAAGAATCATATACATTTTAAATAATATCTTATATTAAGGTCTAGAAGGGGTATGATCCGTTAACTATTATTGACAATATAATCGAAGGCTAAAATTAATTTAATTTTTTTAACGTTTAATTTGACATTTCCATTCTACATCTGAGTATAAAGAAAATATTTATGCCAATAAAACAAAATTCATGTCAAAGGATTAAGACACAAAATTAATTACTTTTAATTTTATATATTCAATAAATATATAATAATTGAACTAAATCAAATTTTTAAAAGTTAAAATTTAGTTTAAGAAAGTATTATTTAGTGGCTTCTAAAATAAAGTTTGAGTGCCAACAAGGCCAATATAGCTAGCTCAATTGGGAGGAGTCAATCTGCACAGACACCAAATGTCTGTTTCTAATCTAAATTCTAATCTAAAAATGGAAATAAATTGAAAATGAATAATAAGTTAATTAAGGGTGCAAATAAAGTTGGGCGTTGACTTCATCAACATGGATTTTATATATCTCTTTAATCTTTATCAGCATTATTGCTGGAGTACTACTATATTGGGTAACATACAAATGCGTGTAATCATAATAGCCAAGACATCAATCTCCAATTTTCTTTAAGTACCTGGACATAGCACAAGAACATAAATTTGGGCGGTTATAAGAATATGGTACATATATGAGTATTGACTAGCGATCCATATGATGGCATGAAGATATATATTCTGGATGAATTATGGCTCTAATGTCGCTGGGACCCCTATGTTGTGGCTGAAATCTATTTAGGATAATAATTGAGTTAAAGGCTTATTTATAGCAACGCATGTTTAAACAAGGACCCCCCACTAAAATAATATTCTAACATGGAGAAACTGTGGCTTACGACACCCAATAGCTATATATTATCGACCCTTTTAGACTTAATTACGGTGTTGGATTGGACCAGAGTGGTCGTTGAGCTTGATGATTCCTACAGCTTTGAACCATGCCTTGGGCAGTTCAGATAAAACCAGATTTGCGGGCAGAGTTTAAATGAAGAGGGTGGTGTCACTGTAATGAAAAATCGAGTCAAATCAGTGTGATTATTTTTTTATTAACAAATATTAATTAATTGTTAATATTGTTAATTTTTGTTAGTAAAATATTAAACTGATAACATTTTTAATTTTTCTTCTTTCTTCACCATTAGATCAAGCCTCCATATATGATTTGATTTCACCAGGTCTAATTATTTTTTTAAAATAGTTATTTTTTTACATTTCATTTGTTTTTTATTAAATTCATCGCTAGTCGTTTAATTTGTTGTATTATTTAAAATTTTAAAGCTATTTGTTTCTATATGTTAGTGTTAGAATAATATAATAGAAATTATAAACCGTAAATCGAACGAAAGATTTTAATCTATTTGGATTTCGGACATGTATATGTACACCACTAGTTGGCAATTCAAGACTGGCCCACTATATATCCTTCGAAAATCCAGAAAATGAAATGTCTATTACAAAGAATTCGCCCACATTACCGATTACTGAACTTTTGAGTGAACTTAAAGATTTGAAAATGTAAATTATGCGACTTCAAACCTATGCCTACATTACATTTTGTCCCTTTTTTATTCCAGTAAGTCTTTGGGACACATTTTTTGTTCATAAAGGTGAGGTTGGTATGCCACCGAAGGTGGCCGAATTGAAGTCAAACTTTAGTTGAAGATTGTACGAGGTGAAAGTTGAAGAGCTGAAGAAATTTTTGCTATAGAATATTCATAGAGATAAGGTACGAAATTTGATATGTGTGGTTTTGATCGGGCTACGACTAAGCTCTGAGTTGACAAGGGAACATATGATGCAAATGTTAGTGTTATGGAGTGTCATCATTAAATTAATGAAGCAAGATTATAGAGTGTCCTTTAGTGTTTAAGAGGTAGAATGATAGGTGAGTTAGTTGGAATCTTTGATGAAATCTTGTGCATCAAGTGATGGGCAGTCATTTGTAAAGACTTCAATACTCAAGTTAATGTTTATAGAAAATGATGGAAGTGAATAATCGTAAATGTGTATTGATGTCATTTATGCTTGCTTGTGCTAGGGTAGTGCCACATCCACCCTCTAGATTTCCACAATTACCAGATTCTATTTCAACCATCAACTGTCTTGCTACAATCCCATCACTTTCAACTTTCAAGTCAATCTAAATATTATCTGACCCAGCCACGTCTTGGTAATTATCTAGCTACTACTAGAATGTAAATAGATAATGGAAAAACATATGCAATAGAAAAAGTGAGAGAATTGTTAATTCTTTGGAAATTACATAAATTTATTCAAGTAGTAATTAAAATAGTAAATTTGAGCGTCGAGTCTAGAGACTCTTTGATTGTATTTAAATTATATATATTTTTAATTTTAAGCAAACAATTAATTAAATTTGATATTTGTCTAATACTAATGTAGAAATATAAAATTCAATATAAATAAAGATAATTAAGCAAAACACACTAAAGAGATAGAACACAAATACTTGGGGATAGTGAGTGTCGGTTAACGGTTGATGCATAATACATAAAATATTGGGAGCTCAGCCTATCGAAATTACTTTTGATGTAATGTTAGAGATTTTTCACCATTTAACATTATTACAATTATTATCTTCATCCACTAACATATCCTAATCATGATCACTCATGTGAAAGAACTTAAATTACTTAATTTCATTCATAATCTCTTAATAGTTATAATCAAATAATTTACATTAGTAGTAAAAGATGAGTATTAACCATTTATTTGTTGATAAAAAAAGTACCAATTTAATTTGAAGATATATTTTTTGTTTTTATTACAAAAATATTGCCTTAATTTTAATTTATTTTCTGATTTAAATACTATACAAAATAGTTAAAATAATGCAATTATTTAAAACACAAAAAAAAAAAATGAAACAAAACAGATCCAAAAAACTTCAAGGTGGTGAAGGCTTATATGTAAGCCAAATTGCCAATGAGAAAAAATTGTGGCTCATAAGTTGTGAGAAACCTTGTCCTCTCATTGTAATATCAAATAAATAAATAAATGTCCTCGACCATCTCAGCTATTGTTTAGGTTAATTATTGTTGAGTCATTTTCAAGTTAAAACTCAAAAGGAAAAGGTTTCCGTAAATGGAAAGCCAGTATACTGTGTCTATCGATTTCCTGTAGAATGAAAATATATATTAAACCTAACGCCAGACCACATATAGTGCTTCGTTAATTGATCACTATTCACACTACCTTAGCATTTGTTGGGTGATAGCTACGGTACGTAGTCAATGGTGGTTGACGTTATGTTTATGAATTTTTTTCTTCTTTTTAGTTGTTTTATTCTTAAACTAAAAACTCACTGTGCTTTTCGTTTTCAATTGTATTTGTGATACGAAAATCAATATTTGTGCTTAATCCAATTATATGTTCCTTTTATTTTGAATTTTTCCAGATAATTCATTGTTTTATATATATATATATATATATATATGAATGTATTCATGAATAAACCACATATTGGTCTTTATTTTTTGTGGATACTTAGCACTACAGTTTAATAGAAAAGAAACATCCAAATTACGTTTCATGCTTCGTATTATATATACATCCAAGTTGAAAGAAAGTCCTGCAACATATATAAATCAATTTGGTCACTTATTAGGCTGTAAATAAAATAATTGACCAATTTTAACAAATTTTTTTTATTAAAAAGTATAATTTATAACTCACTTTAGTCTGAAATTCAAAAGGTTTTGTAACTTAAATAACAATATTAACATATTTCTGGAGATTAAAATGATAATAAAAAATTAAACTTAGAAATTATAATAACAAAAAAGAATTTTTAAATATATTTTTGTCATTTTATTACTTTTTAAAAAAATGACCATACCTTTTACTTTCAAAAAGAATAAAACAAAAAATAAAAACATAAATCATAGATCAATTAAGTCTTATGAGGACTTGCTTAAGAATGATAATGATAAAGATAAATCTTATGTAAATATCATAAGGTTTGGTCTTATTCATGGAAATTCTATAAATACTTCATTCCAACAAGAGAAAAAACTTGAAACAATTATTTACTTGCTCTTAATATAAGTTCTTAATTCTTTTTTTTTTTTTTTGCAAAATGTTGCGCTATAATTATAAGTTTAAGCAATGTTTTTAACCTAGATAGTTTAATTGGTTTACACTTGGTCAAATAATCATGATAAAATCATGTGGTAATTGGGTATATTTTTTTCATTTACATAATATATTAAACACTTAAAATTTAATTAAGATCTGACATAATATTTAAAATGATATTGTCCATCCTTCTCAAACACTTTTTTTATATAGTAAATGGATCATATTTTATTTGACTGTATATTTGTTCAACAATAGACACAGGTAAAGAAGAGAAGGAAAAAAAAAAACAGGGACCAACATTTCCATATAGCTAGCATAGGAAATAACACACTAGCTAAATTATGAGAACTCTGATCACTTTCTAAGAGCATCTTAATGATAAATTTGTTCCAAAAATCTTAAATTACTTTTTGATTCTCGTATTTATTGTCGAGATTCATTGTTGAATTGATTTATCTTTCATACCATTATTCTCCCTCTTTAATCAGTTGCGTTATTGTCGACGAAGGCGTTCATGATGAAGAATGGATTGTCCACGCCGGCAATCTCGTGCCGCACTCCAACGGACAATTATGAAGACTTACGTTCGTCCTTGTTAACAACATGGCTGGTTGTCCATCTCAATATCCAGATTCCTGAGCCTTTAGAGCCCATTCTTCACCTTCATGCACCTGTGGAAGTAGAACTCTCCAATCAGAATATGCATCATGGATAAACTGCCCGCGATCTGCACCTCTGATAATATAAGTCATTTAATTAAAATAATAGTCTTTAAAGCAATTTGGTCAGTTATATACTTTTATCGATTTAATAATATAAGTTAATCGAGCTTATGATGAGTTCGTCATTTTCTTAATTAATTGAAATAACCAGTCTAGTTTAATATTTTTATCAATGATGTTATGGAAGATGACTATGGTGCAACAATGAATTCTAGTCTCTCTTTTTTTCTTTTCCTTTTTTTCTATTTCTCTTCCACTTTGGAACTCTACTAGGCCCAGTCGAATTAAAATATCGAACTACTGGGGCTTTGCTAT
Organism: Glycine latifolia; assembly: GCA_013407115.1. Lineage (NCBI taxonomy): Eukaryota > Viridiplantae > Streptophyta > Magnoliopsida > Fabales > Fabaceae > Glycine > Glycine latifolia. The sequence goes on from CM023943.1 coordinate 24,968,122, forward strand.
TCCAAACCCTTCTTTACTAATTTTATCTGCAATTATTTTCATTTTTTGACAAAATTATACTTGATAGAAACATGGTTTCATTGTGTTAGAAATGTGTTTTCATTATGTAGAAAAATTAATACAATTGAAACATATTCTCATTGTGTATTTCGTCTAAAATACACAATAAAAACTTATTTCTATTGTGTATTCAATTATATATAAATATATATATTTTAAAAAAAAGTTACTACTTTCATATGAAATTAAGAAAAAGAGTTTTGTCATTCATAATAATTTTATCCGTTTCCAATAAGATTACTAGGAGGAAATTTGTGGTCTAAAAAAAAAGACATTAACAAGTTCTTAATTTGAGTATAATTGAGCTCGGTTCATTAAGAAAGATTTTGAGTTAGAGTCTTTTTAATAGTAATCAAATTAATTATAATATAAATTAATATCATAATTAGTTTAAATAAAATTAAAAAGATAGTTTGTATAATTAATAATTAATTTAATTAATATTATAAATATAACTTCTATCATTATTAATTCAACTTCAACTAAATAATATTAATTATATAGTCATTAATTTGATTACTTTAAAAATAACTTATATCTATAAATTGTGAACCAACACAAAACCAAAACATCCTTTTGTTTTGTATTGCTTCAACACACTTGCAACAAAATGGAAAATGTTTCTATTGTATATTGTAAACAATGAAAATATATTTCTGTCAAGGATATTTTTGTAAAACAAAATTTACATACAAGCATGGAGGTTAACTTAGAGAAAAATAAGATGAGAATATCAAAGCCCAAGTAACTAGTACAGCATTCTTTTGACAAAGTATAATGTGTAGCATTTGCGTTTCGTATGATTATATTAAATTTAAAAATACAAATATTATATGTTACAAATTTAATGATGATTTATAATTAAAAAAATATATTATTTCTAAAAAAATTGAATGAGGTATATATCATGTAACAACATATTTCTTATATTGAGAAAATTGTTTACCTATAAATTGATATAAAGCTGCATATATAAGTGATAAACGCGAATTAAAACAATATATAAAGCCGGGCATTAATTTGATAAAAAGGAGATATGGACAACCTAACTTAAATTAACTTAGAATTGACATTGAAAGAACTAAAAACCTAACTTCAAGGGAAACCAGTTCTTATAAAGTTGGATATGCATTTACTAAAAGATGGGAGATATATCAACAAGGAGCATTAGTTGTATGATTAATGCATTTATTATTAGTTATCGTCTTTATGAAATACATATACTCAAAATTTAAATCAATAGTAGCCGAAGTGGGTATGCTTTATGTATAATAGATACATGATTAAACGAAATTAAAAGTTCGTAAAGAAAGTGACGTTTTGTAGGAGAATTTTTCTTCATACATGGCTATTGGAATTTTTTCTTATCATGATTCTTGTAAGTAATTAAAGGATAAAATATGAAAAATATTAATTTCATCATCATAAAAAAATTGTATTAATTTGATCTTTATAAAATAAATAAAATATATTTTTATTGGTTTTCAATGACAATTCTATTAGACGGTTTCCTCTAACCCGACAAATATACTTAATTATTTTCTCTCTTTATTATTCTAAACACACTCAAAATATACCATAACATATTGTTTCATCTTTTTTCTTAATTTCATAAAAAAATACAAGAAAATCATTCATAAAGTGAAAAAAAATTATACTTTTTTGGGTTTTTAATCTCCATAAAATTGTTTAATTTATTTTGGAAAGGTTTTACAGCCACAAATATTTAATTCATTTGTAATTAAACTACAACTGTAAGTCTAATAGATACATGATATTACCGTCTAACAAAATTATAACTGAATATCAATAAAAATATATTTTAATTTTATAAGAACCAAATTAATACAAAATTTTATGACGATGAAATTAATATTTTTAAAACTTTATAGGAATTCTAAACATATTTTACTCATAATTAAAATTTGTTAGTCATAAATATTTTTTAGAATATTTACACTTTTTTAAATAAAAAATTATTATGTTTAGTTTTGGTAGAAAATTTCTAAATATGTATAATTATATTTTTTGCCTAATAATACCCTCTACTGAAATAAATTCATTATATATACTTCTTTATCATAGACAATAATAAAAAAGAGTGTGTATAAATAAATATGTTATTTATTAAAAAAAACATGTATATTACTGTTCCTTCTAGTAACTCATTGTGAAATTACAAATATCAGCAAATCGATTAAAGCCTAATTGGGGTGTGTAGTCATGAATAATTGGTGTATCACGCCCATACAATAATTAGAATGATGTCATATGTTAAGTATTAGAGGTGTTTAAATCTAAACAAATCCAAAATTAAAATTGAAAATTGTTCAAAAATCAAATCAAATCAATTCTTTTTGGATTTGTTTGGATGATTTTTTCTCAAATCAGTGGTGGCAAACGTGGCATTGATGGTGGTGGTGATGCAAATGATGGTGGAGTGACAATGTGGTGGTGATAGCGATATTGGTGATGAGAGTCAATGGTGGCGACATTGGTGATGGTAATGGTAACAGTGGTGTTGGTGTTAATGATAGTGGTGGGAGCAAGTGGTGGCAGTGGTTGTTGCGCTGGTGATGGTTGTGGTGGTGGTGATGAAGGTGATATTGTTGATAATGGTGACAATGACAATGACAATAACATTGATGGTGGTGGTGGTGGTAACAATGTCGATGGTGATAGTGATTTCAGCGGAGACAATAGCGGCAATGATGATGATGTTGGTATTGTGGTGGTGATGGTTGCAAAAACATTGGTCATGGTGATAATGACAATGAAGGTGACATTAATTGTGGTAGCAATGGTGGTGGTGTCAGCTAGTTATGACAATGACAATGATAATGATGGTGATGATGGTGTAGTGGTGGGAATGACATAAGTGGTGGCAACAATGATAAAAGCAATGGTGGTGACAGTAATTGTGATGGTGACAACAAAAAATATCATTGCAAATGTGGATAATGGTTTTTTCCAACTAAAAATCAAATTCATAAAACTTTATTTCTTAGTTTTGAAAATGAGTATAAAAATGATTTAAAAATTATTTTAGCTCCATTTTTGCCAAAATGATGAATTGCATTTGAAACCCAAAAATCAAAAACCCGCATGCACCCAAAATGAGACCTTATATTACTTTAATATTTTGCTTTTTATGTGTATACTATTTGAATTTCATAATATTTTGTAGTACCATATATACGAAATTTATATAATATATACCATTCTTTTTCATATGACTTTTTTAATATATATTTGATTTAAAAGGGATAAAAATTGGATAGATTTTTATTGTAGAATGTTTATATCAATAAGTTCAGTAGATTATTATTAGTAATTTTTAATGTAATTTAATTTAAAAGATAAAAAAATTAATAAAATAATATTTTAATAAAAATCGAAAAAACAGAATTAAATTAAATCTTAAATATTGGTTTGATTTGGTTGGATTTCATTTTAAATAAAAATCGAACCAAATCAGATATAATAATATTTCTTTGCCTTCAAAAGAATAAAATCGATAAAAATAGAACAATATTTTGGATGAGAGACAAGAAAAAAAAGTGACATTAAAATTTGAAATAAATATAGGAGAAGAAATATAATTTAATCTGAAAAGATTTATAACAGTAACACATTTCACATTGGCACATATTTTGAACGGAGAAAAAAGAGAAAAATATATGATGCGTATCTGGTGGTGGGGTGCGGTGCGGCTGTGAATAAGGTCAGTTTATGCCACACCACACCACCCGTGCACCTCTTTTGTCGTTCAGTGCTCTCTCTTTCCGCGAAAAAGCTTTTACACTTTGGAGTCTTTGTCACCCACTTATTGTTTAATAGTTATACTACTATTGTTTATCAAATATTTTCTCCAATATTATTTTTCATTTTTTATCATATATATTTTTCCTTATATTTTTTGTTTACATGTTGTTTTTCTTTTTTCATCGTACAAATTTTTGCATGAAAAAATTATGTAAACATAATTTCACAGTTTGGAATCACACGTAGCTTTTGCGTGCACTTTCGTTCTTCTTTGGTTTTGGCGCTCTCTATCTTTCTAATATTGATTGCTCGATTTCAAAATAAAATAAAATAAAAGTATCTCATAAAAAATAAAAAAAGCAACAACATTATTAATATTATTATATGATGATATGGTTATGCTATCTTAAAATATTAACAGGGGCTGCTCAGTGCTCACTTCTAAAAACTGCAACTGCAAATTTCTCTGTAACTATGCCAAATTGCGTTTTCAATTTCATGAATTCAGGTTCTTTTCTCTAAGTAAGAGTTCATTGCAAATCCTGCTCTTGTTGTACCATCTGTATATATAGCCTTTGCCTTGTAAGGTTGTTTGCTTGTTGTCTTTTTGTTCTGCTATGCCTATGTCTCTGAGAATTCCGTGTTTTTCACCTCTTCTTTGTTTTCAAATTTCAGTTTCATTAGTTGCATTTTTTCTCTTTCCATTTTTGGTTATTAATTAATTGTCAAATTTCACAGCTTGTCAAAATTTGAGGGGTATATGATTAACTGCCAACTTGAAATTCTTATTAGTAATTATAATCATATTTAATATAACTGGGTTTATCATGAAGTTGATTTTCTGCATTTTGTTCCACTTTTTTTTAGTTAGCAAGCTTGAATTTAACTTTCTAAAAAAAGTCCAATTTTTGGGGGGTGGGTTGGTCTTGTAAACAACATGTTTTAATTTCGTCCTGGATAAGATTAATGAGTAGATGGACACATGATAAATCCTTGGAACTGAAGATACTATGGACAGCTTATTCGGCAGTTTTGAGTGATTGCCCTCAAAGCCTAACCTCACAGTTGCTGGTTATGGCCTTGAACAATTAAAGGAAGTTAAAGAACCAAACCAGAACTGGTTGGTCACATTTGGTGCTCTTTATTGTACATCTCTTGTATTGTATGGCAGCCTTTTTAAGTTTCTTATATAACTAGGATCGTAGTGTGATAAAATTTAGAAACTTTGGGCTTTACCATTTATTTTTTTGGAAATGATGAGTCCCTTAATGAAAGAGGTACATGTCTGTCAGAAAGTGTTGAATGCTTACCTGATTTTAGCAGTGTTCTATTTCTATTTCCAGACTCCAGATCTTGTTCCGCAAGAATCAGTTAGAGCTGTCAGTTGCCACTGCAGATTGTGTCTTGTGGCTGTACTAGTGGCCTAGCATCTGGAACTGAAATACATTCTGGAGCTGAAAATTGGTTTTTCAATTCTCCTGTGGTAGACAGACTTTGTTAGGTAAAATTGTTATATGAAGTTTGATTTGTATTGTAAAGCATGTTGCCACGAAATATGTGGCTAGGGTTAGCGAGTAAATTTGTGCATCATATTGTTTTGAATCTGACTATCAGTTATTGTTATTGGAAATAGCTCAACATATTTGTAGCGGCAAGAATTATGTTACATTATGGGTGTGTTTGTTATTTATTTAATTATTTATGACTAGGCATGAGCTTAATGTTGCTAACGTCACTCAATCATTGATAGTGGGAGGTAAAGTGATTTAAGTTCAAATGGAGCAGTATGAAATTCTTGAACAGATTGGTAAAGGTGCATTTGGTTCTGCCCTTCTTGTGAGGCACAAGCACGAAAAGAAAAAGTGAGGATCGTTCAATCTCTCAATGAAATGTGTTTTAAGATATAATGTATCTCTTTGAAGGTTAAGGTTAATTTGTTGATTATTTATTTGTGAACTTAAGAGTGTTGCTACTTTTGATTACTTTTTATATCATATGGTGTATTTTTTCCCTTAGTTTGTGTCATTTACGTTTTAGGTATGTCCTTAAAAAGATCCGCCTTGCTCGTCAAACTGACAGAACCCGTAGATCTGCCCACCAGGAGGTAATTCACTCTCCTTTTTATTTCCCACTCTCCATACAGGAAAACTGAATCAAGTGCTTAAGTGGCTTACCTCTTTCTTTGAATTTCAATGAATGATTCTTCTTTCTATGGAAGAGATTTACAGATGCAGCATGTTTTGATGTTGAAAATGGCATATTCATTCTTGTACATTTTCTATTATGTTGCGCTAGCTTTTGCAGCTTGAAATTTTGAAGTTGATCTTTAAGCAATTAAGCCTAAGTTTTATTCATTCCGGTCATTTTTGAATTTGAATTTTTTTTTGTAATATTTAATGTTAAGAGGTTATCAAGACCCTATGCATCTACTTGGTCAAGAGATATCCAAGAAAGATATTTTTAGATACCTGAGATCAATTTTGCAAAAAGGTGGAGAGATTGACAATGATGTCAATCATATAATCAGAGTAGGGTGAATGAAATGTCAGAGTGCATCTGAGTTTTTATGTGATTGCAAAATTTCCCTTAAGTTAAAAGGAAAATTCTATAGAACAACTGTTAGACCTGCAATGTTAGATGAAACTGAATGTTGACCAACACATAGGTAATATGAACATAAAATAGGAGTAGTAGAAATGTGGATGTTAAGGTGAATTTGTGATTATATGAAGATGGATAAGATAAGAAATGAAAATATTTGATGAAAGGTAACAGTAGTATCGGTAAGTGAAAAGATGAGGAACATAGATTGAGGTGATTTAGGCACGTAACGAGACGAACCCCTGGATGTTCCCGTAAGAACAAATATTTGTTACCAACAACTCGACACAAAGAGAGGTAGAGGTAGACCGAAACTTACTTGGAAAAAGGTAATTAAGCAAGACTTAATGGAATGAGATATAAATTGACGGGTGTGTCTTAAGAAGGAAAGGAGAAAACTATAAACTTGGTGGATGATTAAACCCGTCGTTATCTCTATGTTCCAGATGGTCCCTTTTTAATCCTTTTCCCCTTCATATCCCCCTCCTTCTTTCCCTGTCTTTTCTTTTATCTTATTTCTCATGTCCCTACCCCTTCTCCTTCCACTTTTTTTTTCAACCTCCTATCTATCATTGGATTCATCTACCACTAACGTCAATTAATTTGGGTTAAAGATGCTGTTGATTTTCATTTAATGTTAATTTCTTTCTTGTTATTTTATATCCTTAAATGTGAAAATGATATTTATGTTGTCTTTCTCATTTATTAGATTGTAAGATGCTTTGTGGGTTCCTTGTCTTGCAGATGGAGCTTATATCTAAAGTTCGAAATCCATTTATTGTGGAGTATAAAGATTCCTGGGTAGAAAAGGTCAGCCTTGTTTCCAATTAGGACTTCCTAATTCAGTTGTTTTTCATGTTTGTGTGTGTGTGTATTTTTGCTCAACTTACTAAGATAGTCGGGTCGTTTCAAATTTGATGTTTTGTTCTTTACTTATCTGTTTACAGATGCTTTTATTTTTTTCATACTAATGGAAATGTTGATAGCAGAACCTCTTTTGTAACCCATCATATTAATCTATAAACTTGATTGATTTATCATACTGAAATTTGCAAAGCCGGTATCTTTATTTCCAGGGTTGTTTTGTATGTATCATCATTGGCTATTGTGAAGGAGGGGATATGTAAGTGTCATAATTTGCACTGAATTCAAATATTTCAGGAAGTTATAGCATTTATTAACGCATGTCTTTTACTTGCCACTATGTAGTCATTTGAGAGTTTGTTTCTGTTGTACAGGGCTGAAGCTATAAAAAAGGCTAATGGTATTAACTTTCCTGAAGAGGTTGATTACTCTTGCAGCAACTCCTTTCACATAATGAGCCTAACAGTTTTCATTCCTATTCCCAAGCTCTTTGGAACTAAATGAAATAATTGATATTCATCAACTTTTGCATACAGAAACTTTGTAAGTGGCTTGTTGAATTGCTGATGGCACTTGATTACTTGCATGGAAATCATATTCTTCATCGTGATGTCAAGGTAAAGGACAGGACTTAAGTTAAATATTAGTTGATTTTATGTAGCTAATAATATCTCTGAGAACTTTGAGGACCAGCTTTATGTTGATGTTAGTTTTTCATCTGTTTCAGTGCTCAAATATATTCTTGACGAAAGATCAAGATATACGTCTAGGTAAATGGCCTTACTCATTTTATCTTCACACTGCACTATACACTTGATCTCTAAATTGGGATTTGGTGTGTTGTATTTGTATACTACCCTTATGTTATGCAAGCTGGATGCAGGTGACTTTGGTCTTGCTAAAATGTTGACATCTGATGATCTTGCTTCCTCGGTGAGTGATATTGCCAAAATTTTGTTATGTACACTGTTTCAACATTTTTTTGGGGGAATTAATGGCTATTTGTTCTTGCTCTAAACTTAGGTTGTTGGCACTCCAAGTTACATGTGCCCAGAGCTTCTTGCTGATATACCCTATGGCTCTAAGTCAGATATCTGGTCTTTGGGTAGGATAGATTGCTTTTGTACTCCAGAGATTGCCTAAACTTAATTACTCTTTTTGTTTCCTTCTATTACAATATCTTTTTAACTGTATTTGTCGTTTGTTTCGACATAACATTTGACAGGATGCTGTATCTATGAAATGGCTGCTTACAAGCCAGCTTTTAAAGCTTTTGTAAGTTATGATCTGAAGATTTTGTATTCATTTTTTAAAATGAAATGTTATTCACAACTTTCTAATCCTAAGTAGGAGGATTTACTAGGGAATACAATAATTCGTTTAAAACTCTTAAAATCATGTTGTTGGATTATAAGCATTTATGTTCATGTTTGAGACTTTGAATTATATTGTTTTGGAAAACATTTGCTTCTCATTCATTTATGATGGCTTACTTACTTTCAGTATTTCACATTTCTGAAGTTAGGTGCTCAACATTAAATCATTGACTCTTTTTTTTTTTTTTTGTGTTGCCTTCATTTGAGCAGGACATACAATCATTGATTATAAAAATAAACAAGTGTATAGTAGCTCCCATGCCGACTATGTATTCTGCTGCTTTGTGAGTCCTCTGTTCCTCCAGAATCTTTAGTTATTATAGAATTATATGTATTTAACTGCTTTATCTAAATGATATGTAAGTGGCTATATAGTTACTGAATTTGAAAAATGTCAATGGCGGTTATGTGTTTATACATGCAGATATTGATCAAAATCGTAATTGGTAAGAGTGTAAGACCTACCATTAGATTTTATGGTCTCCCTTTTAGGCTTCCGAAATTATTGTGGAATTGGAAATTTAAGACTTGACCGCATCTTTCAATATACTCGATTTACATAATAAATTATTACGATAGAACTAGAAGGATGGCATGTAATTCAGTCAAGGGTTTGGTTTACCATTATACATTTTGCAATGGTAACTCTCTATTAACAGTGAACAATCCTATATTGTTTAACTCCTGATATATGCCTTTGCCTTTATATATTATATCTCATTTATTCTCCTTATTATTTGATCTTTGCAGTTATAATTTTTCCCACTTTAAGTTATGAACCTCATTCAGTGACATGATTTGTGTAATTTGAGACATACATTTTTCTTCTTTCAGTCGAGGGCTTGTCAAAAGTATGCTACGGAAAAATCCTGAGTTGAGGCCAACTGTAAGTTTTATCTGTTAGGTATTTCTTTGCATTTATTAAGGCACTGCTGATTTATTTATAGATTAAAACTAGTCTCTAAAAGAAAATTATATACATATGCCATTGTCTATGTGGCTTACATGATTAGACCTGATTGTCTAAAATTTTATGAAGCAAACCTTGAAAGTTGAAACTCTACAAATGTAAAGGTTTTAAGCATAGAGCGGTGGCCACAATACATTTCATGTGAGACGTTACTATGTTTCCAAATTCAATTGTTTGCTACTAAATTTCTGTGTTCCTTTTCAATGCTTATATAACTAGTCTATGCAAAATTTGCTTGACATTGGCCATTGGCTAGCTTCATTTTGGTGGACCTTTTCAAAACAAATTAACCACGGATTGTTTTGACAGGCTGCAGAATTACTAAATCATCCGCATCTTCAGCCTTACATTCATAAAATTCAACTAAAATTAAATAGCCCCAGAAGAAGTACTTTTCCATTCCAATGGCCCGAGTCAAATTACGTAAGGAGAACTCGGTTCGTAGATCCAGAGTCTGTTGACACTCTTTCTGACCTAGATAAATGCTTGTCATTTAGCAATGACATGGCCTTGAATCCTAGTGTTTCTGGAACTGAACAAGTTTCTCAATGTTCTACTCAAAGAGCACATGGATTATCCACTTGTTCAGAAGACAAGATCTATGAACTATCTGTTGGTTGTGTCCTTGACAAATACAAAACTGACAAATCAAAAGCCACAAAGTTCTCAAGTGTTGAGAGAACGCCAAGATCAAGAGCAGTTACGGTTTCTGCCACTACCAAAAGGCAAACAATGGCAACATCAAAGACAACCCAATCTGGTCCAAAACGGGATTCTGTAAGTTTATCCTCTGCATGACTCAATATTTTCATTTCTCTTGATAGCCAAAGAAAAAGAAATGAACACCTGCTGAACTGATTGAATTAATTTCTCATCTATTCCCAAGCGAGTAGAGAATTAGGCTGTGTGTATAAGCTGCATGCATGGGTGAACATGTCTATTCCTGTATTTGCAAAAGATCATGCTAATGACATGTTTATACTGTTATTTAATCACAAATAAACGTATATGTTAAATTTGTTGATTTTTACAGTTCTACCTTTAAATTTATATCAATAATGATTTCAAATTGATTGAGTGTATAAAAAAATTTAGTGACAATGTAGAAATTGACCTAAAGAAATATTCCATTATTTTATAAAAGTTTTTTAGAAAACTGATAAAAACAAACCATTATTTCTTCAAAATAAACCAAGCCAAGTGTGCACAAGAGATTAATTGGTGATGTGGTTTGCAATGTTTGACTTGAAGAAGAGACTTCACATGTTACCAAGCTATATACTTATATTTCTGCTTTTCATTTCAGCTCCAAGCGTCTCATGCACCATCTAGAAAATTTTCCACACCACCAAGAGCCAGGGCAAGGGCAACACCAAACTTATACACTAATGTGCTTGGAAGTCTAGACTCTCTCGATGTTTCCGTTAATGCACCGCGAATTGACAAGATTGCTGAATTCCCAATGGCTTTCTGCGAGGATCCTTTTTCACCTATCCGTGGACCATCATCAACATCAGCACGCTGCTTTTCTAACTCAGCAAGGAGTACTGCTGATTGCTCCATCACAAAGGACAAGTGTACAATCCAGGAGGACAAAGTTACTCTCCCCACAAGTATCACTGATGCTTGCCCTGGTCCAAAGGAAACTGAATGCTCTCCTGAGCATGTCAAAGCTTGTGTTTCAAGCCGTTCCTCTGCTGACTTGGATCAGCGCCGGTTTGACACATCATCGTACCAGCAGCGTGCGGAGGCATTAGAGGGGTTGCTGGAGTTCAGTACTAGGCTCCTACAACAACAGAGGTTTGATGAGCTTGGGGTGTTGCTGAAGCCATTCGGGCCTGAGAAGGTTTCTCCAAGAGAAACAGCTATTTGGTTGACCAAGAGCTTTAAACAAACTGCAATCTGAGGTTTTCTTTTTCATGCATGTATATGATCATTTGCTAACTCATAGAGTACATAACGTTGTACATTTGACGATAGAATAATCAAGAGTGGCTTTTATTATCGGTGTTAGCATTTTCCTTGAGATGCACAGTGTACTGCACAACGGGCATGCATTATATAGAATAATACTACACATATCTCTTACGTATCAACTGTCATCTATAAGGTTTTCACACTATTATAATTGGTCCACCTTAGGCTGTGTTATCATTGAAGCAGGTGATGTACACCAAGGTGTTATGCTCCAAGCATTGTTCCTTCAGGTTTTGTCCTTAGCTCTTAGGCTGACCTCAGCTTCATTATGGACTGAGTTCAGACTCATCATATTTGGGAAAGATTATTTTCCAAGATTTCAATTGCTTTTGTTGTAAAAAAGTTGTTTGCAAAATAACCAAAATTTAACTCTTGAATCGTCGTTAGGTCTATGAAAGAACTTCTTGCACTTCTAATATTGTTTCTTGCACTTCCCATTGCATTACGGAAAGTTCATATGAGAATGTAACTAGCCCATTTTGGAATGCAAATTACATTCAGCAATGAGTTTTCTATAATGCAATGGAAAATACAGGAAGAAGAAATGAAGCAACAACCTTAGGTCTATACTAAACTCTTGCATTAAGCTGACCACTTAGGTCGACTTCAGGTCCATCATGGGCTGAGTGTGAATCTTAGGTCAGATACTTAATTCTTGGGCCAACCTTAGGTCCTACTAATGGGCTAACCTTGTACCCTCAGGTGGAACATTATTTTTTAAGGCACTTGCTATTTACAACATCCATTTCTGCTAAATACTCCCGTCCCCTTTTTCATATTTTAATTACCCGTTATACTCTTTGTCCAGAGAGACTTTGATTTATCCAAATACCAAAAGCATCAAGCCCTGGAATATATTGGTCAGGGTAAGTGTACCAAAACCATGAAGCTCCAGAATTGATCACTTTCTGAAAAGAAAGCAGTTACTAATACTACGGAATTAAAAAATATTGAAAATCAAAGCTATATATATATATTCAGTGTTGTGTTGTAAAAGGAATAAAGTTGGGTTGATTCTTTTGGCATTTTTTTCAGTGACCAGGAAAAAAGAAAAAGGATGCATTCGGTGCATAATGTTATGTTATGGGTTGGGAGTGACGAAAGTCCATCCGTATGAATGACTAAACTGGAACTGGGCATTCATGGTTATAGAAAGTGTATGATCCCAAGGAGAGAATTGTCCTTTCGGAAAGCCACTCTTCACAGTTGTTGGAGAATCTGCTGACATAATCTCAAAAGGGAACCTTCTCTCAACCCTAGACAATAATAGAGTCACTCACCCTGCTTGCTTTGTAGCTAATTTTAGAGCTTCTTATAACTGTTGCTAGTCACAGGAGAACTTTTGTAATCCCCTTTTTCTTTTTGGCTTATTATAAAGAAAGTGAGAAAAAGAAAAAATGGTAGAAAATAAAATAATTCTTTGATTATTAGACGTGAGAGAAAAAGGAAGGGAGGAAAGAAGAAAAAAATGTAATTTTAAAAAGACAAATAAAAATGAGATATAATAATTTTATTTGTATATGTTGTAATTATAAAATGTATAATAACAACTTTAGCCTTTTACTGTCCTTTAATGGTAGCTTTCTTATCAAATTGGAGAAAATTAAATTTAATGTATGACCTACAAGTTTTTTTCCTCTTCTTATTTCTATGGGTACTAAAGAGAGAAAGGTTTTTTTTTGAAAAAAATAATCTTTATTCTTTCGTTTCCATGACTTTTCTTCTCTATGAAATAAAGTGTTAATGTTTGATTTAAAATGTTTAACTATTATTATTATTAGTTTAAAATCTATTAGTGATAATATTAAATAATTTTACACTAATTAATCACAGGTAATGTTAGAAATGACTTTTAAATTAATTGTCATAAAAATAAGAAAATTCAAAATAATTTATATGTTGTCGAATAATTAAGTCTTTAAACTTAACTATTTAATGATACTTTAGTCTTTAGAAACATATTAATATTATCATTTCAAAAAAATTATTGTTTAAGTTACACAACTTTTTGAATTTTAGACTAAAGTGGGTAACTAGATACATGCATGTTTGAATGAACATTGGAAAAATTAATTATGAATAAAAATTGGTTTTGTAAAATTAATTTTGGTAAAAATTAATTTGAAAGTAATGTGATTTATGTTTCTAGATTTTTTTTATAAAACTAAGCTAAGAATAAAATAATATAATTTTTTTATCCGATATAAAAGTTGTCTAAAATTACTTCAACTTAATTACTTCTAAATCATAATCAATTCTAAAAAATGACGTGAAATCAAACACTTCAAAAAATATATAAAATCAATTTTAAATTTAAAATAAATTATTCAAGCTGAATTTAAACACACATAAATTATATTTTTAGTTTTAGGAACTTTATTTTTAACTACTAGAGTGACATGTCTCCTACTTTTCAAAAATCAAATTGACTATTTACTTCTTTTTTTTTTACCATCTCACACAGTCAGATCCTTTCCAGTATAACCAATTTACATCTACACCATCCAAACAACCTAATCTAGACTTAACACCTGGCAACCCTATAGCAGCTCAAATTGTTGTCCATTACTCTCTACAGGGTACGAAACTTATCTCTTTCCACACGCATTCATCTTTTTCTTCATGCCTCCAACCCAAACTACTATTACAATTTTCTATGAACTCATCTCCTTCTCGTACAACCATCTTATTTCATACATGAAATGGAATGAAGATTATTGAATCTCCTTAGCGATGAAAAGTTAAATGGGAATAATGAGGCAATCCAGGGAAGAAGATTCTAGTTTAAAAAGCTTAAATTGAAATAAAACTTTTTCAAATGTCACGGAGCAAGTCATTGGCATTTGTAGAACAAAATAATAGTTCTAGTAGACTGAGAACTACTATTATGTACAGGGGGTTAAGTCATGCAGAATGGATTAGTGTCACCATTGGCGAATCAAGATTAGAAGGAGATAAATAAAATAAAATTGTTGCAGAACTGAAACAAATTATCAAATCACATAAACTTGATAATATATCTTAGAAGTTTTCTCTTCACTAATACGCTCAATTTTTTATTATTTCTAATTAATGTTATTTTACCTTACATTTATACTTCATCAGAAATTAGACATGTTTTACAATGCTCAAATGATCATTTTTTCCCTTTATCTTTATTAAGCTTAATTATATGATCTTCAATTCATTCCTGAAGTCCTTTTTATATATAAATAGAATAGAAAACATTATCTCGCCATATCTCATATATCAATATTAATACAAATATACAAGTATCAATGTTTTTCCCTGTAGTGGCTGCTGGCCAATAAAGAATGGACATACAGTTGATTCCTTCTCTCTCTTTGGCTTCTCTGTGCTGTGGTTTTCGGTCAACATTCCCTACTGCTACATATTTGGTTGTCAGGAGATATATGTCGGGCAAGGTAAGGTTTGTGCCTCCTCTGTTTTGTCATCATTAACCCAACCTTTGGCTTAAACCTGAAACGCATAAATTAGGGTCATCGACCATTGTGTCACAAATTTTAAATTTTTTTTCCAAATATCACACGAAATATTAATATTTTTAAGACGGTCACATATCCTATTTCGCTCTAAAATCCAGCAAAAATACATAACTGACGTGACGCAATTTTGTTGATCACGTAACTCACTAATGGAGCTAGCAAAATAAGTGATCAACAATGAGCAGTCCACGTGGCAGATACTACATATTTCGCTGGGGGCCAAGCGAAATACGTGGCAACTGGAAAAAAAAATGTCATTAACTTTTGATAGGAATGTCCGATTGAGGCGTAGTTTATGTCAAAACGTTTGAAATTGAGAGAAGCAATTAAAAAATAAAAAAATAGTATTAAATTAACTAATTAAATAATTAAAAAAAGTAGAAAAACAGGAAATTTTGGATAATTGAAGATTAAATCATAATTTTGAGACACTTAGAGGCATTTTTTTGGAAAAAAAATAGTGGACCAAATTCTTTTCGAAATTTTTTTCAGGTCTTCCTCTCTCAATTTCGAGCTTTTTGACACAAATTACACCTCAATCAAACATTCCTATCAAAAGTTATGACCATTCGAAGTTTATATAATCAATATCACCACCAATTAAACGAATTAATAGGGAGCTGTCACGTGTCAATTATCCACGTATTTCACCCCACCACCTAGCGAAATATGTATTGTCTTCCACGTGGGTGACACGTATTTCCCTGTACATCCTGGCGAAATTCGCATATGACTGTCACGTGTCCTGCTCGCTTCTGTCTAGTCACTGACTCATTGACCACATATTTTGCTGGAACATGTAGCAAAATACATCAGTTTACCTATTTCGCTGAACTGTGCAGCAAAATAAATCAAGTGGGGTAAAATTTACTATGCAGGTGACATTTAGGCAGATTTTTTTAAAAACTATGGCACATGAGGTCCCATAAATTAAGAGGAACGACATTAATTACCCACATTTATTTTAGCTACATGACCCATACTACCACATTTAAATGTCATCATTTTCCTCGTTGATGATGTTTCTTTTAACGCTTTAAATAGTCTGGCCAAAAATAGCACACCTGCAAAGTGGTGTGGGGGGTTTGTAATTTTTGCATGGAGAAGTCCTTTTTCTTGAGTAAATAAAGTTAAAAGGAAAATAAAAAATGGGGTTGTGATAGAAGAAACAAAAAATGTTCATATACTACCTTTTTGTACAATGAAGTAGCCATTAGGTTGTAATAGGTCGCGCTTTGTCATTCCTTGGTGGTCCAAAAGGGTAGCCAAAATTGACTTGTTTTTTGTAAAGTAAACTCATTAGATGGAAAAAAAAATTAAAAAAAAGGGTCCTTCACTTCTTTGATCTTGAAAGCACCAACAAAGCACATTTGAATAGCAATTGAGATCGAAAGGGAGCAATTATTAGTGAGAAAATGAGGCAAAAGGAATAAAGGTTGTGTCTTTTGTCAGAAATTATTATGAAGGACATAACAAAATACCACCACCAAAAGCAAAGGCTGTTGTGGTTGTCATAGCCTTTCAGAAAATGATGAGATTATGTTCATACTCCTCATGGGCTGAAAAATTTTGAAAAAAATAAAAGCAGAAGGAGTTGATGACGTCTCTAGGCACGCGCATTTTAGCTTAGGTCCCCTTCTGGAACTCAGCTTTTGTGTTGTGTGTGCTGCAGTAGCATTTGTTTGCACTTCCTATCATGTCGGCCTTGGACGTAGCCAACACCTATAACAAGAAAGAAGGAACACCATCACTACTCACCTCATTCCACAAACCCTATACACTGACATTTTTCCAGTTGTATAATGTCAGAGCCGCAGCAGCATCTATACATTCTACACCATGCTCCAAAATAGGGGATTATTATATGGGGGAACATTAACTTAATTAATTAACATTGTTTTTTTTTTTATCAAGGACTGAACTACTATATAGTACTATGCTTTTCACAAATATATATATATATATATATATATATATATATATAGTAATATGCTGATTGCTGCAGGACAAATAATTAAGATCAAACCAAGCTAAACATGTGTTTGGATAGGCATTCGTTCAATTGAAAATTTATACATTCCAATGCATAAACAGAATAGTTACGTGAGTGGTGCATCAAGTTTAACGTGGGTTCGGTTGAATGTATGAACTATGATCAAATTACACTCTAAATATTCTTTTACTTGGTTACACATGCATCAAAAAATTGGCATTTAAACTTATTTTTTTAATAATTAATATCTAATAAACTTTATTTGAACACATAACTTAGCACTCATTACTGTTGGAAGAAATTTTTTGGTGTGAACAAGGTATTTATCGCTAGAAAGTAAGGATTGATTTTTTAAGATATTTAATATATATTTTTATATACACAAATCATGAATTAAATTTATAATTATATATTTAAGAAATAAAGTTATTTATCACATTAATTGATATTCCATGTAGGAAATTGACATCCACATTTGAAACTAAATTAATTTTGAAGACTTCAATTCGTAGCAATATGCTTCTTTTGGATTTGAACTAATAATTAGATTCTTCCGAAGTTTGAAAGTGTTGTCAATGAGTTGATTGGTTACATAACGGCCTCGGTCTGTCGAACATTCTCCGATAGAACATCATCTTACATCCTAGTAAATTCTTTTGAGTGTCCTATCATTTCTAGCTATTAAACTTTAAAGGAAAATAGTAACATCCGCGCCATTTTTTATGGATAAGGTGGATGGATCTCATGGATGAAAGATATAAGGAAAGAGAACTCGTTAAAAACAACACAATGCTACAAAGTGTGATTTATGCTCTGTTCTTTCAAGCTTTTGAACATTGTTTTATTTTATTTTTTACTCTTGTTATTTTCTATTTATCTAATAAAACCTTTTGATAGTGTTTTTCTTTTATTCAAAAAATCAATTGTTCATTCATTGTACGTACGAGTGGTTTAAGTGATTGTTTATCCTACCCCCCTTATATTTCCTTTATTTTTGGTTTCTCTAAAGCTATCTATATATTAAGAGTTAGTTTCGGTGTAGAGCTATTTAAAATTCTATAGGTCAAGGTTAAAAGAATACTAGTTGTCATAGCCTAAAGAGTTTGTACCAATGATTATACTGAGAGTTGTTTGGGTACATTTTTTTAAAACACACATAAGAAAAGAAAATTTTGAATCTTATTCGAATGACTAATTTAAATATATTTAAATAATCAAATAATTATTTTATATTCATTTTAAAAATTAAAGGATCAATCTAAATCTAATTAACATCGTTCTGTTCACGCCACTAAATTTTGTTTTTTAAGTTAATGAACGTCACACTTAGGAGATGGTAAATATTATTTTAAACCTTGTAAATAAGATAAATGATCACATTCTTTTTATTAAAAGATGAGATACCAAACTAAAAAAATAAATAAGATCAAGGATAAAAAATAATATTTAACCTTATTAAAATTATAAGGAACAAATATGTTTAGGCCCATGATTGGAGTAGTTTTAAGTTTTGAAATTGTTAAAAACAACAATTAATTTTTAGTTTTAGTTTAAAAAAATCATCAGGTTTTAAAATATAGTTGGTTTCAATTTTTTTTTTCAATTTTAAAACCTAACAATCTTGCTTCTTTTTTTGGCAACCTAATCTTCTTGCTATTAGGTTGTGTTCGTTTCATAGCAAAGAAAATGAAACTAAGTAACTCCAGCGAGAAAAAGGGACGAAAATTCAGAGGTAAAATTGGAGTTGTAAATTTGCTTGATTTTTATATCATTTTAATTCAAATCTTTCATTTCATTTTATCTTAACTGAACAACTTCATTTTTTTACTTTCTTTTATCTCTCTTTCTTTTCTTTTTATTCCTCACACTCTTTTTTCCTATCAACCAAACACTACCTTAAAGATGAAACTTTCTTCTATATTTGTTCTAGTTTAAGGTGACAAAATAAGTTAGCTTGTCCTGCCTCGTGGTCAGGCCATCAAAAACTGGCTGATGCGACCTTGTTTTGGATATGCGAGTTGGAAATTTTGACTTGTTCATTATAGGCTGGCTAACCTACCAAAATTAATTTAATTTAACAGGAATAATATAAATATAAATAAAACGTCAATGAGAATAGTTTTGGCTTCTATTAATCACTACTCCTTTTATTTGCCCACCTTATAATTTTTAATTGTATCATCTAACCAGTCTGATTACTCTAATTGTTTTGTCGCCAATAAGAACAGAAAAATTATATAAAAAAATGCATCTATGTTCATCTCCTAATCTGAAATTTTGGAGCATTAAAACAACGCAACTTTAAGAGTAATGAAAATGAAACAAACCTAATATATTACACTTTTTATTCTCTTTTACCTAATTGGAAAAAGTTCAACGAATCTACCACATGTCGGTGTAGGTTTCTTTTTTGATAGGCAAAAGCATGGTTAGCCAAATGAACTAACGAGTTGAATACCCTAGTCTGAAAAGGTGTATTAAAAATTTAGCCCAATGGCATTAACATGTTTTATCACCTGTTAATTCTAGTAGTTTTTAAAAATAAGAATCTTTTTAGGTGAAACTTTCTACTCTAAATTTGATATCGTGACACTTGTGCTAAAAAGTTTTACTTGTCTCGCATTTTTTTTCAATAGTAGTCATGTATGAAATATAAATGAAATCTATATAATTCAATGGGTGTAACTTAATTGACGGAATTTGTGAGAAAATATTTAGATTTAATTTCCACAAAATACATTCTTAAAAGAAGTGATAGATATTAAATATGACTAAATTTTAAATCAAGTGATTACGTGTTAATAAAAAATAAAAAAAATGACACATACATAACCAAGTAATCATCAATCTTAGGATACTTTGAAATACTTAGATTCTTCAACTTTATAAAATTCTTAGATTTAATGTTCAAATGCTTTAATCTCATTCTGAGACACTATTTTATAAAACTTTGTGAGGATTCTATACACGTTATAAATGTACCAGTTTTATTGTCTATAAAAAAAGATTGTAGTATGAAGTATCTTAACATTAATACCAAATACTAATAAACCCGTTAAGCAATCTCTTGACGGATTGAACGATCTTAAAAAGTTAAAAGCATTAGATTTAACTCAATTGCTTGGCTTAAGGTTACATGTTGTAGACAAAGTAGTACAATCATGGCACCCTCCAAACGTGGCCCAAGTCATTCGGCTGTCTCGCATTATCTTTTTGTCTCATGCCTATAATTATGTCCGCTCTCATCTTAGATTTCTTCATGTAACCTTTGGGATGCGAGTAAATAGCAAATACACAAACCATTCCGTTAGATTCCTTTCTCCTCAATATCTATGACATCATACTCTCAAATATTATTGTCACGTGAATCAATCACTAATAGCTCGATGATACCGTCAACAGCGATTCAAAAGAAACATCTGAACCTTTTTTTAAAATTTTTAATAAAAGAAATACATGAAGTATGAACGATGCTCTTGTTATACGAAGGGGTCATATTTTAATTAAATAAATACTAACACGATGTGTGAGAGGAGAATCCTATGTCAGTTTCTATATACTAACACTAATTTTGTAGATATATTATATCTATATTTGGTTAAGAGACAAATCGAAGTGGCGCCAGTAAAGTATACCAATATGTGTGAAAATATTGTGGAGATCCCGGGCATGTATGAATATGATTGGTTTTCTGTTTGGGTATTTTATTTAACTTCGAGAATAAATTCAGTTTAAAAGTATGTTTGACTATTAAAACTTTATTGGACAATTCAGTTTTATAGAAATAAGAAACTTAAGTTCGACAAAAAAAAAATTATACTAAACAACTCCACTTATAGTTTGGGTAGAATAAACTGCGTTTGCGAATTGCGACATAGAAAATTAATTTTGTGAAAGATAAAGTTGATTTTCAGAAATGTGAACATTTTGAACTTTCTTATTAGGAAGATTTAATTTTGAGTGCGATCAGCTATAGTTTATTTGTGCTATTAAAGTAATTATATTTTCCCAATAAATAAAGTCATTTTTTTCCAATTCACTTTTAAAATATTATATCCAAATATAAATTAATGTGAGGGATTGGTTTAGTGGTCACTAAATTAGTCCGCATAATAAGAAATTAAGAATGTCTACAAAATAAAGGTTACTTGTTTGAATCCCGTGAGGAGGTAGTTTTTGTAGAGTTTAGTAAAAATAATTAAGCAATTCAATTATAATTATACAATAAGAAAAAGTGTTATACATATTTGTTATATTTTATGATAATTGAAGGTGATTTGTGATTAAACTCTTATACAGTGAATTATACTCTGAGCAAAGGAAGAGAGAGAAATAGCGCGATTTGGATAATTGGATTGGCTGTGGTCAGTAAAGTAAAGTAAATCGATAAATATAAATAAGCATTAATAATGCTTGACGACAAAAAGTACTTGACACGGAGAGTTTTGACCATTCCTTAGCCCACTTTAACGTTTGCTGACACGTGATTCAGTGATTGCGAACTTCATTAGCATTTTAAACATTCTCAATTCCCACATCACCCAAAAACCAAAGTATGTTACTATATATTCATGCTGCCACAACTTGTTCAAACCAAAAAACACAATAATAATAATAGTAGTAATAGTTCCCACCTCACCTGACACATGATGGAACCAAAGTGCACCATAATAAACTGTCGCCGGCCGGAGTTCGTTCCGACCCCTCTGCCGGAGAGTCCTCGAGTGCCCATGGAGTTTCTGTCACGCTCATGGAGTGCCTCTGCCCTTGAAGTCTCAAAAGCTCTTGCACCTCACTCTAACTCTTACATGCCTAATTCCAACAACAACACTTCTTCCATTCCAGAAGAAACTTCTGTTTCTGCTCCCAACAACAACAACAACTCTTTTTCTGAGGACTTCTCAACAACCATGTCGTCTAAGAATCAGTTCTCTTTTGCTTCCTCTGCCACCTCCCAGCTCGTCCTTGAACGCATTATGTCACAGTCCGCAAGAGAGGTGCTTTTAAATGTTACTCTCTCCGATTCTTTTTTATTTTTTTCTTCTGTTATTTACAAACTTCAAAATTACATTAATTATTCTTTTATCATTTATACTTGTTTCTTAACTTTTAATTATTTTACACGTGCATTTACTCTTGTATGAGAAAAAAAAAAACTGACAACCTTAGAATCATGAAAATTTATTATATTTCTTGGTTTCTAGTTTCTATATAACAACCTTAAACAAGTAAAAAAAATGGAGAGAATATATGAAACTCGCTACGTTCTTACGTGTGTATATATATATATATACGTACATTGTTTTTAATCTTGGTGTCTACGATGTGGGGTTTTGAAGTTGTTTTATTATTGACTATGTGCCAGGAAGTGTCTCCATTAACTTCTGGAAGATTATCTCACAGCAGCGAGCCTTTGAATGGAGGTGGTTCCTTAACCGGAACAGATAGCCCTCCGATTTCACCTTCAGATGAATTCGACGATGTTGTTAAGGTATCATCATCTCACTCAGTCTCTTTCTCTTTTCTTTTTTTCTTTTCAACAAGTGGGGTGGGACCCAATGGAACGAGTTGCTTCCACTCTCACATGTGCAATAGTTTTTGTTTGAGAAAGAAAAGAGAAGTGTTCAGTAAGGTGTTTAAAAATGAGTGAATGTTTATGTATCTTTGAGGAAACTCTCACTTTGGTTTATCTACTTTTCTTTTTAAGAAAATCAATTTAGTAAATTAAATAATTTTTTTTAATGTGGAGAATACTGCATTTGTTTTGTCTTCTCTGATTAGTCTTACAATACAAGACATGGAAGAAGATTCTCTTATTAAAAGCAATAGAAAGGAAATAATAAAAAATGTAAAAGATTTTGCAAAGACAAAATTGAGGGGCCCATCTGTGTCCCTATAGGGTGGGGATTCAGTGCTGTTTATAGCTTATGTAGCTCCTATGCTGTGTGTTTGTGTGAATGCATGGAAGAAAGGTTTCTTCTGTTCATAAAAATACTAGTAATTCGTTGGAACTTGGTGCTTTCTGCTTGAGGGGAGAGTTTAATCACTTAGGATCAACTTTATCTTCCCTCACTCTGCACGGAAAATGGAGTGTGAAAAGAAAGGGGGAAAGTGGGAACTAGAGCTGTGAAGATGAATTAATGAGGGTCATGTCTTAATGAAATTTTACATTTTGATACCGGCTAAGTTCTGAATGCTGAAGTATGTAGTGTTGTGTGTGGTGGTGTTAAATGTTATTGATGTTATGTGTTCAAGTCAACTTGCCGGATTTGTTGATTCTCTGTTTCAGAACAGGACAATGATGTTGCCTGCACAGTGCTCTTTCTCTCTACATTCACGCAAACAATTTCACCTTTAAGTCTTAGTAGGCACTAGGCAAAGTGTTGTTGAATTGGCCTTAGAAAGAACAAGAAAGGAAAAAAGTCTTGGTTTTGTTTATTTATGTTGGAGATACTATATAGGATGTATTGTCGTACCTTCGGTTTTGTTTGTTTTTCTTCAATGCTGAAACTAATCAATGAAAACTAACATAATGTGACGAGGAAAAGGCATGTGCCAGTGTTCGAGGGACAAGCCTTGAATGTTGTCAGCAGTCCTATGACATGTTTTCTTGAAATGAAAGAGGAAACAGCTCTATAATGTTAAACCAATACAAGTACACAACATGCCAGACTTGCATTTTTTTTTCTTTCTAAAAAAGGAAAATCAAAACAAGTTGAACTTGAAATTACTCAAGGGTTAGGGTGTGGTTGGTTTAACCTTAGGTTTTTAGGTTGAAGGGACACACATTTTAATTCACTTTTTGTAAGAAGTAAGAATTCAAAGCCTTTGATTCAAAAGTCGTTTGGGGACATCCCAAGGGTAAACCAAACACGCACTTAGTATGTTGAACTTTTCACCTAGTAAAACTCATAGCAATGCTTATGGTTTAACCAACCGTAATCCTTATCAATGTGATTGCAGTTTTTTCGGGCAAACAATTCCATTCACCCTTTATTCAATGGTGGAAGAGCCAGTGCAACCATTGGCAATGGCATGGCTTGCTCAGGACCTAAAACTGTTGGAAGATGGTTGAAGGAGAGAAGAGAAAAGAAGAAAGAAGAAAACAGAACCCACAATGCTCAGCTGCATGCCACTATTTCAGTGGCAGCAGTGGCTGCTGCCGTAGCAGCCATTGCGGCTGCAACAGCAGCAGGCTCATCTGCACCAAGCAAGGATGAGAAGATGGCAAAGACTGACATGGCTGTTGCTTCTGCAGCAACATTGGTTGCTGCACAGTGTGTAGAGGCTGCTGAAGCAATGGGGGCTGAGCGTGACCACCTAGCTTCAGTGGTTAGCTCTGCTGTGAATGTTCGTTCTCCAGATGATATCACTACTCTTACTGCTGCAGCTGCCACAGGTAGAGCTTTTGCACTCATTAAGCATCCATTTCTTATAATAGTGGATACCCTTTAAGAACAAGAAATCATTATGGCCATTAGGTTAATTGGTTCTACTTTTCCTACAGTTGATACAACAAAATACATATGGAAGATCTTTGCGAAATGTTGGGACTTTTTTTTTTTAATCGGAAAATGTTAGTTTTGTTATAATGCTAATTTTTTGTAGCAAAGAATATCAAACCCGTAACCTTTTCCTTCTTCCTTTCTCCCTTAACCATCCAACCCATCTTATATCTCCAAAATGTTGAGAATTAACCATACAGAATGACCAACTAAGTTGTTTCAACTATAAAGAATCAACCAGAGTCTAATGTCTCATAGTTAATTAGTCCCTTGGGATCATAAGGATAAAATGTGTCTGGTGTTCATGTTTTGGTCACCTTATATTGACACAGCTTATGTACATTTTGTCTTTCATATGCAGCTCTAAGAGGGGCAGCAACCTTGAAAGCAAGAGCTTTGAAGGAGGTATGGAATATTGCTACAGTGACACCACTAGAGAGAGGCATAGGGGGTATTGGACTGTGTGGTAAAAGTATTAACAGCAATACCAGCACCAGTGACAGTGGGGAAATTTTCAATGAAGAAAATTTTCTAGGGTCCTGCAGCCAAGAGCTACTTGCTAAGGGCAGTGAATTACTCAAGCGCACCCGTAAAGGTAGTATCAATCACAAACGCTGCTATTAGCACTGACTTGATATTTTTCTTATTTGCAAAAATTATTAAACTCCATTTTGGTGGTAAATGCAGGTGATCTTCACTGGAAAATAGTGTCTGTTTATATACATAGAACTGGCCAGGTAAATTTTTTCTTTTAAGAATTCGCAGCAGTTGGAGTTGCCTTAATGTTCATTCAATTCAATCCTAAGGCTTGCAAACATTTCAGGTAATGCTGAAAATGAAGAGCAGACATGTTGCAGGAACCATTACCAAAAAGAAAAAGAGTAAGTAGCCATTAGAGCACAACTTTGTTTTGCCAGCACTGAACCAGCCATAAACAATTATGACATAACTTGTGCTCTAAAATTCTGCAGATGCTGTGCTAGATATATGCACGGATTTACCAGCATGGCCAGGAAGACATCTTCTTGGCGATGGTGAGAAGCGACGGTACTTTGGATTGAAGACAGACGCAAGGGGGATTGTGGAGTTTGAGTGTCAAAATCAAAGAGAATATGACCTCTGGACACAAGGGGTTTCAAGGCTTCTATCCGTTGTTGCACAAAGACAAAACAGATATGGAAATTGAACTTATTTCATCTTATTAATACCAACAGAGTCTAGCTAGCTATTGCTGAGTTCTGAACTCAATTCAAACTATAATGTATTGAGATGTAATTTGCATGTGTTTAGCCTCAAGCAATCATCATTAGCAAAGAGGACTCAAATGGACTTGATGAGTTACCCAAGAAAATACCATTTGCTATCTAAATTTGTACAACCGTAGGAGTATTTTTTTCACCCCATAGACAATGCGTGTCAAGTCACCTAGAGTGAAGAATCGTTGCAATGTTGTCATTGTCATAGATAGCTTATAAATATAAAACGATTCATGTTTCATTCAACAACTTTAGCTTTTGAGAATTGTTTCTTGACTTGGCATTTAAGGTTTTATTGTTAAGAGTTTGATCTCCTGCTCCCCTTATTAATCTAAATAAAAGATAAGCAACGTAGGAGAACTTCAGATTTTGGATAATTAGTTCAAACAATAATGAGATGTATGGGAACATGGGGAGGGCTATTCAAAGATGCAGTACAATTGAAAGCATACAGCCAACAAAGAAGAAATTGCTAGGATTTTCCACGTTATTACTGTAACTTGATTGCCTCTGAAATAGTGTTCGTTTGGACTTTTAAATAGTGTCAAAATCAAATGCAGTTTCAAACTATATGGTAGATCAAATATATTAGTTATCACCTAGGCACAATAAAGCGAAGATAAATCGTTAAAGAATATACTATAACAGTTAAGTGAGAGCCAAAAAGAAGAAAGGTATCAAGATGGTAAATGTATATTTACAATTCAGTGCGAAACTCTAGCTTTTAGTCAACAAATTACCAACAGCGTGACAATTACAAGGAATTTACTAAAGAGATAACTTGATAAGAAGTATTTTTTAACATAACATTCTAGTTTCTTAAAGCAAACACAAATGTACCAAGGCAAGGAATATATGCTACGAGAATTATGTCCTTAGTTAACAGCTCTAAAAATAGTAAGCAGAGAAAGGAAGAGGTTGATGACATCTAAATACAAGGCTACCGAAGCCCATATGTACTGATCGTAGGTATATCTCTGGATGCGAATTGTCTGTGTCATATATGATGTAGCCACAAAATATAATTGATGCCAGGACCCCATAGATCATCGTAGAAATCCTACCCAGTGTAAACAGAAGCTGCAAGGAAAGGAACAACACACTATAACATTTGGGTCTCTTAGAGAAACTCACCAATATAACTTCTCTAAGAGATGAGATGACATTTACAAATGAGCTAATGAAAAATTTATTTTAACTTATGGAGAAACTCATTTCATTTTTTTCTTCTTACTTTTTTCTTCTAGAAATACTTCTAAAAAAGTTTACATCCAAACAAGTCCATAGACTGTTGCTTCCTGTACTCTTTCAAAAATGTTTCTGACCTTCCGGATTCCGGCAGGCTAAAAGCAAGTGCATTTCAAAATGTAATTTTACATTTCGAATTGACTATTCCAAAACTGAGAAGTGCAACAAGCAATAGCCACAAGCACAAAGGTTTCAGGACCCAAGCTCCGAACAAGAAAGGTCCCAAAAAAGTTGAAATCATAGCCTCTCTTTGCGGCCCAAAAGGTGTAGAGAGTCAAGCTGACCACCACTATTGTAGTCAATTTCACAGATTCCAGAATAATTCTCCCTGTATCCAGTTTCCTGCTTCATTAGAAATAAAATGGCAATTCTCACTCAAAAATGAAACTATTGATCACAAGCCACCACAAGAGACAGAAAGAAGAATGCTAGGCTTCCAAATGTTCACTTTGCTGCATGCTTAGGGAAGCTAATAGACCTGCACAGTACCAAATGAGGTGCTTGTGGCCTAAACTCATGATGTTCTTGCTATTTTATCTTAATAAAATTTCCACCTTAAAAAATAATAAAAAGCAGTGTCATTGATGGTATTAAATTTCAAGACCCTAAGCTAAAGTAACCCAAATGAAATTATAACAAGTTAGCAACAAACAGCCTGCCTGACATCCTCCTCTTCGTACGCCTAAAACATGAAATTCCATTAGAATAACACAAATACCAAGTAACCAACATGTAACCAAAGCAGACCACAAACAGTTTCCACGGTTTTAAAATCAATATGAACTTTTAATTATTATTTAAAAACAGGCTCATAATTATTGGTAAACGTACAAATGAAACCTTTGTTTGTTTGTTTTAAAATTACAAAACCAATTCTTACACTTTCCCATGAAAAACACACATTCCACTATTAGTATAACTATGTGATTCAGATTAGTCTAAACCCAAATTTTGGGCTCTTTCATTGATTCAAAATCAATTCTACTAAACTTTAAACCAAAGGTCACGCAATGTATACAAACAGTTCTACTATCCGAATATATATAAAAAATAACATTGTAGGTAACACACTGTACAATTACTTTTATCTCTCTCACTTTTCATCTTTTTCGTATACAAACATCTCAAAAATACACCCCATAATCAAAGAAACAAATTTTTGTCATCCCATTTTAACGTTCACAAAAAACATTTTCCACATACATTTGTCAACGAATTCTCTCCCAATAATAAAATACAAATCACAAATGACATTAAAAACAAATTATCATTAACAAAAGAATATAATGCAAAAGAAGAGATCGAGAATGTTGATGAGATGTTACCGCTAAGTAAAGGCGCAAGTCAATCCAACGGCATAAGACTAAAGTAACGGTGAAAATGAAGAGAAGGATGTAATTGAGAGGGTGTTTCTGGTGGTAATAGTATAGCGGACACACCAATGCAAAATTAAAAAAACAAAAAAGTGAATTATAGTATTATAACATAAAACATTTATTAAGAATAATAATACTTCTGGTCTTATTTAATTCAGAAAAAAACAATCTTATTTATAAGAAATAGTAGTATACGAAATACGTTATAATATAATATTTATTTCTTATAAATAGGATGAGAGGAAGTTATAAGTAATGGAAAAAGTACGTAGGTACTTATAAATGAAGCTAAGAATCTAAAGAGCAAGGCCTTCGGGGTAGGAAAAAGAAAAGAGATGATAATTGTATGTAATTTATAATTGTAATTTATAAGTAAATTGTGTATTTAAATTATATAATAATTATCTTTTTTTTCTCTTTTAATGCTTCTTTGTGATTTAAATATATAAATTCAGTTTTTTAAAAATTTTATCTAATAAATACTAAAATTAGTAGATTTACATTATGTTAATTATATTTTCTTTGTAGAATTACACATCAGACACTTGGGAGATGAATTGAAAATCTGGAATAACTAGCATGTTTACCACGCTAATATAGACTTAGGGTGCCGCCAATATAAAAAAAAGTCCAATAGAGCAAATTTTTTATTATAAAAAGGAAAAATAGTCAAACGCAAAATATAAGAAAACATAGAGAAACTTAAGGCACAAATAAAAGAAAAATCTATTCTCCAAAAGTCAGCTTATGCCCCTTATTTTACCAATTTTCTTTTATTCTTTTTCATCATTTTTTGTTTTTTTTATTTTTGTTAGTCTCTCATAGAAGATGTTAAACCGAGATTTAACAATCAAATATTAACTATTCTTACTATTTATTTGATGTTATTTTTATATTATTATTATTTTCTGTATCTATTATCATGTTTATGATATGAATATAATTAAAATTCCTATAAACTCAACACTCGATATTATCATTTATTTATTACTTTAATAAATTTGATGTAATTACCAAATAAGTTAACAAGAGCAATGGGGAGAACAAAGACAACGATGGAGAGGATGATGATGGTGTACACCTTTCGTATGAAGGCCCAATGGAGTTGCGGATTATCGAGCATGGTGGGGGTAGAGTGGCCTGGGATTGGGATCGGCATCGGCATCGTCCCCACTGCTTTCAACATCTCTTATCATCATGATTTTTTATCTTTCTTCCTCAGTGCCACGCACGGGTCTTATATTCTCTGATATTGGTTTAATTTGTTTTTATATGGTAAGAAGAGAAGAGATTGTTACCCTTTCAATTCAGGAAAGGGTAACATGTGTCATATGTGCCTTTGTGTGGGCCTTTCTCGTAGACTCGTACTCTACTTCGAGTTCTTCCCACTCTACCACCTTCTTACGTTATTTCCTATCGACTTTTTTTTATTATCATCACGTTATTATTCTGAGTCTAATTGCCGCGCATGCCTATATCGTGAATTCAATTTTTATTTTATCACTGTACATTTTATTTTGAGTTTAATATTTATACACAAATGATTTTTTTAGTATAAAAATATAGTATGTTTTTTATTTCTTTAAAAAATTCAAATTTTTTTCAGTTTTTTCAATTTTTTTATTTTCATCATTTTGAAAAGTAAACTCTACTTTTGATCTTAAAATAATCACAAAATTATATCATGAATGAAAATGTATTTTATGTCGTTTTATAACAATCACACATAATATTTTCTAAAAAAATAAAATATTTTTAAATTTAAGAGAAAAAATAAAATTAATTTTATTTTATTTTCATCCATTTAATTTGAAAATATTTTACTTTTTGATTATCAAAATACATTTTCTAGCTATTTATAACGATTACAAAATGTGAATTATAACTTTTTTAAAGGTTAATTACAATTATATTGAGATCTAAAAAGAAAATATTTTAAGTTAGAGAGACGAAAATAGAATAATCTTTTCTTTTATTACATTTCCATTTGATAACAAATTATAGTGTGTGAAAAGTTTGTATTTTTTACTATTAATTTTAAAAAATATACTTAACAAGATTTCTAATTTTAAAGGGATTTCTAATTGATTAATATTATAAAAATTACAAAATATTAAAAGAAAATTGAAACTCTTAATAAATAGTATTTAATTTGAATAACATTTTACTTTTATAAACTCAATTGGTTAAATACATTAAAATTTTTGCTTAATTACATTTTTGGTATCATTTCTATTACAATTTGACAAAATTTGTCTCTAAACTAATTTTTGTGCTTTGAATTTGATCAAATACGTCTTTGTTAAATCATAAATGATGTGATGAGTGGACTTGTTTACATGACTTTTTTTTACAAAAAAATAAATAAATGTAAAGGTACAAAGTGTCTCTGTTTTCTCTTGTGTAGTATAAGTCTAACAACTTTTTATTTTAAGAAATGGTTAAAATAGCTCTATTTTTTTAATTCCAACTTGATTTTCCTCAATTAAAAATGATTTTCTTTTGATACGAAACATCTCAAATCCTAAAAAGTTAAACATAATTTTCCTTGTATCCAGTTTCCAACCTCATTAGAAAAATATGCCAATTCTCAACTGAAAAATAATGAAACATATTCACAAGCCAACAGAAGAGACACAAACAAAAATGCTAACGTGTGACTTCCACCAAAAATATTAATAATAAATAGGTTTATTTAGGGTCTTAAAATATAAAAACCAAAATAGATATGTTTTTATCAAATTAGGTGATTTGAGAAAGATGAATGAATGATTTTGATTTTTGATATCTTGTCCAAGCCGAGAGTAGAGGAAGCAAAGAAGAGTGATGGAGGCGAAAGAAGTAAATGACGGCGGCGACGGTGATGAGTAACAACTGAAAGGTTAAGATGGAGTATACAAATGCTGCTATTTCACTAGAAAATAGTGACTGTTTATATACAAGGCTTGCAATAACAAGGCTTGCAAACATTTCATGGTAATGCTGAAAATGGAGAGCAGACATGTTCCAGGAACCATTACCAAAAAGAAAAGAGTAAGCAGCCATTAGATCACAACTATGTTTTGTTAAGCATTGAACCAGCCATAAACAATTAATAGCTCATAACTTGTGCTCTAAATTCTGCATATGTTGTGATAGATATATGTATGTAAGGATTTATCAGCATGACCAGGAGAATATATGGTGACGATGGTGAAAAGCGACGATTGAAGGCATACTCAAGAGGGATTGTGGAGTTTGACTGTTTGAGTTTCAAAACCAAAGACAATGTGACATCTGGACACAGTGGGTGGGTTTGAGGCTTCTTTTTATTGGTGCACAAAGACAAAAATATGCATATTATTACTAGAGAAACGATAATATATTAACAAGGTAAAGTATTTGTTCCAAAAAACCAACTATTTTACTTACATTAAAGTGTAGATAATATTCAGGGCAAAGTTCCATCTTTTAATCAAGAACTTAGCAGCAGTGTGACAACCAGACGGAATTACTCAGAGATAACTTCATAAAAACTACCCTATATCATTTCACATAACATTCAAGCTAGTTCCTAAAAGCTACTAGAAGTATGTCCTTAGTTAGCAGGTCTAAAAGCAGTAAGCAGAGAAACAAAGAGGTTTATGATGTCTGCATACAAGGAGACCGAAGCCCAAATGTGCTCTTCGTAGGAGAACCCCTTGATGAGCCTCTCAGTATCATAGATGATGTATCCACAAAACACAATGGATGCCACGCACCCATAGATTGTCTGTGACAACTTACCTGGATAAAACGTCCGCAAGCAAGGAAATGAACAACACACACATATATCATAGTGACTGATAGCACAATGAATAGTAAATGCATAATCAAGCAGAAAGGTTAATTCCTTACCAAAATATTATATATACCTGTATGAGGCAAAAGACTAGAATGGCAAGCAATGCTGCGAACAAGAAGGGGCCCAAGAATTTGAAGTCCTCAGCGGCCAAAAAGGTGTAGAGGGTAAGGCTCACCACCACCACCATAGTTAATATAGCAGATATCAGAATAATTTTCCCTGTATTCAGTTTCAAGCCACATTAGGAAATAATTAGCAATTTGATAGGAACTGGACCAGATTTAGAGAGAAAGAAGAAAAAGGATGAATCTTTATTGAATCTTGGAGACTAGCTCCTGCAGTTACAAGTGTGATTATTCGAGGAATCACAACCTCCTTACAGTGCTTACCAGCCCCCCTTCTTTATCCCTCACCATGTATTTATACTATGCTTCTAAATAACTAATAGTTAGTTGTAACTAACTATTAGTTATTTCAGTTACCCACTAACTAACAGCTCTTCACAATTCTGATAGCATTTTCACTTAAAAGCATGGGGCATTTTGCGAGATCGGTGTGGCAATACTCTTAATAAATATTCAGTTATTCATCTCCCCTATATATGTGTAAGTCTAAAACTTAGAAATGCTATCAGAATTCAGCAAACAGAATAACACGAAAACCAAGTAGCTAACCAACATGTAACTAAATTAAAGCAGAGCGCAAAACAGTTTGCACAGTTCTAAGATCAATATGAACTCTTATTTTTTAAATCATAGGTAAACATACACATGAAGCCCTTCTTTGCTATAAAGCTAAAAAATTCAATTTTCAAACTTTCAATGAAAAAACACACATTATAGTGTAAACATGTGATTCAGATCAACTTAAACACAAATTTTGATTACTCTCAACAACTCTATCATTTCTATTTCTTGCTTTCTTACTTATTCATTTTGTAGTATACAAAAATATACCCCATTATCAAAGAAAACTACCTTTTGTTATCCCAGTCGATCCCTCATAGATTTGTGATCAGCGAATTCATCCCACAGTGAAACCAAGTAATATAATACAAAACTCATTGGCAAAATAATGTAAAAGAAGAAGAAGATACCGCTGGGGAGGGCACAAAGAAGTCCAAGGGGAAAAGCACAAGTAACGGTGAAAATGAAGAGGAAGCGGAAGAGGTAGTTAAAAGGGTGTGTCTTGCGGTAGGGGCACAACCCTGCAACAACAACAAAATTTAGAAAGAAAGTAGCTATGAATCAGCTACACTTCTCTTGTTTGTGGTGTCAATGACACGTGTCCTACACCAAAACACCTTTGACTTTTTAAAGAGTTTTTATTAGATGTTTAATGTAAAAATTATTTTTATTGATTTGAATTTTTATACAAAACTTATACATTTAAAAAATATGAAGGTTAGTTTAAAAAAATAATATATTATCAGTTTAAATATTTTATTTTATTAAAATTTTAATGTTTGTGTGTATGCAATATCCTGATATCCTAAATTTAGACATATTATCAAAGTGTCTGTCATTTGGGTGTCGAGTAGGTGCTTCTTAGGAAAGTAATAATAAGAATGAAAAGAAGAAAGGCTGGGACGGAGGAAAGGAAGAAGTGGGGGATGGGGCGAACGAAGACATCGACGAAGGCCACGGCAATGGTGAGGATGGAGTACACCTTGCGTATGACGGACCAACGCAGTTCAGGGCTCTCCACCATGCTGCCACCACCACCACCGTTCTCCACATCACTTTTCGTCGACCACATGTTCACATCTTTCTGCTCTACTTTTCTAACATTACACCACTAAACAAGTCAGTGAAAGAAAGAGTAATATATATAACAGCTTAAATAGTCAAATTTGTTTGGGTAAATACTTGGATAAATTGGTCAAAATAAAAAAATTAATTTAATTTTATGAAAAAATTGTAACAGTTCACATTTTTTTACTTTAAAAATTAAATACTTGGATAAATCATATTTTCTGTGAGTAAATTTGACTTATATATCATATAAAGAAGCTTTTAATTTTCTAGACCTTTCTCACTCCCCTCGCTCATTAGTTGTTTTCCACTCCGAGTTGACGCAAGTCTTGCTCTTAATTAGTAAAAGCTCGACAGGTGTGAGAATAATTTAGAAATCACTTTATCATTAAATTATTTTTGTGATTAATTTATTATATTTTTTTATATAAATTAAATTTAAAATTTTTATCTCTTAATTTATTAATGTTTTACACTTTTGAGAGGTGAATTTTACTATTTACCCTTCTTATATATTACTATCTTTATCCTTATATATAAGAAACAGATATTCAATTTATCAAGACCAATAAAATTAATTAATTTGCTTAACTTTAATTAATAATAGAAAAGAGGGGAACATTTCCCAGGGTGTATTTGACAATTGCCATGGACACCCATCAGCCGAAAACTTAAGGATCACATTATGGTCTGCGTTTCTCAATTTAAATTTTATTCCAAAAATATTTACCGTATCAAATGATTTAAATGATAGTTGCATTTAAGGACATTATTATTTTTTTAGGGATAACTATTTTAAAAATGAGTATGCTTATCTCATTAGTAATTTTTACAATAAATAAGGATATAAAAAGAAATTAACAATTAATGCATTTAAAAGTTATCATATATTTTTTATATTTAAGAAAAAAAATATTTCTATTTATTTCTTATATATAAGAATAGAGATAATAATATTTATCTAGTCCGAGATAATTACATATACTTAAATTCTCTAACTTCTCATCTTATTAAGTAAATTCTCTAATTAATCTTAAGTTAATTTTTTATCTGAGAGCTGTGTTATTAAATCTGGTTCGAACTGGTCAGTTAGATCTGGATCAGGTGACCTAATTGGACTGGTTTCACTTTTGGACCGATTACACAATTGATCCAGATTGACTCGATAAAATCCGACCAGGTTGATCATTGGATCTTGGTTAAACTAGTCCGACTCGACCGTTTTTTTTTTAAATGGAAAAAATATTTAAAAAAATTGATTTTTTTTAATTTGAATTTTAGAGTATGAATGAATTTTTCTTATGCAAATAATGTTAGTTATATACTTATATATAATTTTGAATTTTTAATATATATCGGGTCAAATCTGATCAATTATTGACTCATCGATTGGATCATTAAATCACTACGTCGACTGAATTAATGACTGAATCAGATTTCACAACTGAGAAAGTAAATCCTTTAATTTGCATGTAACTCAAAATATCTTTTTATGAACACATATGGTCTGAAAAATTCTTTGAACCACATTTATTTAAATTGTAGATTTTATACATGGTTGATTTGTCTAAACTCTAAACCCATAATTTACTCGATTTAAAGCCAACAATCAATTTAAAAAAAAAAAGAAAAGAGAGAGAGCATATAATCAGCAATATTAATCCATATCCGGATCCATGCAGTGACCTCTCATCGCAATTTTTCCTTTCATTTTTATTACGGGAACATTTTTTTTTTCTTTCAATCTTTAAATAAAAGAGAGAAGAGAAAGGGAAGAAAAAGCAATTGCATCATCTTAATTTGGGAACGAAACACCCAGAGAAACAGAATAAATTCTTTACCCAAACTTTCTTATCATGGAATTTGATATCGTCTTGTTGTTTGGGATCCAAACAAAAATAAAGTTACTCCTTACTTTTTTTTTTGAAACTTAGTACATTTGTATATAATTAATTGTTAAGACGATAAGTTTGTACAGATATGTTGATATTATTTCCATAAAATTAGCAAAAAAAAAAAAAAAGAAGACATTGTTTCCATAAAAATTAGACGGACAAGAGCAAATTGTGATATTGATCCCTTAAATATCAATGGTCACATCCTTTTAGTTAATTTTAACTTTGGTTTTAGGTTTAATTGTATTTTTTTAGTTATTTAATTTTTTTAAAAGAAAATAAATTTGAATGTCATTAATTTTTCATTTAAAACTCTCAAATTATCATTTTTAATTTTTTTTACAAATTACATTAATTAAATTAGCTTTAATTTTCTGCAAAAAATTCACTGATAAAAAAATTATTTTCGCCTAAGAAGGCTTTGTACAAAAACAAAAATAAAACTGGCTGAAAAAGAGAAGGCTGAACAAAAACAAAACTTAATCTTTTATGGAGTCGTTATTCGTCAAGATCAAGGCTTCGTACAAGTTAGTCGAAGCCGTCAAGAAGGAGAACGAGAGCACTGCCAAAGCGACGAAGGTCAATACTGAGAAGAAGGAATCGCGTCTGAAACGAAGCAAAACCCCAACCGTCGTTGCTCTGAAGAAAACCCAAAACACATAAACGTAGTCGGAGCCTCAGAGAGTCAAAGTCCAGAAGCCCAGAAACGGAAGCTCAGAAATGGAAGCGCGGAGTCGAAGCCTCGAAGGTGTTGGCGCGTGTTGCGACCTGCGCGAGGAGGAGTAAAAGTGCATAACAGAGTGGTCTAGGGCGAGAAAGGAAGGAGAGCAGAGCAGAATGACCCAATAGAACGCGTCCTCTCTCACTCTCTTTGGGTATTTTGTAATAAAATTTAAAATTAAGGATATATTAGTAATTTAATGTCAAAATTTAAGGATGACACTTGCCCTCAATCGAATACGTAGGTCCGTCAGTGTATATATAGCCATAAACCACTAGGCTATAAGATTTTCGGAACACATTATCCTCACGGGTGTGCCTCAATTTAGGGTGTATTTGTTGGTAAAAAAAAAAGAGAATAAAAAGAAAGAAAAATAAACAGTAAAATTATAGATCAATACTTTTACACTATATTTTAATTTAAAATTTTTGTCTCAATTCATTTTTTTTTCATTCTAGCAAATGGATCCTTAATTATATATGCCCGTTGCTGGGAAAGGCCAATTGGTATTCAATCGATACAAAGTGATTGAACCTGCGCCTTGCATGTCAATTAAGGAACTATGATCACATGCATGGACATGTTAACTAGATGATGACACGATTGGGGATGGTTGGGGAAATTATATATCAAGGTGTTGTGTTATGTGTAATTAAGAATGGGACAAGTCGTGGCCTAGGAGTAAATGAGAAGAGAAATACGATGGGTGGGTTGATCAATTGTTGCCTTCTTGAGGGCTCATTTGAACGTCCTATATGTGGATGTTAATTAATATTATAAGTTGAGGATGTACCATCATGAAGTCTAGCTCTGTGCATGCATGCGCTGGTTTATTCATCAAGCTAGCTACGGTATCATTTTTCAAATATGTTTCTCTCCAAACTGCTTAGTTGTAATTAACATTAAATTTCAACTGAAACTCTTTCTTTAATCGGGATTGTGTTCAG
Source organism: Glycine latifolia (assembly GCA_013407115.1). Taxonomy (NCBI): domain Eukaryota; kingdom Viridiplantae; phylum Streptophyta; class Magnoliopsida; order Fabales; family Fabaceae; genus Glycine; species Glycine latifolia. The sequence goes on from CM023943.1 coordinate 25,005,759, forward strand.
ATAGTACGTTGATTTCTGTCTCAAGGTCTAATGAGATGTACAACACATTTCTTAGTAATTAACAGTGTTAATTAAATTTATATTTATAGTGACTATGAAATTTTGACGAAAATATTAAACTAATAACCAATTACAATATATATATATATATATATATATATACACGTCCTTTCATTTGACTTAAGGATTTGAGAAAGAAAACATAGTGGTTCTTATGGCAAAACTAAGGAAATGTTTTTGAGATATTTTTTCAATTATGATTAGTTATTTTACATTACTTTGTTTATACGTTTCTATGATTAATACTTCGTTTCCATACAACAAGAAGTAAAATAACGAGAATAATGAGAGAAGAGGAAATGGGTAAAAATAGAAAGATTTTTTTGAATCGATTAAGAGAAGAAAAAAAACTATAATTCTCTTCTCACTTATTTGATTAAATAAAAAATAGTAAAAAGAAAATATATTTTGATTATTGTATTGAAAATATAATTTATTATTCATAATGTTTTAGAACAAAATAGGTGTTTCACTATATATGTGACTTGACCTATGGGATGAATGCTCATCATCCAAACATCTTTTGTAAAGGTCTCCTAGCAAGTTATGTGAAAGGGATTCCTTAAAGAGAAAAATTATCTATCTAACGACATTAATAAAAAAAAGTGCTTCATGAGAGACAACTTATCACTTCATTATATTTTTTTATTTTGTTTTGTTTATCCTTTATTTATAATTGAAAATAAACAATAAAAGAAAAATTATTTGGAGCTTTCAAAGGTGGCATATATAGTCTGCTTGTATGGGTGAGCTAGCTCTTTTTAAAAGGAGATATTTTTAACACCAATTTTGTGGTTTTCTCTTGTGGCAAGCACCATAATATGTGGTTTTCTCTTGATTTTCTCCATCATTTAGTTTCTATGTGTGTGATTTTGAACTTATATTTAATTAGTTGTCTTATTTCTTTCTATTGTGTGAATTTTTTCTCTCTAAGTCTATATCTTCTAAAACTTGACTTGCAACTTTTTAAAGGCCAATTAAACAAACAAAAAAATTGCATGCTTGAAAGTGATTAAAGCACATTTTCCTTAAAACTCACTTTGATTAGGTTCTGATTTTGACCCGTAAATATGTATTTTTTTCTTGGGATCCTTATTTTAATTGAATTATATATATATATATATATATATATATATATACCTCTTTATAGTATTGTTTTGACCTTAAGTCTACATTGTTAAGATATTTATATTTGAGATATTATTCATTAGATGCTTGGTGGATTGTCATGATTTTATTCTTAGTACAAGATGTCTCAATTGGTTAATTAAAGGGGAGGTTGTTATAAACTATCACTAACCTCAACTCTTAAGTGATGTGAGAATTTGAGCATATTTTAAGTCGGAACATTGACGCTAGAAGATGGATCTAAGCCACTTTTACTCCTTAGTCTCGATTATGAGGCTTGTCTCAATAGTTATAAACACTACTACACAATTGGTCTTTAACGTCACTCTGTCAACGTCGGTTGTTATATAACCGTCTTAGAAAAGTAGGCGGTGACATTTTTGTAATAATAAGCACTAGTCAATGACAACGACGACGGTTATCATTTAACTGACTTAATATGAACTAATTCAAATACGGTTTTTTAAAAACACCGTCATTGTCTTAGTATTTGAAATTTCCCATGTCTTTTATAACCGTAAAATCTATTTTTTCTTTTCACTGTCCCAAATTTATAACCCTAAAACTCCTTCTACTCCTCTCTCGCTGTCGCCGTCCCTGACTCCTCCATCCCCTCCTTCTTCCTCGCCTTTCTCTTTTTCTTTCTTTTTCTGAGAAAAACGATTCACTCATATTCCACCAAGAAACCAAGAAACCTGAAACCACCACCACCCCTGAAAGCTTGAAGCCGTTTGACATTGCAACACACTACACACGCTCACTCCAACTCTCTCTTCATTCAAGCACCTCACGCGCAGCTTTCACTCCAAAGATTTGACTTCCACTTCAATTTCGAGCTTCTTCCAACGTGGTTCCGATTGCAAGATTTGTGCCTTCTTCCGGTCGTGAAACAAGAAATCACCACCATCAATCGACTCCTCTCCATGTCCGCAACAAAACCCCTCTATTGAGCGTCTCTGCCGTCTTGAGGCGATTCCCGTCCACCGTGCACCGCCGTCATCCGCCGCAGCAATTGAGCCATCGACCTCCATCGTGCGTCTCTGCCGTCATGAGTGTTCTCTCTGGTTTTCATACTCGCATGCTATGGCTATGGGTGGTTCTTGTTGACGGGGTTTCTTCCAGCTTGGTGAGATAAAGTTTTTTATGCACTCAACCTGTTTGTAAAAATTCCTCAATGAAGACAAATACAGTTTTTGTTGTAGTTGATGCTGCCATTAAGTTTTCTATTATGCAGCTTGATGTTTCATTGATATTTGGCCTATTATGCAGCAGAAAAGTAGTCTCTGAAGTAGAAATCAAAGTTAAATCTATTAGTGCAAAATCATGATTCTCATAGTTTGTTGTCTTTGAGTTAAAACACTACTACTTTTTCTGTTGTTTTCAATTTTGCATTTTTAGATGGATATCCGTGTTTTGATTTGTGTGATTTTGGTCCAAGTTTTCTTTGCAGGCAGTTTTGGCTTTGTAGGTTCCTGTAGAACTTTCAAAGGAAGTTAATGATTGTAAATATTTGATTAAGACATTAGTGATGGGTAATTTGTATTTGTATATTTTCTTAATTTTTTTAAGCAATATTAATAAGATACCCAAAGAAAATAGAAATACTGGTAAAAACAGAACTGAGGATGACATTGGGCGATGTTGCTGAGCATATCTGGGTTATTGGAGAAGATGGGCCAATTCCTGGGTACTTATGTTGGTGCAAACGCAAGAGCATGGTCAAAGGCACAGCTATATTCTGAAACTCCAAGCAATGAAGCTGGTCAAAGGCACTCCTTTTGATTATGGGAGTGGACACGTTAATCCCAGAGCTGCTTTGGACCCTGGCCTCATCTTTGATGCAGGTTTGTTTACCTCCTCTCTCTAATGTAACTATTTTGTTTGTCTTGCCCCATTTGTGTTCTGAGTTGACCAATTAAAAGGTGTGGTTATGCGTGTTTAATCTTATAAGTGGACTAAGTAAGTGGATTAAGTAGAGTTTGCTCAAAAGGTGTTTTGATGATATAAGGGACAAGAGTGTTTATAAACTATCTATCTAAAAGGTCATGGCTACTCCTGATTTCTGTAAGACAAACTAAATTGTGTAAATTTCATTATACTTATATTTTTATATTGAGTGTGAGTTTACATTATACTTATACTCTAACATCATAATTTAGGTAATATTTTCTATTTTTTTTTGGTTGCCCCATTTTGTTTGTCACGGAAGTCTAAGACCAGCGTTCTTAATTACTTCAAATATCTCTTGGATCTGCATCAACCCTTAGTCACAAGGCGCATAACTGATGGTTTGAATTTTCTCTGTCATTATCCAACATCAGAAGTTTCCCCTGAAGCACTACTTGAGTTGTTAAACTCATTGGCTCGTTCTATCGAATCAAATAAGATGTCTGGAGACAGATTGACATTTACTGCCCGCTTGCTTGATGCTGGAATGAATAAAGTTTATTCTCTTAACCGGCAAATTTGTGTTGTTAAGCTGCCCATTGTCCTTAACGCTCTCAAAGGTAAGATGTTGTGAATTCTGTTGTGTTATTGAATATTGGTACATGTGGTCAAAAGGCAATTGTGACTTTTTGTATTGATGAAAGTTTGATTAAACAGGGAGTGGATCAGATCAGTTTGAGTGAAAGCAATGAATCAAGGAAGTCAGCACCAACCATCATTGAAAAAATTTGCGCAACTATTGAGAGCTTACTTGATTATCATTATACTGCTGTCTGGGATAGAGTATTTCAAATTGTTTCAGTCATGTTTCATAAATTAGGTGCGTGTTTTGGATGAGATTATTTTGGAGAGGTAAAAGGCTTTTTAATGGGAAAATTTTTTTCCCCCCAAAAATATATGGTATATTTTGTAAAATAATTAAATAAGATATAAGAAAAAATTCTGTAGCGAAAAGCTATATTATCATAAGCAAAATTTTAGAGCTTATGAATGAAATCTATTAGACTATTTTCTTGCCAACTACTTGTTATCCCATTTTATTTCCAACAATTTGAAATACAAACCAATCACCACAAATAGTTTAATACCCTTTCTTTATAACTTAACTATGAAATGTGATTTTTTAGACAATTCAATTGAAATAGATTATCTTAAAATCACTTGTCACCTAACATAACCAAACATAAAATGCTAAAACTTATTGAAATATTATTCTTTTTTTACAGCTAATCCAAACACACTAGGTATTTTGGTTGTTTAACAATTAAAAAAGTAGAACAAGTCTTGTTTTATTTTCTTGCTGTGGCTTATTAATTTGTTGGTTGGTGATTGGAGATATGTATTATTTCTAGCAGTTTGATTAGATTTTATAACAGTTGATGTGATCTCCTTTCATGGGTTCTATATTTAGCTTCTGACTTACAGTCTTTGTAATATTTCTCTTCTGAGATTTTTCTATTATCAACACAGGAAATCATTCTCCTTATTTGATGAGAGGAATACTCAAAAACATGGAAGATGTGCAGAAGCTTCCTGATGAAGATTTTCCATTTAGGAAACAGGTCTCATCTTTTCACTTTTTTCCGCCTAAGCTATGTTAATGTAGAGCTTAAGATTGTATGCTATAGCTTGGACATGTTCCATTTTCCTAGCCAGGACTGTATGTCCCTAATTTGTCAACCCACCTGTTGTTCTAGCCTTCTAGGTGACAAATCTGGGTTTATCCCATGTAAAATGCAATATGTATTTATAGCGGCATTTAATGTTGGTGATGAATGATGCATGTGTTTAGCCCATAACAAAGTATAACTGTTCAAAGCTGTAGAATTGATTTTTTATTTTATGTTCTATAATTGTTGAAGAAAATGAGTGTATTGCTTATTTGAGGATCTGGGAGTTTGTGATCTTTTGTTTTTTATGTGAAATAAATTATTGATTTTTAGTACATTTTACAATGTGCAGCTGCATGAATGCTTCGGATCAGCTCTTGTTGCAATGGGACCTGAAACTCTGCTGTCTCTTATACCTCTAAATTTGGAAGCTGAAGATTCATCTGACGCAAATATCTGGCTTTTTCCAATTCTAAAACATTATATTGTTGGCGCACCTTTAAATTATTTTACAGAAGAAATTCTGACTATGATTAAGCGTGTTAGGGAGAAGGCTCAAAAGGTATAGAACATTTTTAAAAGGTGCAGCAGTATCATATTAAATCACAGTATTAATTTCTTTGTGCATTTTGCAGCTTGAGAAGCAAGGATTAATGGTGTCATCAAGGAATGCAGATGCACTTGCATACTCTTTGTTTTGCCTATCGACATTGTGCTCATGTAAGAGTTGTTTTAGGGAGATATTGCATAGATAATTGAGTCCAAGAAGCTTGAGACAACAATGGCTCACAGATATGTTAATTAGAAAGATTGTGATTATTAGAAATGTTCATGTGTGGCTGCCGTTTTCATTTCATGTCTTAATCTCATCTTTGATTTATGGGCAATATTTGCCTGTAAAATATTCCTCTGGACCTAAAAGCAAGAATCTTGTCATATAGGCAAGTTCTGGGACAGGTTAATATTGTATGGGTATGAATAATCTGAAATTATGCACTGCCTGCAGGATGATATGGAGCACTGGCAAGGCATTTTTCTTACTGAAATTATACTTGCTCTCAAAGAGGTAATGTCCTATTAATTGTTGAAAGTTTTTAGTATCACAGTTTTAGTTTCCAAAGGACGTGAGACTGGCCAAGAATGTCTATAAATATTGTCCATTAATTACTATGTGATATATTTGATTAATAATGCCTACTGTTTTCTGTCTTTACATTTTTAGTATCTCTGTTGTGATCTGGATGTATACTCATTAAAGACAATGCTTCTACTTTATTTATGGGGTGAGATGGCTTTTCTTGTGTTTGATATGGCAATAAGCAGTCGGTGAAGATTTTGTATGTGCTTTAAACTATTGTGTGCATATAGATTGTGTTGACAAAAGGATCACAAGATGCTTGGCACGGGGATTACTTGTTCTCTCCAATTTTCTAAGCTTACTTCTTGAGGTTACCCTTGCAGGCTAATAAAAAAACCAGGAACAGGGCTTATGATATTCTTGTTGAAATTGCCCATGCATTTGTGGATGAAGAGAGATGTGGGAACAGAGAAAGCTTGAATAAATTTTTTCAGATTGTAAATATCCTATTTAAAGTAGTTCTTTTATCATTAATGTAAAACAATGAATATCACTCCACTTCTTATATATTTTTTCTGACTTGATATCATCCTCAATTGTTATAAACATTACACATTATTTAATCTTATTTGACTATTTTTTGATTTAATGTTGTTCCATATTTTTTCTAATCAATTGTTTGTTGGACTATATGGTGAACAAATATGAATTATTTGGCTATTTTGTTAATTAATGGGAAATCAAAAAATAAACAGCGTTTTAAAAAAAAATTGGGAACATCAAAGTCGGTTATTTGAAAAAACTGACTTTGTATTTAAGTTAACAACGTCGGTTATTAAAACAACTGACTTTGTATCCAACCTTTCTAAGTCGGTTATTTGAAAAAACTGACTTTGTATGTAAGCCTTCTAAGTCGATTATTTAGAAAAATCGACTTTGTATCAGACCCTTTTAAGTCGGTTATTTGTAAAAACTGACTTTATATCTATGCCTTCTAAGTCGGTTTTTGAGAAAAACTGACTTTGTATCTAACTTTTAAAGTCGGTTTTTTCAAATAACCGACTTAGATTTTACGAATTAAAAAAAAAAATAAAAAAAAATTTTCAAAGTCGATTTTTAAAAAACTGACGTTGTAGGATTGCCTTTATAATGTCATCCTATACAAAGTTGGTTGAGAAATCGACTTTGAATGCCTAAAATAACCGACCTTAAAAACAGCTGGTGTAATAGTGAAAGTCTCACATCTTTTAGAATTCGAATCCAAAAATCATTTATAAATATTATCTTCTCTCAATCCACGGAGACATATTTTATTAAGGATAAAATCATGATGATCCATCAAATACTTAAATAGATGATATATACATCACATATGAAAATCCTAAGTATGCATATAGACTTAAGTTTGTAACAAATATAAATGCAACAAATGAGTGGATTGATTGGTGAATTCTCAATTGGTATGTATGTATATTATAACTGTGAAATTCCCTTGAAGAAAATTGAAATACTAAAGAAAATGGGAAAGCAAAAAATAAATAGAGAAAAGTTTAGGAAATAGAAAAAAGGAAAAGAGGTGAAAAAAATGCAAGAAAAAAGAATAGTGAATTTTGTTACTTAATATTTATCGTTTTATATAATTTCCACTAATTCATATTTATGCTCTGAAATGGTGTTCTTAATTGCAATATGATTGAATGCTAGCTAGCCTTTTATATATCTACTATTTCTAATAATTAAAGGTAAACAATGATATCGTTGTGTAGAAATATAACATAGCTTGTGCTTGTATTCACTTCATATTATTTACGTGTTAATGTTTTTTTTTTTCTTTTAAAGCTTTGGATATTGGGGATTCAAATTAATTAAATTGTAGACACGCATGTAATGATACTATTTAGAAAGATATAACGTGAGTTTAATAGTTAAAGGAGAAAAAAATAAGAAAGATAGCGAGTTTAATTATTTTTGCTAATAAAAAGAATATTCTAACAAAAATTAATATTTATTAATAAAGAAAGTGGTCTAATTGTTCCCAAATAAAAATGGTGTTAAATAATTCCAATCTAAGTAACCCAATAAAATTATATAAAATTTTATGGGAAAAAAAATTAAACAAATATGTGCAATTTTATTGGGTCATATGAGATGGGATTGTTTAATCTCATTTTTATTTGGGATTAGTTACGCAAAGCCTAAAAAAAAATATAATAATGCTATCGAGCATTTGATAATTATTATGGAACTTATGGATTCAAATATATGAAATTGCCTAGTATTAACAGTGGTTTTATTTTTATTTTAGTTTTTGTCTTATCAAAATCTCACCTTATCAAGTTACTAGTGGTTGTGGGGTGGGGTTCCTTCATTCTATCATTTATGACCACTTCTTCTAGTTGCCTTGTATGAGCTAGTCAATGAATCTCTATATTTGACTTTTTGGCTTGCAAAAGTTGTTTAGGGGGGAGAGGGACGAGTTACTACTTACTACAACTACTATATGGCCATTGAGATTTGGAGGCAGAAAGAGAATGATCGATAAAAGGATTAATGAAAATGCTAAACCAAAATGACAATATTTTTTTGCAGGGTTAAAAAATATTAATGCTTCCTTTCAAAAAAAAAAATTAATGTCACTTCTATTAACTATTTAAGTAATGTGACAAAATTATTAGAAAAAACTATTATGAAATTTAAAAAAAAAACAATTAATGGAGTAGCTATTTAGCACTTTTTCTATGGGAGTAATTAAAAGTATTTAATAATATTAAAGCATATTTTGACTAACAATTGTTTTTACAAAAATTCACCAGTAAGAATTCTAAAAATAATTATAAAAATGTAAATAAATAAGAACAGCTATTTTTTATAGAATTAAAATATAAATGTATAAAAAAATAATAAAACAATGAAAAATATAGAATAGCAAATTATTCTTACGGATGTGAATATACATAAGTATCTCTGGTTTATGAACTGCGACGAATCACACAAGTCACAACACAACGCAAAAGTGTCAAATCCAGATCAAATATATATTATGTGGTTGGTGTTCATCTTTTGCACGTTATCATTTTTTATCAATCTTAATTGAGATAATGGTATCTATATAATAAAAATTTACAACATATATAATAATTAAAAATGTAAAAATAACAAATATAAATAAGAAAAGTAATTAATGAAAATTATAAAAAGTATGGTAAAATATGTGATGAATGTAATGTTATTCTTTCTAATCACAGTAGGAAATTCTTAGAATAAAATAAGATAATAAAATTTATTTTCACAATAATAATTGTTTAATTTTATAATTGGTTTTCTTGTGTAAAAGTACAATGATTAATTGTATGCGTTTGTCATATGCAATTATGCATTTCCAAACCACGTCCTAAGATTTATCCTATGAAAAATTATTTCGTAGAATCACTCTGTTCACCTTCTTTGAGAAAACGAAAGGTCGACGATGCTTACACAAAATTTTCAATATATTATTTCTAGATTACACTATAAATAACAAAATAAATCATTATAATTTCGCACATGCATTTTTCCATTTTTTTTTCTATTCTTGATTCAGGTTTCAAGTATAGTTTTTCATGTCACTGTTTTATTTGACTTAATTTGTTACATATTTTAAATTAAAATACGTTATAATTCAAAACACAGTGAGAAAAGTATAAAAAAAAAAGTTTAAAAGTAAAGTTATTATTATTATTTAAAAAATAATCAACTCTGGTGTGACTTGTCAGCATTTTCAATTTCAATTTTCAACTCGAAGGAAAAAGTTTTCAAGTGTGAAGCAACAGTGGCCGTAATTTGTATGCTCTGTCTACGGGGAAAGGAAAGTGAGATACTTTCCCTAATCACCAAACAAAAAGCACAACAACAAAAAAGTTAGTTAAAGTCCCAATTTTTCAATTCGATTTTCCTCTCCAGATTCAATTCACAGTTGAACTCCCTCTATCAATTTCTCAGGGTAAGCTGATTCGGGTGAGTTGCATTTTTCTGCTTGAGATCTTTTCCTGGCAGTTAAATTATGGAGTTTGCTTTGTTTCATTTTATGCTCAACTCAAGAGACTAAGCATATTAGAATAATAATTAAAATTAAACTTCATTTTATTTTATTGCTTGTTGAATATTGGTTGGTACACCGAATCCTTAGCTTGAGAATTGAGACTGATTGTGTTGTTTTGTTTGTTGGCAGTGGAATGTGCCCCCAATCTGTGAAGTTTTGATTTTTTTTTTTTTTTTTTTGAAGTGAAAGGAGGAGGGTGTGGTGCCTGTTGTGGAGATCCGAGATTTGTTTCGTCTCTTACGCCCTATGAAGAGTTTCTTCCCTGCTGAATCCTGTAAAGAGGCTCACCCAAATGCTTTGAATCCTCAGTCATGGCTTCAAATTGAAAGAGGGAAACTTCCCAAGTTGTCATCATCATCACGCCCCTCATCTACCTCAATGTGAGTTTCTCTCTCTGAATTCACACCCTTTTATTTATTTCAAAATTTCAATCTCAAACTTTGCTTTTTGTCAATTTTAATTAGGTGTTGTTTTTTTTTTTTGGTGGGGTTGGGGTGTGGTGTTTGTTTTGCTGTCATCTGCTTTAGTGAATCTCTGATCAAGGTCCCACAGCCAGCTATACTGCCTTTCTTTAAGCCTGTTGATTATGTAGAAGTTTTAGCTCAAATCCATGAAGAACTTGAGTCTTGTCCTCCGCAGGAGAGGTCGAACTTGTTTTTGTTGCAATACCAGGTCTTCAGGGGCCTTGGGGAAGTTAAACTGATGCGTAGAAGCCTCCAGGGAGCTTGGCAGAGAGCCCACACTGTTCATGAGAAGATTATATTTGGGGCATGGTTGAAATATGAGAAGGAAGAGGAAGAGCTAATAGCCGACTTGCTTGCAGCTTGTGGTAAATGTGCGAAGGAGTTTGAGCCTGTAGATATAGCGTCTCTTCTTCCATTTGATGTAGATGCAGGTTCCGAGGGGAGAACGACCAATGAGAACCACATTTCTCAAAATGTTACTTTTACGATTGGAAGCGAAAAGATAACTTGTGAGAGACATAAAATTTCGGAACTTTCGGCACCATTTCGTGCAATGCTCAAGGGGCATTTCAGTGAATCACTCTCCGAGACTATAGATTTGTCTGCAAATAATATCTCCCCCTCAGGTATGAAGGCAATAAGTGATTTCAGTTTGAATGGCAGTTTAATTGAGGTCCTTCCAAATCTTTTGTTGGAGATATTAGTTTTCGCAAACAAGTATTGTTGTGAAAGACTTAAAGATGCTTGCGATAGAAGACTTGCATCCTTAGTTTCCTCCAAAGAAGATGCTGTGGAGCTCATGGAATATGCTCTTGATGAGCATTCAACTGTCCTTGCTGCATCTTGTTTACAAGTCCTTTTGCGTGATCTTCCAAACTGTTTGAATGACAATCGGGTGGTGGAGATATTTGTTCATGCTAATAAGCAGCAGCTAGCAGTCATGGTTGGGCCAGGTATATTTGCACTTTTCTGTTTCTTAAGTGAAGTTTCTATGAACCTTAATTCTAGTTCAGACACAACAGCTCTTATCCTGGAACGTTTAGTTGAGTTTGCTGAGAATGACCAGCAGAGACTACTCGCTTTACATCAATTGGGATGTGTAAGACTCTTAAGGAAAGAGTATGATGAAGCACGTTGTCTTTTTGAAGGGGCTGTAAATGCAGGCCATATATATTCTGTGGCAGGTGTAGCTAGACTGGACTATATAAAGGGTGACAAGCTTTTATCTTATGGGAAGCTCAACTCAGTCATTTCATCTGTTACTCCACTTGGATGGATGTATCAGGAAAGATCACTATACTGTGACAGTGACACAAGGTGGGAGGACCTGGAGAAAGCAAGTAATCTGGATCCTACTCTTATATATCCTTACATGTATAGGGCTGACTCTTTAATGAGAATTCAGAATGCTCAAGCTGCACTATCAGAAATCAATCGGATTCTTGGGTTCAAACTTTCATCAGAATGTTTGGAAGTACGATTTTTTATCCACCTTTCTCTTGAGGACTACAAAGCAGCTCTATGTGATGTTCAAACAATTCTTACTTTGCGTTCAGATTATAGAATGTTTGAGGGGCGTGTTGCTGCATCCCAACTCTGTACTCTTGTGCGTGAGCATGTTGAGCGTTGGACAACTGCAGATTGTTGGGCACAGTTATATGATTGTTGGTCTGCAGTTGATGATATTGGATCTCTATCTGTTATCTACCAGATGCTTGAATCTGATGCAGCAAAAGGTATTCTATACTTCAGACAGTCATTGCTTCTCCTAAGGTACGTTATGAACTTTTGGAAGTCACTAGTAGTGAGTAAGTGATCAAGGACTTGGTTTTGCAGGATGTCATAGTAGGTCCAAACCTCCATATTGTAACCCCCCTCCCCTTCCCCAAACAAAATGTTACAGATATTTGATAACTGTCATTAATTGTTCAAAGCCTTGAACTTAACATACCATCATGTATATTAGGAATCTAAGTATCAAACATAGTACTTGGTGTTTTATGTTCACATTATTGAATCACATTGTAAGTTTCATAGCTAAGAACATATCAATGATAGCTACTTTTGATCCACCAGTTACTTCACTTGAAATTCTGTTCTTAGAAGTTGCACATCTGTGAGACTGTGACAATAAACTCAACCACAAACGAGGAAAAATCCACAAAACATCATATTTTTCTTTGAAATACAAGTTACTCATGTGAAATTGTCTAGAAAGGAAAATTCTCTGGCTTCAGGGTCTTTATTTTTCTAAATGTTGACTGAGTTTTATATGATGACTCTATAAATCTGATGTATTTTATTTATTTGACTTAGGTTGAACTGTCCTGAGGCTGCTATGCGGAGTTTACAGTTAGCTCGGCAACATGCATCAAGTGAGCATGAACGTCTTGTATATGAGGGGTGGATCTTATATGATACAGGTCATTATGAGGAAGGGCTCTGGAAAGCTGAAGAGTCTATCAATATCAATAGATCTTTTGAGGCCTTTTTCCTGAAGGCCTATGCATTGGCTGACTCTAGTATAGATCCATCATGTTCACCAACTGTTATTTCACTTCTGGAAGATGCCTTGAAGTGTCCTTCAGATAATCTGCGCAAAGGTCAGGTATGGTTCTAATGTACTAATTTTGCAAAAATATTTCACTACTTGTTAGGAACTAAGAGAAGAGAAATGGAAAATTAATAGAAATAAATGAAAAAAAAAAACAATTTTATTGAGTGATTCAGAATAGGAGAGAGGTCTCTCCAAGGGTTTTCCCGTCATAAATGATTTTTCCTTTAACTCACAAGCTATCAGATTCACTTAACGAATCCCTCTAATCTTATTTCTCATATTTATCAACCAACCCCTCGTAACTAACTAATGGGCTACCTAGCAAACAGCTTCCCTTATTCCGTCCTCTTTATACATCCTAGTAGGAATTTCCAAGAAAGCAAAGTAGATGAAGTTCTTGGAAGAGTCAAGGGACATTGGGAGGGCGGTTCACGTTGTGAAGCTTCATATGGAGGTTTGTGGTGGTTATTCTAGCAACAGGGATCAGAGGAATGGCAGGTTGGAACTTTCAGACACTTTTCACCTTCACTTTGCCAAGTGAAGTTGTTTGACCGGGAGATCCAAATTTGATGGTGACTAGAAGACTAGAAGTATAAGACTTTCAGGGTTCAGGACCAGAGCATGCAATCTCTACTATTGATTTCAACCAGAGTTTTTCTGATGTGAATGACGAGAGAAATATTTTCCTGTCCTCATGAATTTATAATTACAGTATACACAATTTAATCCATAGGTTAAACTATCAACTAAACTAAATACGGCAAGCATGTACCTATTCTACATACAATACAGAATATATCAACTACTTACAAGGAATATCAAGATATTGTATTGTTGAACTATTTATCATGACTTTCAAATGAAAATGCTTATTACCCCACTCCTTCTCCCTCTGAATTCTGAATTTTTACACCCATGTATTGCAGTGATTGTAAGTTTTGGTCACTTTGTAAAAGTCCAGAAGATGAACTATGAAGTTCTGTTGTTTGAGCTGAACTGATGAACTCATAAAAGCAACAAGTTATTATACTACTTTTTAATTTATAATATCAATATATTTCTGCAACTTTGGACATAATTAGTTTGTATTTTAATGAATTATAATACTATTTAATTTTCAGGCACTTAACAATCTTGGAAGTGTTTATGTTGACTGTGGTAAATTGGACTTGGCCGCTGATTGTTATATCAATGCCCTTAAAATCCGACACACCCGAGCTCATCATGGTCTTGCTCGCGTTCATTGTCTTAAAAATGATAAGGCTGCTGCTTATATGGAAATGACCAAACTTATTAAGAAGGCAAAAAACAATGCCTCTGCTTATGAGAAGAGGTCTGAGTACTGTGATCGTGAACAAGCAAAGGCAGATCTGGAGATGGTCACTAGATTAGATCCACTTCGGGTCTATCCTTATAGATATCGTGCTGCAGGTAAGTATTTTATCTAACTGACTCGTGACCTCATAAATCATAATGTCTAAGGATAGTAAATTGGCATAACTCTGGACTTATTCTGTTAGATTCGATTGAAATTCACGCATTCCATGGCATTGCTTGAGTAGATGTATGCATGTGCATGTGAATAGTTATGTGCTATTGGGGTTACCAAGTGGTGGTATAAAGCCAAACATGGAATATTTAGCATCTATAATTCTATACTGTCTGACTTTGATGACTTAGCTCCTAAATTGTTTAACTGGCCTGTTTTAGGATCCATGTTATAAACATTTTCTTCGTCATGTTATTGACAAATATTTTCAACTTATTTTAAATTTATTTCAATCAAATTGCTATGTATACCATTTTTTTGGTAAAAGATCAATTTATTATTTGTAGAAATATGAATTTAATGTTTCTAGTAAAATATTTCCAATTTAAGGACAATCAGCGAAGAAGTGGTTGATAATTTTCAGAGAACAGTGACATGTGTCAATCATATATTGACATGACCATCTGTTACAGTTATTCCAAAAAATGATAATATTTTCGCCTAGAATTCCTAAATCGTTGTTCAAATTTGTGGAGAAAAGAGATTTTGCTGTGGGACTGACTTTCATTTTTTTTCTCTTTTCCCCTCATGGCCAGCTGCATTTTACAAAATGAACGCATGGATGCAAAAACTATCATTAAACGCCACGCTATTAGAAACTTTGTAGTTAGGGGTGGCAATTCAATGCATTTATCCACTAACCATCCAATTCATCCATGTATAAATTCAACCAATCCATCCAATTATAAAACAAAAATTAATGGATTGGTTGGATTTGGTCACCATTTACTATTAAATGGATAATGAACCATGCAACATATTTTGTAATCTATGAAATAGTTCTATTCAGCTAGTGCAGTAGTGCTGATATGTTTGGTATTTGCTGTTGCAGTATTGATGGACGACCACAACGAAGAGGAAGCCATTGCAGAACTCTCTAGAGCTATTGCATTTAAAGCTGATTTGCACCTCTTGCATCTACGTGCAGCATTCCATGAACATAAAGAGGACGTCTTAGGTGCTCTAAGAGACTGTCGTGCTGCCCTCTCAGTGGACCCGAACCACCAAGAAATGTTGGAACTTCATAGCCGAGTCAATAGACACGAGCCATGAGTCAAAAACATGATCACTTTGGCTAGATCATGGAATTGCACTTTGAAAACTTGGCTGCACTGAAAAAGTTACAAATCATGCATGCCATGAGCATGAAGAATGGATATTGGAGTGACCGGCATTTCAGCTGCCGTCAGCTGAGTCATGAAAATCAAATTTGTAACATAGAAAGCATAGTTAAATTATCATCCTGTCTATAGTCATGAACATGTGAATTATTACCATTCTTTTCCCCGGGGGAGTGGTCCCAATTTTGTAATTGTTAATCTTGATTTTTTGGGGTATATTATGAGTGTCAAATGTGTTGTTTATCTCCCCTTTTGTTTCTTGATTAAAATGGTATGCAAGGCAATATATGATGATATTTATTTACTATATCACCGAGCCTGTAATCAGTGCCCTACGTGCATGAAATATTGTTAATCCATAAATTCTATATTTTCAAGACCTTAAAGCCATTCACTGCAGTTTATTCTAAAATGGCTTGTGGCTGAATCCTCATTACACTACCACTATGTTAATAGTACCACATTTAGCTAAAACAAGTCCCTCTTCTAAACTATATTTTCAATTTTATTTTCGAACTTAGAATCAGCCCCTCAAATTAATACTATCAACCATGTGCTTTTTTAACCTACTCGAGTAGGATTGTTTCTTGTTAAAAATACTTATGATATGTGGAAAAAGTCATGCATTTTGATTTCTATCCGAAGTCATCAATACCCATATTAAAAGCTAAAAAGGAACGTGCAAACATGCACGTCCAAATCAAACTGGCAAATATAATGATATAAAATGAACTCTCGATAGAATTTGAAGACTTTAGTAAGACGTGATATTATGGTTTGAAGAATAGGAGAATTTATAATTCTTTTTATGTTGGGTGGAATTTAATATTTTAGCCAGTATGCTTTGAATAAAAGAAGTTTTAAAATAATTTAATTAATGGAGAGACTCAATTATAACAATAAAAAATTAAATTTATTAAAAGATTAAAATTGTGCAATAATTATAATAAGAAAAAGAAAAGGAACAATTAAGCTTTATGATTTTTTTATCAACAAGCTTTTAAAGGTTTAAGGCTTAAGTACGAGTGAATACTGAATATTTGGCATGATTCACTAGGTTAAGCAATTATTTATGGATGAGCAAATAATTGCATGACCGGATACTTTTGCCTTTGCTTCCAGAATTGATTCGGAACCTATTTGTATATTTTTCCCAATAAATACTTATATGAGAAGTAAATAAGAATGTAAACGAAATATTTTTTTTATAAATTTAGTTTAGTTTATGTATAAATTAATTTATAAAATTTCCCACATTTAATTTTTTAAAGTTTATTTTTAATCTATGTATAAACTAATTTAATTTATTAGGAAAAATTTATTTATTTTAAATTTTTATTTTACTATTTTATAAATTTTTATTAAGAAGTTTATATAAGTCTTTATTAACAATTCAAAAGCATTTATATAAGAAGGTTTAGTTAGGTTGGTTGAACAGTACATGTGTGTTGAAATCCAAATTTGACTCCTCCCTTTGAACCTAAACAAAAAATTCAAAAGCATTTTCATGGAAAAAAATAACGTTACTTAAAAAAAAATAGAAAATGTCATTTTTAAGAATTTAAGTGTTTCATAATTAATATCAGCCATTACTTTGAAAACTAAAAAGTTCAAATAATTCATCACGCAGGGAGTGGTTGCAGTTTATTGATTTTGATTGTGATTGAGCCAGAGTTCATTCATAATAATCAATATATAATATATTCAATAATAAAATAATATAAATTATTAAAATCAAGTAAGATAAAATTATAAATTAATATGAAATAACTATATTATTTATTTCATAAGATACTTCATCACGCAGGGAGTGGAGAAATATTTTAATTAAATTAATTAATAAATATGAATAATATAGTTTAATTTAAATTTAATGTAAAAGGTAAGAAATTACGATAATTTAACAAACAAACAAAAAAGATGACAAAATGTTTTAGAAACATAAATCCGTTCGTTCTGTTAATTGGTCAGACCGGCTGGATTATTCTTATTTCTAATATAAATTTAATTTATAAAAACTGTCAGCATAAAGTTTTTTTATATGCATTTAATAAATATTTATTTTGGTACTCTTACATTATTCAAAAAATAAGATGATGTAATAATATGATAAATTCTTATTAACCGTGTAAAAAAATGTATATTGCGTGTCCATATATGTTATTTATTTTAGATTTAATTCAAAATTATGCTAGTCACCTTATAACTTTTAATTCAATATATGTTCCATAATATAAGCAAATTGTCTGCATTAGGTTGGGAACATGTTCCCTAAAAGAAAAAGAAAAAACATACAGAAACTATCGTTTCAAAGGCGAATTAGAAAAACAGAGACCACCAATAACGTACCAAACAAAAAAGAACCACTAATAATAAGTGTGCCAAATTAAAAATAACAGATGTATTGTGATACTAGTCTAGTACTTTCCAGAACATTCACACGAATTAATTTATTTACATAAATTATATTCATTAGATTTTTTTTGTTACGTGCTGTTAGGATATCCTATCCACGTACGCCACATCTTCACAATATAATAATACTGCCATCGCTCAAGAACAAGAACTAAGAAGCAACGCTTAACTATACATGTTATTTTATTGTGTGTAATATTATTATACTCAATAAGGTGACGATGCACGATATATTAAAAGGAGTGATATTGTGACTGGCTTAAGATTAAACAAATGCAACTTGGACATATAATAACGGTGGAAGGGAAACCAAGATGCTTAAGGTTGACTCACTCATATTCCAAGGACATAGATATGGAGTAGTGTATAGGTTACGTGTCACACTGCTGTAATTGCCAACAAATGCTTCGTGTTGCAATTTTTTGCCTACAATTGTCTACGATTTGATATTGTAAATGCTTTAACCTATACTATATTTCATATACTTTATGCAAGTATATATTTTTAGTTACATATATAGTAGCAGCAGCAGTATATACTATACGTAAATTGAATTAACGTTAACCTATTCAATGTGAAAAATTCAACACACTTCATCTAACTAAAGATTGAATATCTCGTGAAATTTGCAAAATTGATATCTACAGGTGGTTAGGTGGTTTATTAGAGTATCTTTAATAAATAAAAATTATTTTGATTTTGTAAGTTATTGTTTATGATTTTATAGTATTTTTTAATATTCACGATATCGTGTTATTGTAAAAATATATATACAATTTTATTTTTATGGTAAGAAACTTTAAACAAATTATTTTTTTATTTTTTCTTAATTATGATTTAATTATAGTATTGTTATATATTATATAAATATTATTATTTTATTATTAAGAAACAATTTCTTGTCCAAAATATAAACTTTATTTTTTAAGAAACTCTTCTTATTATATAAATTTACTTCAATTAAAAATAAATTATAAAAAAAAATGGTTAAAGACACTCTTAATGGATGGGATGATAGAGAATAATAATATTACTTAAAATTTAAATTTGAATCTAATTCAATTTAAAAACTGACTCATGAATTAAGATTATTTCTTATTTATATATCCTATTTTAGTCCTATTATTGGATAACGTAGAATCTTCAACTAAGAACCAGGAAATATCGGTTAAGTTAATTAAGATTTTTGTAAATATAGGGATACTGTATAATTCTAATATAAAACAATTGCCCCTCACCTGACTTGCCATGCCACTAAAAGCAAGGTGTTGCATGATGTTTTGGTCAAAAGGTCTTGCCTTTCTCTATGTCACAACGATCGACCAGTGTATGAGCTTTGTTGTGTTATCAGGTAATGTATAATAGATTAAATAAATAAATAATTGCCTCTAATATTTTCTATATTTTTTTATATATAACACAATGAAATTATGATTAGATAATGTGTGAATATAAATAACTAAAAAATTGTCTTAATTGTCTCAATGTCTTTATATAAGCTTAAATATTTATACACGACTATTATATGTGCAATAAAAATTTAACTTCATGTCTTAAGTGTCTTAAATATATAAATTAAAAGAATTAAAATTTTAAATAATTAAATTGTTTTCTATAAATTATATTAAAAAAGTGACGCAATAAATAATAATTTTTGTTTCATACAATAATACAAATATTTATTATAATTAAAATCATAACGTTTTTCACAATAACCATTAACTTACGAGTACTATTTTATTTAAAAAAATTGACATTTATGATTAAAGGTAAATAACCGGTATAATTTAACCAGTTATTTATGGATGGGTAACTAATTAATTATCATAGGCTGATATTTTTTCCAACCAATGATTGATTTTCTTTTTTTTGAGTACATACCTAGGATTGATTTGATCCACACTTTAAAATAATGGACTCGAAAGGGTTTTCCTATAGAAAAAGTCGACGTTGCACGTTTAGAAAATTTTCAACAAGAAAATATCGTTTTAAGAATTTGACTGTAGCGTGACTATAATAAATATCCATTTATTTTTTTATTTTATTTTTATATTTCATATCGGTTGAGAACACATAAGGTATTAAAAAAAAAGAGGGGGCAGAAACTATCTTCTCAAGGTGGTAGCTAGTGAGCCAGTGAGGACACTAATAATGTGTCTGCCAAGCTAAAAATATCACATCGGATCGATGATACAAATCTAGCTATAGTACTTTCGAGAACATTGTAGAACATTCATCGGATTTATTTTTATAAGGTTTAATAGATTTTTCTTGCTGCGTGCCATTAGGATACTCTGTCCACATGCACCTCAACAATATAATACATATATCTCGTAAGAACTAAGAACCAATGCGAAACGATATGTGCTCCTTTTTAATTGGGTCATCACAAAGTAATAGTGTATATTATACTCAATAAGGTGACTATGCACAATATATTTAAAGGGGTTATACTGTTTGCTATGATTCCCACAGGTTTTAGATTAAACAAATACAGCTTGGACAATTTCGTGGTGAAGAAGCTTCTGGAGTTCTGGTATCAAGAATGGGCTGTGCATGGCGCTGACTCACTCGATCATATCGAGGGAATGGATATGCAATATGGAGGAAGTAGAGTTTTGGTGGCGTGTCACACTACTTAGCTTGCCAACAAATGCTTTATGTTTTTGTTCTTAATTTGCCTACAAATATTAATTGTGTCTTCTGCTTTGCAAGTTGCCAATGAGTACGTATATTTTTATTTATACGAAAGGGTAGAATAACGAGATGTTTATTTTTAGAAATTCATATAATAATTATACATCTAAATATCGTGGATTTTGTTTTTAATTTTTTTAGTGGGCTAAAAAATGATATACTTAGACGCCTTATATACTGTTTATGATCTAGCCATGGGATTTTAAACAAAAAAGTTATGATACATGTTATGATAAAACAAGAAGAAAAAGATAAAAATAATTGATAAGTATTGATGGCATACTTATAAGTTATAATTAATAAGTATTTAAATATCATTGTTCTTTTCTTTTTATTTTTGATCCAAACAATTGTAGTCCCACTTGTTTTAATATTCATTGTGATGGCAGAGATTAAATATCAATATTATTATATTTTATAAGGTTATAAAAATATGGACTAAAAATAATAATTTTATATTTGCATGAATTAAAACCAAAAAGAATCTCTATATTTTATAGATATAGAGATCATCATCTTCCTTTTACTGTAACTCCTCCTTCGCCTTTTTTTTTTGTTTAAAAAATCTTTGATATTGTCTAACTCAAAAGAATCTAACATGTTCCTAAAATTATTATGATAAATGCAAAGATTGAGAAGATTGAGAGAATTACCAATTTTTTAATTAACTTGTTAAATATAATAATGATTATGGTTAGGATTGTGAAAACAAAAGTCATCGAGCAAGTCAATTTAAAAATTAATGATTATCTTTAGTTTTCACATTTTATCATTTGATAATAACAATGTTGGAGACATATCACATTCTTTGATATGACATTCCACCATCAAAATTGTTGTTTCAGGATGATCGACTAGATGAAAAGAAGAATTAAAAGATCTCAATATCTCTTCAAGTAATCTTGAAAAGATAAATATGAATGAAAATTAAATCAATTATAAATGGACTTATCTACTTGACATTATCATTGATAAACTCAAATAGATAAAGATTATTATATAATAACTTAATGTTAAAAATACAAAAAGTAAAAGAATTTTATTATAAAAGTAAATAAATAAATAATACATTTTTAATGTAACAAATATTTTAAAATAAAACTTAATATTATATTATTAACATCAACCATAAAAATGAATAATAACATAACCATATCATTAGTCGTTGAAAATACTATCATTTATTTCGTTTAAATTGATATATTATATTTTCATCAAAAAGTATGCTTCAAATGTTATAAATTATTATTATTATTATTATTATTTCTAACTTGGATGAAAGTATACATGAAAGACTCAATTTTATTCTTTTAGTTATTTTTATTTCATTTAATTATCTATATTTTTTCTAAAGCCAAAAAAAATTATTATTTAAATATAATAATTGACAACGTACATAATATTACATGTACTTATTTTCATTTTCTATTTTTTTATATTTTTATATCGTAACATATTTTCAAAATACATTAAAAATTAAATAAACAACTTTTTTTTATTGTTCACGGAATACATTGCCACACAAAACGTAAGCAGTGAGGTGACGCTAGATATTTATGTACGGAAATACTAAGCAAAGGTTTTTTGTCGGATTTAGTGGCATAGTTAAGCTTACCTCCCTCGACCAATGAGAAATAAGTAAATAACATTAAACACTAAAATTTTGTTCTGACAACGTATCCGGTGTTGCTTCATTTCATCCATGTACTTCCGAAAATCCTTCCCATAAATTCTGTGGTTTTGCATCTTACAATTTTAATGAACCAAGTGGCTTCTTATATATGTTACCATCGGATTGAAGAAAGAGAATCAAATTTGCCACTATTTGGGATCATATATTGTTAAAAATATCAATATTCCAATAAAAAACCACTCTTCCAAGTTCCAAAACATGTGAATCCCACAGCATTAAAAAACCAGACATCCCCCACCACCACAACGTGGTGCTTGGTTGGCTGTAACTTCCAGAACTTTCCGAACCATGTACCCACCCACTCTCTTTCTCCCTCATCCACTTGCTATTTGGGGAAAATTGTTAAATAAATCAATAAAATAAACAATATTGCTCCTACTATGTCTAGAATGTTCTAATTAATTATCCTTTTTATTTTATTATCCACACAATATTATTTTATTTTCCTACTACACTCCACTATTAATTTCTTCCTTTCTTTCTACATAAACCTTAAGATACTTGTATACTATCTTCCTAAATAGGTATGTATGTGTTTATGACAAACACTCCATCCTGTTTTTTAGTAACTGCTCAAACGACTTTCCCAACAAGGAAACAGAGTCCTCTGCATTCTTCAAACTCCAAAGCTTCACTTTTCCCTCCACGTTTCACTGATTTCTAACCCAAACCCTTTCCCTGAATCCCATTTGGATTACGCTGCATTATATCCTGTTTTACTCTGTTTTTTTTTTCCCTCTTCTACTTTCTCCTCTGTTTCGATGCAGTATTTTTTTACTTGTAATTGTCTTCTCTGTTTTATGGCAAGTCCATCCTTAGTTTTTATAGTTTCTTCTTGTGAAGAAACCTCAAAGACATTAACCTGAGGCCACATGATCGTGAGAAAGAGTGAATTAAATTAACATATCTGTAACAATATCCATCAAGTTTTTTCATTTTCTAAAAAATGAACTACTTGTATCCTGTGAAAGAAGAGTACTTGGAATGGCCGCCACCATCGTCGTCGCCACCAACAACGGGAGGAGTTGATGAGTCAGCAATGGTTCCTCCTCCTCGGCCAATGGAGGGGCTTCACGAAATAGGGCCAACCCCATTTC
This sequence comes from Glycine latifolia, assembly GCA_013407115.1. Lineage (NCBI taxonomy): Eukaryota > Viridiplantae > Streptophyta > Magnoliopsida > Fabales > Fabaceae > Glycine > Glycine latifolia. The sequence continues at coordinate 25,029,253 of CM023943.1, forward strand.
TGACCAAGACCTACGATGCAGTGGAGGACCCCACCACTAGCCACATGGTTTCATGGAACAGAGGAGGTGCCAGCTTTGTTGTTTGGGATCCACACGCTTTCTCCATATACCTTCTTCCTAGATACTTCAAGCACAACAATTTCTCAAGCTTTGTCAGACAACTAAACACTTACGTAAGTCCTCTCTTCACTTGTTTTGTCTCTTTTCCTTCCAGTTTCATGGGATTGACAAAACTTAAATGCAGTTTCGTAAGTACTTTGTTATTGTTCTCTTATCATAATTAGATTTTCATGTCATCAATCTGTATTGACATTTCAAGAAAACTTTCATTATGCGAATTGCTAAGTAAACTTCAATTTTGATTGAAAAACAGTACCAAATGTATCTAAGTGGTAATCCAATTAAGAAACAATCTAATGTTTTATTTGAATGAAAAATAAGTTCTCTGTCACTTTTTTTATGCTAGCTTTTGTAGTGGAATACCTATAGTTTCATCTGTGGTTTTATATTTTCTTTACTCATAGTTACAGGGGTAAGTTTTCATGTTTTATTACTAAAACTATTAAAAAATTATTATATGGTACTGTACTATTTAATTATTTGAAAGTCACATGTTCTCTTGTGGGATTTTTCTAGACTTCTAGATTTCTCTTTTTCTCCTATCCCATCTGTTCCTGCTGTGGTGGTACGGTTTGGCTTCACGCTCAACCACTTTGTCCATTTCCTATCATAATTATAGCAATTATGGTTTCCAATTTATTTAGTGTGTGTTGAGTTTTTCTTTTTGGATTTTGGGTACTAAAAATTATGTATTGGGATTTAAATTTCATAGGGTTTTAGAAAAATTGATCCAGATAGGTGGGAGTTTGCAAATGAAGGATTCCTTAGAGGGCACAGGCACCTGTTGGCAAACATAAGGAGAAGGAAACAACCTTCTTCTCAGCCTTCTTCTTCTTCTTCTTCTTCTTATTCTTCTTCTTCTCAACAAGCACAACTAGGTCACTGTGTTGAAGTTGGTCGCTTTGGACTTGATGAAGAGGTTGATCGTTTGAGGCGTGACAAGCACGTGTTGATGATGGAGCTTGTGAAGCTGAGACAGCAGCAACAGAACACAAGGTCATACCTTCAAGCAATGGAGGAGAGGCTAAGAGGGACAGAAACTAAGCAGCAACAAATGATGGCTTTCTTGGCTAGAGCTTTGAAAAATCCAACCTTTATTCAGCAGCTACTTCAGCAGAAGGAGAAGAGGAAGGAGCTTGAAGAGGCGATGTCCAAGAAGAGGAGAAGGCCAATTGAGAGAGGGCCAAACCATGGGGTTGTTGGAGAAGAATCAAGCAGTGTTAAGGTTGAGTCTCTTGTGTTTGGTGATGAATATGGTTTTGGAGTGTCAGAGTTGGAAGTGTTAGCCATGGAGATGCAAGGTTATGGTAGGGGAAGGAGGGAACAAGAGGAGGAGCCTGATGAGGCACGAGATCAATCACAAGAGAGGCTGGAGAAAGAGCTTGATGAAGGGTTCTGGGAAGAACTTTTCAGTGAGGGTTTTGAGGGTGAATTGGATACTAATCCAACTAATTCCCAAGACCAAGATGAAGAAGAAGATCATGTCAATGTGTTGGCCAATCGCTTTGGTTACTTGGGTTCAAGTCCTAAATGAAACCAACCACATATAGTACTCAAGATTATTATTGGTTAACCTTGTTCATTAATTTGGTTCAAGTGGTGCGAGTTTTTTGATCAAGTGGAGGCACTAATGTGGTGAATCGAGGAGGAGGCATCCCATTTGGCATGATACATGTGGAAATGATTTACTTTTTGGTGTTTCTAACCCCCATTATATGATGATGTATGTCCTTTTGTAGCACTTTGTAGAACCTAAAAAATTTCTCACTTTTCTCTGTTTGATTAGGTAGGTTGCAGCTGTTGCTTGGACAAGAATCTATGGTAGTGATAGCAATCGTTATTTACTCAAGGTTCAGTTTTATGTCTTTTTTTTCTTTTTAACCACTCAAATTAAACCCCCTCTCCTTTGTAATGTTCATCTTAATTAATTATATTATATATCAACAAGCTATTGTTGTATTTGCCTCTTTGTTGTTTTGATTAAATATCACCTTAACGAATATTGTAGATTATTCAGAAGCCGTAGAATGGATATGAATTCGAAGTAGCTGGTCTCCAAGAATCATAAATGATTGATTGTTGCTTTTGAACCCAAGATCCGGTTGGTGTTTTTTTTTTTTTTTTTTCGCCTCACTATACTTTTTCCATTGCTTGGGACTTCGTCTTGTGGCCAAAAATAAAACCAGGCCACACGTCGAATTTCATGATGTTACATTACATATGAATAATTTTGTTAGGTATTTTCGTGCTTTCAAGATTTTGTTCACGTTTAAACCTTAAAAACTAAAAAACTAAAATCATATGCAAGGCCCTCTTTCAGGCTTCAAGGCGAGAATATAATCAAATAAAATAATGATTATTTATTTTTTTTATCGATAAATATTAATTGTTAGGATTATTAGTTTTTGTTAATGAAAAATTTAATCTTGTAGCTTTTCTTTCTTTTCTTTTTCTTTTTACTATTAAATTAATCTTATATTTTCAAATAATTATTTAATCATAATTCATCTTATTGGTGGGTTGACAACCTTAATTCAGATTCATGTGGCAATCTCCCCTTAACTTGTGTTAGGTCATCAATCACAAGATTCCAAGAGTGAATTTTGTAACCTTCTATCGGATGCATTTTTCCCCCTGCTTTCTGTTTGGGTATAGTGATTTAAGAGTTATGAGAAGTGTTGACATTATACTTTGTTTTTCTTAATTCTTTTTTAACATTTATTGAGTAATACTTTATATCAACAATTATGAACAGTAAATTTTCTGGTTAAATTTAATAAATCCTTAAGATTAGTCGTGTACATGTCATCAACACACATACATGGCTAAGTAATATTCGTTTAAGAAGAATCCTTACAGTCCATAAGTCCATTCATGCCGATTCTTTTCGTTTTGCATATATTTTGGTAAAATGTAAAAGAGTAATATATCCTCCTTCCATGAATCTTATCATTTATTAGGATATTTTTATTTGTTGTTTCACTCTTCCCCCAAATCAATAATCAGCACATGCTATTTTTTCCCTTTTATGTATTTTTTTTACCTACAGTACCAAGTTAATTATAACGTCTTTCTTGTGCCTATGCACTTTTAATTTTGTAGTTTTTTTTATACATTTTTCTCCCTTCGATTATCTTTTATTTTAGATATATTGATTAAATAATATTTTTTTTCACGATATTTCAATACATGTGTTCAGGTATATTAGCATCTTTATTTTGAAAAGGTTTGAGTGTAATTATTTTTTTTTATCATCATCTTAGTTTATGTTTTATTTTCTCTCTCTAACTTATGTGATGTTAATTACTTTAAAACACAGCCATTTTGCAGTTTTTTAATTAGCTAAGTAACTTTTATATCTGTTACTTTGTTTCATCAAACTTCTAATATTGCATGGCACTGTATACGTTCTATCAGGTAGTTTCTCTTTATGTGATCTTTTAAAATTTAATCAATATATAAGATTAGTCATGTACATGTCATCAACACACACATGCATGGCTAAGTAATTTTGTCTTCTTTTTTTTGCTTGAATATAAATTTGCCATTATACATATGTATAATTTTGTCATCATACATATATAATTGAAGACCCTAAAAATTATTATATTGGTTATAATAATATTAGATGTCTTTCATATACATAACGTCTTATTCATAACTATTTGTCTTTTCCTCTAAAAAAATTAATTTGTGTTTTGTTTCCTATATTTATATTTACGGACGTTTTATTTTTGATTTTCCTATTGCTTTCTGCGTCTTTTTCCCTCTAATATGTTCTCCTTTCTTCAATTTAACAAATATTGATTGATTGATTAACATTTTTGTTATGATACTTATATTTTTGGTGGTATGCATTAACATCTTTATTTTGACAACTTCTATCATTTTTAATCAGTATCTTTATTTGTTTTCTTTGGTGGATTTTTTATGAAGTTAGACTAGATTTTGATATTAATTCTCAGTACTCCATATAATTGTTACGTGCTAAATTTTGGGAGAATAAAACTAAAATGTAAATATTCATTATGTAGAGCAGTTCTCTATTGGGGGAGAAAATTTAATATGCACCTAGCTAGATCAGTTAAGTAGTGATATGTGACAATAATTAAATAAAATTGACAATTTTATTGGCAATATAATTGACAATAATTGCAAAAAAAAATGGCAATAAAATCTGGACCATATGAATATTTAAGAATATCTCCCCACCATGTCTTACTATTAAAACCACACAATTTTATGTTGTGGCACACTAGTTAGTAGTTATGATACTAAATGGAGTGGGTCACACATTTGGGTGACACAAATTTCTTACAACGTAATCACATATAGAGATTAAACGAGGCATGCAAACTTCTCATTTACCCGATGACCTTGCTTGCATATTCTTGCTTAGGGTCACATGAATACATGTGGACTTTTCTTTTTATGCTAGCTAGCTATCTATCTTCGTGTGTGTGTTGACGATTGTTTTTCTTGTCGTTTTCGTTCTGCATTTGGGTCGACCAAAGTACATGCATGGCAAAGACAAAGGGAAGCACGTCATATGTAAAAAGAACATTATAAATAAATAAAAATCTAAAGAAAAAATATATATCTTTTAGCTGATGGATATCGACTTTGATGTCATTATAAAACAACCAAGAGATAGGAGAACCCTCCCAAATCAGAGACCCATTGTGTCTTTATCATAGGAAAGCCCAAATTTTAGTAGGCTCCTGTCAACGCTCTCAAACAGAACATAATATTATCTTCCGTTAGTATATTTTTTTGTCTCGTAAAAATTATTTTGTAATAAAAATACTATATGTTTAAACTAATAATACTATAAATCATGCTAAAAGATGTAAGAAATTGTATAAAGAATATATAAGGTATTATATAATATAAATTTAATTCATCCTTAAAATATACATCTCATTTGGTCAGGATTTCTAGAAGTCCCCCCCCGCCCCCCCACAATTTTGGTCTTTGTTAATTTTTTAAATTGTACTCCTTATTCTTGTTAAGCAATAATGCGACTAAAATATTGTTCTGATACATATGTTTCTTTATTTTTTGGTACATTAATAGATATTAGAAAATAGACATAATTTTTCTTGAATAATAAGAAGTAAATGAAAATTTTCTAATATAGAAAGGATTTATATACCGTTTTCTTGTAATTACACGGGGTATTTTTATTAAGACACGTGATATTTAGCAACTTTTTTTTTATAACACTTATTAAAAATATTTTTAAATTTTTTCTAACAATATTTATAAAATGTTTTCAAATATAAATAAATGTTACTAATATGTTTTTGCAATATTAGCTACATGAACTATAAACAATATTTAATAAAATATTGTAAAAATATATTAGTAATATTTCTTCATATTTGATAATATTTTTCAAATGTTGTCAAAAAAAATTTAGTAATATTTTTAATAAATGTTAGATAAAAAAATATTACTAAAAATTACATGTGTTACAGAGTTATAGTTCAGACATTTTTTTTTTGGTAAATATTATTTTATTATTTTTATTAGAAATATTAATAAAAATTTCAAATTCATAACATCTTTTTTCCTTTGGTCCTTGTCCCTTTATCCTTAAATCCTTAATTCTTAATAACCAAATATAATCAATCTTATATCTTCTTAAATCTTTAATGATACTAGACAATCTTACAATTATATGACTCACTTGTCATCTATTCGGACTTTTCAAATTGCGCACAGTACACATATCATGTGTTTGGAGCCTTGGAGGAGTGTTTACTGTTTACAAAATTAATTTTAAATAAAATTAATTTTGGTTAAAAGTCATTTTTAAATGATGTAATTTGTATTTGGATGTTTTATCCTGAAACAAAATGTATAACCTTTACATCCCAACCTAAAAACTATATTTTATTGCTTCAAGTTAGTTTGGGGTTTTGTTTGTAGCAATTTTTTTCCTAACGCTAACTAAACATTGATATTTTTATAAAAGCAAGTTTAACTGCCTGTCAAAACTAATTCTTATTAAACACTCTTTAAATTTCCAAAACCAATTCTTAAAATTTTATAAAACTAAAGTCTCATATCGATTACATAATATCAAGATATAATATATAAGAAGGAAATAATCATTACTTTAGTTAACTTTTAAGTTTAGTTAAATCTAAACTCATATTCTAAGATAAATCAATAAAAAAATTGAATGAGACTCTCTAATAATCTCTTGAAAACCACACAGAAGGCATATAAAAAGAAGGAGCATGACACTGGAATTCACCAACTCATTTTTTATGTGATTCAAAAACTTAAATTATACAATCCCTTATTCTCTAAAGAATAAAAGATACAAATTAAATTATATTTCCCCTTATTTACTGTAAAAAGAAAAAACCAAAGTATAACATTGATGTGGCGATAAATTTAAGATATAATAACCTTGAGCATTAATTTTTTTTCCCTCATCTCTCCTCCTTAGGAGGCAAATCTTCAAGAATGATGAGACATTAAATATGAACACATCTTCTAATGATAATTCGAATCTTAATGTACTCCACAACGTTTGAAAATGCCTTTGCTGTAAGAAAATAACAGTAATAATAATGGAATAAAATATAAATGCGGATGCATTTATCCAATAACATAGTATAATACATCCTTGGTTGGCACGCAAGGGAGGTAGAAATTTTGATATAAGATATAAGATGATGCGCGAATCTAGAAATAGAGGAACCCGTGAATAATGTATGGCCCGCATGGAGATGAAGTTGTATTCCTTTCCACTCACCAATATGCCTCACGGCCCTCACCCTTCTCTCTCTTAATTTCTCTGCAGAATATTGCAGAGAAAGCTAAGCACCAGTAATATCATGTTGTTGTAACAAATTAAATAAAAAAAAATTACAAGATTATTCCCATAGCCTCTTGTATGTATATATACTACAATCACTTAGGACCATTTGTTTTAAAGTTGATAGAATTGATTTTGATAAAACTAATTTTAAATCATTGAATATAATGATTAATGAGGATGTATTTCCCAATTAGTTTTGATGATCACGTAAAATATTTTACGTTAAAACATGTACACGTGAGAATTTGATTCTTGTATAAAACATATATTGCTTTAGAAAAGAAATCGAATATATCTACATACTAGCTTAATTAGGAAGTATATTAATTAACTAATTGGAAAATCTTTTTATTTTTTACAGAACTAATTGGAAAATCTTATCTGACCTACCTTAATTTTTTTTTTTGAACTAGCAAATTAAAAATTGAAATTTTATTGAACAAAACCCAACTAAACTGGTACAAGATGTACCAGGTTGGTTCATCAGCTAGCAGCACAGAAAATAACCGCAAATATGCAGTAATGCAGTAGCCCTCAACATATATATCACCTATCTTAATTATTAGGGTGTTAGCATAACTTTATTTAGTGCCAATTAATTTTAAAATAAAATCAACATAACATTTTAGAATTTATAATCTCTCTTTAATTTGTTGTTTCTGTCCACTGTTTTCAGAAGTTTTTGGTAGCTTTATATCTCTCAATACCCAAAAAAGAAGTTTGGTAGCTAGGCATATATGTGGAAGAGAGGAGTTTTAATTAGACAGCCTCATATTACCTATCTCAATCATTAAGATGTGGTTTTATATATCTGTTACATAATTTTAATTAAGATGAAACTTAACGTACAGTAACATTCATATCTCAATTATTATATAAGGTGCGGTTTATATACCTGTTAGATAGTTTTAATTAAGATGAAACTTAAGAGTGGCATTCAAATCTTTTGAGTAATTTGGATTTCAGACCAAGGGTAATCCTGATTAATTAATTGGGATTCTCTCTCTCCCCCTTCATTTGAAAACGTCACATTATTTGGAAGCTTGCACCATAGTCATAGAGTAATTTTCACTTACTTGTGGATATGCTTTCCCATGGCATTTGTTGACTTTTTTGCAAGTGTATCAAATTGGTTCAAATAATAAATAAAAAGTAAGATTAAGTGTTGAATTTATAGGAATTTTAATTATACTCAGAATTTGTATACTTTAATCGTAAATAATTAACATAATAATTTAAGATTTTCAAGTAATAATGTATGTAAATATAAATTCAGAATAAAATAAATTGTGAAATAGATTAAGAGCAAGTGAAAGAAACCACAAACACTTGGAGAAGTGAATTGACGATTGATATAGGATTATGTGATATGTTGGTATTCAGTCCACCAAAACTAATTTTGATGCAATATTAAGAATTTTTTATTATGTGGTAACATTATTTTACATATTACATTTATCCTCTAATTTACTCTAATCATGATCCCTTATGTAAAAGAGCATAAATTACTTAAGTTCACTCTTGATTTCTCAAAAAACTACATCAAATAATTTGTATTAAAAGTAGATGTACATTTAAGGTTAAATAATTTCATTTTATCCCTAGATATGAATTGTCTAGATATTTTTTTCTAGTTCTCAAATTATAGATATTTTCAAATGCATAAACTCTCATAGCATTAAATGTACATGGATGATCATAACACAAACATGACAATAGATTCAAAAAAGACTAATAATATGAAAATAACACTAAATAGATAGTGATACTTGTTACATAAAGAGTGTTTAGTCACTGAACTCCCAACAATGAGTGATTTAGCTTCTCATTGTCATGAGAGACTAAAAAAAAAAGGAAAGGATGTGTAATAGATTCTTCTTTCATTTGTGTCTTAGGTTTCTCTCTAGCTTCTCATTATTTTCCTATGAATGCTCTTCCCTTTTATAATCAAAATTTCGTTCAATTGAACTTTTTCAATATTGACGACGTGCTAAGCCCATATGTGTGCACTACTTCAAATCATCAATCCATCTTTCAAGTCTTTAATATATAATGCTATAAAGAAAATATAACCAACACACTATAAATTTACTAATTTTAGTATTTATTGGATAAAAATTCAGAAAAACTAAATTTTTATATTTCAATTAAAAAATATTAAAAAAAGAAAAAAAATAATTATTATGTAATTTAAATATACAATTTACTTATAAATAATAATTATCAGTTATATGTTCTACTCCTACATATGTGAAGTAAGCGTTGATCTTGGAATTAGTGCGTGTAAATTCAACTTGAGATTTTCCTTCTATAGTTTATTTTATTTAGATAAGAAAAAAGTTAGCAAGCATGACATAATTTACGTGGATTATGGGGATTGCGTTTGATCCATTATTTCGTAGACTTGAGTCAATTCATGACTATACAAGGATGTATGCTAATATAATGTTGAGTTGATTTACCTGATCGATCAATCTTCTGGATCATGTAAAATAAAGACTTGGATTTGATATTTATTTTTGCCCGGAATGAGTTTCTCCTAGCTAAGTTCCTAACATAATTTAAGGAGAAAAATTCTTGTTTTATGGGTAGCGCACCTTGTTAGAGTTATTAAAATAGGAAAATTTCTACACAAAACGATAAAAGTTAGGCGCCATCTCAAATGAGAATCCAAGTTAAGTAGTCAAAATGAAGGGCTATCCATCCTTGAGCCATCATTATCTTCAAGAGAGTACTCAGAGTTCTCAAATTAAATTAACTAACTTCCACGTCAATTTGTCAATTACCTGCAAGATTTTTGGGGGAGAAATTAGTGCAACTCAGTAGACCAACTTTGAAAGAGTTGATGTATATTACTACTAGTCAAAACTATGATAAACCACGAGTTAGGTAGGTTAATCTTTATTTTTAGGTCATGTCCGTGTTCTATGTTTAACTTGAGTTCAACGTTCATGTCTTACAATAACAAAAAATTGACATGTATATCACTGATAAAAAAAGCATTAAGATTATATTTATTAATATAGTATTTGTCTAAGAAATTAAATTGTGGATAGAAATATTATAAGTCAACATTATTAGTGTGATGTATATTACAGTACCATTTGGAGTATTAATAATTGTTAGTATAAGTCCATGATATATATTAATATATAGATTATGCAAAAGTTAATTAATGAATGCTAATTCACGCTAACGAGAGAACATGACCCAATCAATTGATCATGATACTAAAGTGAATAAGCATAAACATCATCTTCCGACGCCTCGAAGAAACAAACTAAAGAGAGAAATGAAATCTAATCCTAATTCCTGCAGATTCCAAAAGCTTGGATAAAAAGTACCCACATAGGATTCCAATGGATAAATACAAGAACAAATCTGAAGCTGGATATGCATAGTCGCAAAGGTCTAACTCGTGATGGGTCCTATTTCCTACATGCCTAAGGTTTGGTTCATGGAATGGTTTTTGGTTGGTATGGTTTGCTAATACGGTAGTAGCCCACGCATATGTATATTGTATAGCCCCTAAAGTAAGTGAACCTTACTTATTTTAGACAAGGAAATGGGTAAAATGGGAAATTTATGTGATATCTTCAATAGCTTTCGATTTGGGTTTGGAATAAAGAAAGATCGAAAAGAGGAAGTAGAAGAAAAAAGACATTTGCAAATTCTCGTTAGTGGGGGGGTTTCCTTGCTTGAGCACTTTCTCTACGTATACTAGTTGTAAGGCAATAGTACAGATAAGAGGGACGTAAAATCCTTAAGAATATAATGGCAAACAATTATTTGGTATTAACTTCCACAAACAAAATTATAATCTTAGGGAAAGTGTACGAATGACCAAGAAAACAAGCTACCTTGATGACTTGTCAATTATTGTTTATCATAGAAAATATTTAAGCACGAAGCACGTGACAACTCTAAGAGAATGTATAAATAACTAAGCACTATAGTTTAATCGATTGTATATATTAAGCCAAATTAATATTTTTTATAACTTCATGTAACAAATTGAAAATAAAAAAGGTCGTACTACTATGATAATGGTCAGATTATATGGACTGTATATAAACCGAACGTCAATCAATGAATCAATCATTTAAGTTGTGGGGTTATAACGCAAATCACCTTTCACAAGCTTTTCTAGTTTCTCATTCGATTTTTTTTATCCAAAATAATTTTACGAAACCCTGTCAATCTCATCACTCATGAGCCTGTTGATGAGCAATATTTATGTGTCTGTCTTTTTTATAATCAATGCCTTCGTCGAAAGGCGCTTTTGGGATTTGGTATCTTCCTGGTTATGACGGCTAGGATGTTGAAAATCGAATTAAATTAAATGTAAAATAAAAAATTAATCAAAAAATTGCAAATAACAGAAAAAATGAATAGTTTAATTTGATTTTTATTTTTTCAAATTGAACGATTTGATTCAATTTTTTATTTAACAAAAGTTTAATCTTTTAGAAAAAGACACTTAAATTCTGTTATGCATTAAGATTAAAATGTTAAACTTAACACTTTAACACTTAGTTTTTCAGTTTATGCTAGAACTCTTAAAATTATAATTCTAAAACTAAAGCCAAAAATTATAATTATAAACTTGGTGTGGTCATTGACTCAATCAAGATAATAAATTAATGATCCAACGAGTTTTACAACATTGTCTAAAATCACTCTCCATGTGATTTCCTCTGTCTGCGGGTAGCATTTTATCTGGTATATGTCTCTCGGCATTTGCAACGACATCTCTTTTCTACACATGTATCTCTTTATTTTATTATGTTTTTTTATTTAGTTTTGTTCAATTATAAAAAATTTTGTAAGCTTTTTTTAATACTCACAAACAAAAATTTTAAACCCTAAAAATCAAATTGAACCAAATCATTAAAAAATTATTTGATTTGGTTTGAATTTCATAAATGATCTAAATCAAATTAAACCACATCATATTTAATTTTCTTGTTTGATTTGAACTAATTTTAAACTAAAATCACACCAAATAGTATTACCAATACCCCTGATTACTACGGTAACAAAAGAAAAGCCAGAAAGTGCCCACGTTAAAACCCTACTCAAATCAACATTAATCAAAATTATATTCCTACATTTCTTTTCCATACACCAATTTTTATCCCTCCTTTAATAAGAAAAGGTGATTTTTTTCATCTCTTCTTTATTAATAAAATACAAATCAAAGAATATGAGAAAGTTCAACAAGACTAAAATTAGTTTATAAATACAAGACTATACAAATTATTGATAAAAGGGTTAATTTAAATAGAGTTATGGTAATTTTGCATTTTCTTTCTTTTTATGTTATACCTATAGTCTTTCCTATGATAAAAAGAAGAAAATTGAGTCCTCTCTTATTTTTTTAATCATATATAAAAAGATGAAGATGCATGCACTTAAAAATGATCATGATAAAAATAAACTGTAATTTCATATAAATATTAGTTGCAATGTTCACAGTTTAAATTAATTTTATAATCTTTATGTCAAGAAAGATTTTGCCTAACCACCATTATAATTTGAGAGTTAGTCTTGCGTTCATGGAAACATTTTTTCAAAACCATAAAAAAATTATATGTAAGAAGAAAGAAGTATTAAAAAATAATAGTAATATTTTATAATAATTTTACAATAAAGAGGTCATAAAAAATATAAAATAAACCAAATAATATAAGATATAGAAATAAGACATCATAAAAATTATGCATAAAAATAATAATATTCTAAAAAAAGTCTGAAAAACATTTTTTATTTAAATAAAGAGTTTATATTGTACTATTATAGTATTATTGAATCATAAATTGTTACATACTTCTAAAACTGTTAAATACTATATAATAGTTATTTTAAATGTTAGATATAGAATATTTTTTATTTATTAACGGTGTAAAATTATATTTGTTATGTAGTATAAAAATTAAACTGCTAAGTGTTAAATAAAAGCTGAAATTTTCCCAAGTCATGACATGGGTGAAGATACTTTCCAGTATTTGCGCTGCTGCAATGCCACTCCATATCTTCCATCTCTAACTTTCTCTCTCCAGACTTCCACTGCCTTGCTTTTACTTACCAAAGTTTTTCCTTATTTTTATATACATAAAAATATAAATGATTTATGATGTGTTTTATATTTAACCAATGATATACAAATCATCATATATTAAACATTCTATTAATTCTTCACATTTTTAGATTTTTTATCACATTATAAATTTTATCATATTTATAATTTTCTTATTTTTTTACTCTCTCTAGGGGTCCATTTAATAGAGAAAATATAAATGAAAAGAAAATAAATTAAGTTCAATTTTTTAAATTAAAATATGTAAAAATATAAAGCTCAAATAATTTTTCTCGTTTTTCATTGTTTTTTCTCCAAACAAGCATAACCTAAATGTTGCATAGCACATTAGATATGCATGAAACATTTTCCATTTCATTTTTCACCTCCCTCATTAGTCTGCCACTGTCATCATCACCCTTTCGTCTCGTCTCTATTATTTACAATACACACAACATAATAGAACTCATATTTTCTCATCTCACCTTCTCTCCCATCTCTTTGCATACCCAAATAGTCTTTTTTATAAGAAAAGAAAAGAAAAGTTGCCAAGTTCTATTTGGGAACTGAGATTGTTGTAGTTAGGATATTAAATATCTTCTGCTTTCGATTGCATGCTGGATTCTCTCTTGATCAATTCCACACACACATACACACATACAAAGAGAGAGAAAAGAGAGAGATGTGTCTGATATAGTTGTGCAGAGTTGCTCAGACAAGCAATCCATGGCTTAGAGATAGATAAGATAGCGACTTGGAAAATAACACACCACCATCATCACCACCATCATCATATATCCTCTCTTCACGAGATTAACTTTAGCTTTCTTTTTACCACAAAGAGAATCTCCAATTATGCCTTTCTCTTTCTACATGTCTTTGCCACCTCACTGCTAGCATGCCCCCCTCTCGTCAACAATTTTTACAAATTTTTGCACTTGTTTTGCTTATCGTCTTCTTGTTCTGTTCCAAGGCTCATAAGTGACTTCTTGTGGAACCAAATAGCATATATAGCTAGGATTGGGAAAACAAACAAATAAACCAAAACAAGAGAATATAACATCGTATCTCGCTTTTTTCTTTGTTTCTTTCTTTTTCATTCCCACCCTGTTGGAGTTTTTCTTCAAATTAAAGGCAATATGTTCCCCACTGCTATTTCCTATTCAACTTCTTTGTCTGAGGATGCCAGTGTTTCTTCTGGTACAAAAGTTCAGGACTTGGGAGGACTCAATCATGGGGTCTCAAACATTTCTCCTCAGCAACAGCCTCAAAAGATCAAGAAAAAGAGAAGCCTCCCTGGAAATCCTGGTACACTATACTTCTTTATCATTTCACAATTATTTAATTGAACTCTTTGGTACCTATAACATATATATCCTACAAAATAAAGCTAAGTCTAGTTGATAAAGAAAAAAGTTATATTCTTCAAGAACACTAGTCCGAATATGACTCACATCTCAGAAGGATATGAGTTCAAATTTTATTATTAATTTAAAATTTTCGTTGGTAGATAATCTATGACTATTTTTTGTAGGAATTGTGAGAGATGTTTGCTATGTAAACTTAACTCATCTTAAATTTTCTGTTATATGGAAACTTAAGTCATCTTAAATTTTTTATTATAAAAATATATATGTCCTTCAGTTGATCAAGTTTAAAATATTGAAAGTGTGTTTGTTTCAGACCCAGATGCTGAAGTGATAGCCTTATCTCCGAAGACCCTTATGGCCACAAACAGATTTGTTTGTGAGATCTGTCACAAGGGTTTCCAGAGAGATCAGAACCTGCAGCTACATAGGAGGGGCCACAACCTCCCTTGGAAGTTAAAGCAAAGGAGCAGCAAAGAGGTGAAAAAGAAAGCCTACGTTTGCCCTGAACCTTCATGCGTTCACCACAACCCCTCAAGGGCCCTGGGGGATCTTACAGGAATCAAGAAACACTTCTGCAGAAAGCATGGAGAGAAGAAGTGGAAATGTGAAAAGTGCTCAAAGATATACGCGGTTCAGTCAGATTGGAAAGCTCACTCAAAAACCTGTGGTACTAGAGAATATAGATGTGACTGTGGAACCCTTTTTTCCAGGTAATTATTATTAACTTGTTCTTTATCATATACCCAATTTCTCTCACAATTCTAAAATGTTTTTATATTTCATGTTTTTCTCTCACAATTAATTCTAGCATGTTTAGACATCCTTTAAAATTATAGTGATTACCTCAAAATCACAGTATTATTATGATTTTTTCAAACAATTATATGTTACTTTTCATTCACCATGATTTTGGTTCAACTTGCCGTCATCCAAACATGTTAGAAGTCGATCCAGTCTTCTCTATCCTTCATTGTTCTTTTCTTTAATTTGATGGTTTTAGTATCCAATTTTTACTTCACTTATTACTGTACATACGAGCACGCATTTTTTTTAAAAATAAAAAATAAAAACAGGTATAATATCAGAAGGCCTATCTTTAATATTTTTATTTTTCAGTGGTTCTTTGGTTTTACATAAGAATGGTAAGCACTCGCCATGGAATATTAGAGTGGCATTTACAGGTAGCACGAAAGTGGGACAACATAACATGCTTCTATTGCAAGAGAGATTGAAACCTTACTTATCTTTGAATCCTAAAACTGCCAAATGAATATACGGCAATAACCAAAAAAGCACAATTCACGTATCTTTTGTTTTATCTACTGTGTGGTCTGTGACTCAATAGCAATTTTGATCTTTAATTATTATTTTTTTTTTTCAAACAAAGAAAACATGTGATGCATGCACATACATGAAGGGCATGATAATGATGATATAATACTATTTCTGCATTATTATATCCATGGAAAAGTTTAAATCTTAACTTCATACTAGTTTTTTAGACTACACAAAATTTTCAGTGTGTCAGATAGTGCTCAATTGTCTTCTAGAATATTTGTAATTTCTCTTTCCTTCCCTCTTATGTACATTTGCGCGTGTGCAAGTGGCTGCAAACTCAGAAAATGATGATGATGATTTATTTTTGTCTACTAAAAAACCAATATAAAAGACACAATTGGTGATGATTTCTGACTTTCTCCTTCTCTTAATTTTGTTTTATTGAGAATAATGCTGTGCATTGTATCTCTCGATTTTCATCATTGTGAAATCTGATAAATCTGCAAAAATATCCGATGGCAAGTTGCTTTCTTTCCTCAAGTTTTCATCAGTGAATATATACTTACATAGTTACATGAGATCGACTTCTTCAATTTCATATTTTTGTGTCTTGCATAAGCACTAGTTTCCAAAGGCTTTTGACATGACAAACAAGCCATAACCATCAACACTATGTGTCAATATATATACTCATAATTCGTATAGCCATTTCTTCATGCCCAAAAGCATAAGCGTGTGTCCATGCAACAGTGTGTAGTAATTTCTCTCTCCTACTTTAAATTTGACCAAATGACGACATGGTATCTCTGTTGGTCCAAGCCTTTGACACTTCATTCCCTGTGGACTCGCTCTCCCATGCATGACTTCCCCATATTCCATACATACCTTTTTCCAAACGGGACACAGTACTCCATACTCCAAACACGTATGATAGATCTCCCCTATAATAAAATATACTCTCGACCATTTAATTACTTGTTAATGTTACTCTTATGATGAACACATCACCATTCCCATTACTCACTTTGAAATACAATCCAAAACAATAATGCAATAGTTTTTCCTATTAATTCATGTGCTCCATTTTTTTCTAATACAGATGACAAATTTAACTCACTCTAAATTAATGATAAATACTACTAACTAAGAAAATTTAGCTTAGATGAACAGTGTGTACGAATTGATATAAATCTGTCATAACTGTATTTGATTCTTACAAATAATTTTTTTTTAAAATGATAAATACTCTATCCAATGTTGCTTCAAATAAACATATTTAATAAATTTATTCAATCTAAATACTAATAATAAATACTCTAGTCTTGTTATTAGGCAGTGAAGATAATACAAATTGTAATGTTTTATGATGTGAAAAACCGCAGGAAGGACAGTTTCATAACACACAGGGCATTTTGTGATGCATTGGCGGAAGAAAGTGCCAGATTATCCGCAAATCAATTAGCCGCTGCTGCCGCGGCCGCCACCACCACCACTACAACAAACCCATTCCAATCTCTCTATCTTTTCCAAACCCAACAACAGAACTTCCAAAACCACCAAATGACCAGTTTCAACCAATGGGACTCACCTCAAGAAAACCCTAACCCTAGCAACAACATTGCCACCACTTCCCTCCACATCAAGCCAGAGTCTCAAAGCTTCCACAACCCCACCCTCTCTTCACTTCTCCAACAGCAACAACAAGAGCAACAGCCCAACAACAACAACAGGGGCATGATAGCCTCACCCTTTGGGAACCTCCACGTGGCAGCAGCAGCAGAACCTGCCACGTCAGCATACATGTCAGCCACTGCGCTGCTTCAGAAGGCTGCAACCGTTGGAGCCGCTGCCATAACAGGCCCAGGCCCTGTTGGGCCACAACAGCGAGTGATGGGTCACGTGGCTCACCACCTCGGCGAGGGCGAGTTCGGAGTCGGAACAGTGAGTCAACTCGACCCGGTAGTGGTGGTGCCAGATAACAACAACTACATGAGAACAACGTTCAAGAGTAGTGACCGTCTCACAAGGGACTTTCTGGGTCTCACGGCAGATGCTAACGGCGGCACGGTTGACGTTAGCACCAACATCAAGGATATGCTAACATTCACTGGGGCCGTAGAGTACCACCAAGTCCAAGCGCACCGTCAACATCATCACCACCACGCGCTTCTGAAGCCCCAACAAGGCTTTGGTTTCCATGGGACAACCACTGCCCCCGAGACGTGGGGGAATTGTTAGATACAGACAGGAGAATAATTCCGAGTCATGAGGGTAAAATAGGCAACACAACTTTGCCATAACCCTGACCCTTGACTCTTGAATCGTCAATCATCAATCTGTTTTGGTTTTAACACCTCGTTATAGATTTTTTTTTTTCAATCCGCTTTAGACTTCAGATCTTAGTTTTGATTGTTGTTCTCTCAATTTAAATCAAGTACAATGCTTTAGTTCAGTTTTTTTTATTTGCCTGAATATTAATATATTTGGTGCTTTGTTGTCATGAACTTCCTCTCTCTCTCTCTCTATAAAATATAAATTTTGCTGTGTACAAAAGTAAATATGATCTATTATCATTAAGTTTGTCTAATTAGAATTTAATATTTTAGTTTGATTGTGGAAGAAAAAAAGTGAAAGATTTTATTAAAAGAGCGTGTTTGTTTTATAGATTAAAAATTTATTTCTAGAAATGTGAAATTGAGAATATAATATTTTCATATTTATTTCAAGTTTTTCAAAAAATATTTTTGTATATTATTCATTTCTGGAAAATAGTTACAACATAATTTATTTCACTTTTTTTATTTTCACGTGGAATGGTGGAAAAGTTGTATTCTTGTGAAAATGTTGAATGCTATTATTTTCTTATTAAAAATTTATTTCAACTCTTGTTTTTTTTTCAATTATTTTAAAATTTAAAAATACTCGTAAAAATGTTAAAATTTAATCAAACTCATTTTAAAATATTATCTAGAATGAAATTTTTAGTAATAATATTTCTGACTTAGTGAAAAAAGTGATAATATTTCTGATAACATGATTGCTTAAAATGTAGTATCATACTTTGAAATAAACATCTCTAAGATGATCAATTATATTTTTTAACTAAAATTAATCGTCACAAAGTTTTATAACATGGTGAAAAAAATATAAAATATATTTATTCGATATTGATAAAAGTACTTTAGATACTAGTTGTATTGTTATTCAATTAGAATTAAAGTTTTAATTATCTTAATATAGTTTGCAAAATAAAAATATATATTAAAGGATTTCATGAATTACCAAAGTGAACATTCAATTCGTATTAGAAAACAGTAAAATGGACACATAAGGTATTGTATTTAAGTTTTCTCCTTCAATTAGGTTGATGCCTAGCGAAGACACGAAATGTACTTAATGTTTATTTTGGTTTAAAATATTACTATCTCTAATTCTATATATCAGAAGCAAAAGATGTTTTTTTTTCTTTTAATTAGAACAAATATATGATTTTTTTAATTTTTAATTTTTTTATTTTAATTAATTATGAGATTTATTCATGATTAAACTCATTTTTCGGTGAAAGTACCTATATTTATTGAGTTGTCAATAAAAAAAGATATATTTATTGCCTGAAAATTTATCTTTTAAAAAATAGTCATCTCTTAAATTATTGATGTAATAGATAGTCTTGAAATAAAATTAAAATTTACAATAAATTAAATAATCTAACCACTTTTATTAATATTAATAAATTTGATAATTGTCTTAAGACCGAAAATAGTATTAATCATATTATCTAATTTCTTTTGATTAATTTTACTGGTCTAAAAAGAGTCCTAAATAATGAGACATGAGAAAGGAAGCTAGAAATATAAATATATTCGAAAAGCATAGGCAGGCTGTGTCTCTGTGACTCTGTGTGCGTGCATGTATGGTGTTGGGTTGATGGAGTCAAGAGGAGACGATGGTGGCCTTTCTTGTCAGTGTGCAACAGCGAAAATGTCACATGCAATAAAATTATTATTAGTCTTTTGTTGTTATCGCTACCTACGTCCTATCTTTATCTCCGCAGCTTTTCATCTTGAGTTACCTATATACGTACTATACTAGCTTTGCCTTCACAATCACCCACATATACACATATATGTGTATGCATGTGAAATAATAATTAAGTAGATTCTGAAAGGAAGTTGTGAGCAAAAATTGGTTTGATTTGATTTTTTAATGCTTTTGGTATATTTTGATATTTATTTTATATTACAAAAAATTATATTCCATTAGAGGATATATTTAAGATAATCTTCTTTTTAATATGGGATATTATATTTATACTTCCAACATTTTTTCCCATTTTTCTTATTTCTATTTCTCTTTTGCTCTCGTTCATACACCAAAAAAATATACCTAAAAAATGAGCTAGGTATATGGTAATCATTTTCCTTTTAATATTTGTACTATATCAAAGAAAGGAAAAAAGATGCCTTGACAGACGGTTGAAAATGAAACAGTTATGGAGAGTATATCAGGCAAATTATTATGTCACTTATGTCGAGATAGTACTTATATATGTACTATTAGTGTGTGTGTGTGTAGTAGTCGTATATATATATAAAAAACCAAACAAGAGCTTCAATGCATAATGTAGTATTTATCAAGAATTTCAGTGACTGAAAGTTGAAGATTAGCGCAGCACACAAATTAAGATTCGTTAGGCTTATTGGGAGGCAAATTTCTTTGTCGACCTTTAACAAAGCAGACAATAACAAAACCAGTCATTGACTTTAAGATTTACACTATTACACACACAATTACACACACAGAACATCCTGCATTAACCGTATTGGTATTATTATTGTATTATTATGTTACTTATGCGATGGGGTGGTTAGTGGTAGCTGGCCGGTAGGTAGTCCTTGAAGCTGACGAGTTGGGAATATTAGATGACTTTAATTAATTTGTGTACTTTTTCCTCATTTGAGGTTCTTCATAAAAAGATTGCTATAAATATGCTGTACTTTAATTTGGTTTTTTCTATATATATAAGTATGATATTTTTAGAAGTATTAATTATTATTTTTAAATACTTTAATATATGGTGAGATTATAACAATAAAAAAATTAAAAAAAGTAAGTTATACTAATTAAAATATTTTGTTTTAAAAAGAAAATAATATAATCACCTTGATGATAGAACTATTAAAAAGAAATAGAATATTTATCTAAAATGGGAAATAAATGTTATTAACTTCACGTTGAAAAGTATAAATAGAAAATAACAAATGACACTTAAGTATTACTATTATATACACAATTACATCTCCCAAATAAAATAAATATCATAATATTAGTACTATAATTTTTTTTTATTTAAAAAAGTTAGGGTCCCCAACTTCTCCTACGTCAATCCATCTCTCTGCCTCCAGTGATACCTGTGGTTTATATCAGAAAAATCTCCTGTGTAGTTAGTTAAAACTAGTTATTAAAAATGCCTTTTTTATAACAATTCATTAAAATATAACGTATAAATTCTTAAAATTATGTCATTCTTTTTACAGGTACAATAATATGCATGAAATTAATTTTGTTAGAAAAGACTAGTGAGTGTACTAGATGATGTAACCCGCGTAACTATTTACACTTCTGGCATCGTATCACGGGTAAGTCCTATGCATTGCATTTACAGAAGGGACATTACACCTTTTGAAGTTCGCACTTCAATATAGAATTTGAATGGTATATTCTGCTAATAATAAGATAAAGTATCGTGCGCGTGTATGTGAAAGAGGGAGACGATCAAGTAGACAAGTAGAAGAGGATGGGAGAGGTTATCACATGATGTCGGTACTTATCAGGAGACTCATTTGCCACACGGATCCGGATTCCTTCCTTCCTTTGATTTTTTCACTCATTCATGAATATTTCTGTTGAATCAGAGTTCAAATCTGATATTTTTAACTCATAGAATTGAAATAGTAGTGAGATACTAAGGTCTGGCTGTTATCACACATGGGAGATCAATTTAACAGAAAAATTTGTATTTAATTTTTTCCATGTGCAAAATTTCTGTTGAGTTATATGTTCGATCTTCGTCCAAAGGTTACAAATATCATAACTACGCTAACATTACATGTTTGTTAACATTTTTCTATAAAATAAATATCATAACTATGTAAATGCGTATAAATTTGACTGTACTAAGTTTAATTGGTTCACGACGCCATGCAACTTGGAAATGACATGTCTTCGGCCCCTGACCACTATTTTCTTTCCGTGTTTTTTTTTTTTTTTAAGTAATAGTAGACAAAATAAATTCCCTTGGGAAGCTGTATATCAAGTGACCTTTGTTGAATAGTCAAATTAATCATCATAGATTTGGCTTGTTAGAATGAACAATTCACTTTAGAATGTAAAATAATAAATCTTAATAATTTATTAGAAAGTTGTGGATTCGAAGGAGTTGTGGGGTACGTGGGATACCTTGGCCAATTAAGATATTCTTAGTAGGTATACAGTCTCAGAAATCACGAGAGCCTTTAAGCCAAAGTGGCTTGGTTTTAATTTAGGCCATCTAATTAAGGGTAATCCCGGAGGGTAATATGATTAATATAAATATAAAAATATCTCTGTTGTACAGGTGTTTGTGATTGTGGATTTTTAGCATTTTTTCGTTTAATAATTTGGTTGAAGTCTCTGTCTGGATGCAAATATCGAAGGTTGTCCAGCTTATGTTAAAAAAGTGACGCCGTTTTGGATTTGGCAGCTAAGCACCAGAGCTTCGTATCCATATCTTTTGTCTCTATATATGCCATGTAAGAAGACTTGTCTCCATAAGGGTCATGCTGGCCATTATTATTTGAAGTTTACAAAGTTACTTTTGTGAATGACTATATCGAGCAAAACAACTCATCTATGCTGTTTGTGGAATTTTAAATCCCAGCCCCGTGAGTTTTTAGGCTATAAAGGAATTATAGGTTAGCACAAGCTTGTGGATTAATTAGTAATATTTGAGTTGAGTTCTAAATATATAACTATATTAAATATTTGAAAAAAGAATTTTATTTAACTCAAGGAAGATTATTACTTGTAAAAAATACATGACATCTACAAATAACAACAAAGTCTATCATGCATGTGAATTTCAATTATATTTTTCGTAACCGGTTGAAAGTTCATCGGAAATACAAATATTTTTTATAGTGAAGGAAAATTGTGTTAGACTATTGGAACCAACTTAGAATTCGTCTTTATACCCAACATGGATACATGTGATATCTTAAAAAACAAAAAGGATTAAAAAAAATATAGGAGCTGTCTATAAATATATATGGGTCACCTAAACTAAATTAGAGGTGGAAAATGTTCAAAGATGATGCAATCAAACCAAACTAACAACACACCTTATAAAGAACGAGTTTCTACACATATGGATGTCGTTCGTCCTCCATATATAGCAAAATCTTTTTATTCCATTCTCAATGGTTGCTGCAAAATCCTAAACAAACTATGGATTAGCTAGTTTGGGAAATAGTGGGCACATTTTGTAGCCCAAGGCATTAACCAAACTCCAATAAATTCTTTTCCTCGTCGCTTTTTCTTTAGTAAAAAAAATGGAGAGTTTCGAAGAATTGGAGCCTTTTCTAAAGAGGAGGCTCCAAAATAAAACCTGCATTATAAGCGTGAGTGGTGTGGAAAGGTAAACTACTTAAGGTGATGGTCTATATGTCTATGTGTATTTGTGCGGAGTGTGATGGTGGTCCATGACACATAGGGGGTACTCAATTAAAAGGAAAAAAAGGAAAAGAAGAGGAAAAATAAATAAAGGGAAAGATAAATGTCAACGGTTGCTCAATAGAGCTTTGAAAGTTCTGAATCACAATTCTCAGCCATCTTTCGTGCGAGCCCTTTATAAAATTCTGTGCACATCCCCACGTTGCAGGCAGCCTTTGATGAGCAACTGATTACAAATGCACTTCAACATTGTAAGTAAAACATAAATGCAATTTACCAATGGAAGTTTGATTCTAATACAAGGAGGTAGTAAGAGTTTGTTCTTCAGTTAGCACACATTTCAAAGCGTGTTGAACTCGATCCATGTGAGTAGTGTCTCAATAGAAATTCAAACACCCCTTAATCTTTCACAATTTAGTGAGTTAAAATTTGAATTCTACTAAAAAACGGTGTTCATGTTTTTGACCATTTCTTGAACAAGAGAAAAGTTGTGCAAACAAAAAAAATGCAGTTTACTAATTATCATGTTTTGCGAACCATTAAGGGTGTATTTAGAATTCCATTTAAAATGCTTCAAACGAACAATCTCACTTTTCCATGCGGTAAGTTTTAAAAAAATTATAATCTGACATTTGAGTGAATGATGATTGACGTTGAGAGTTGAGGGCAACTCTTTTCCAAACACGCATTAATTTATTAGCTTATCCTGAAGCTGAACGTATTTAGCTTGACACAGTATTCTTCGGTGTGCATAAACTCTCAATTTTTCCTTTCTATAATTTCCCACAAAGGATCACCACCTTGTCAATGTACTTCATTGGAAGTGTAGCCATACCTTAGCTGATTTTTGGAATCAGCTCCTCAAAATGGAATTCTATTTTGCAATTTGCAAATGAAGAGAAAGTTGGCAACAACTACTGCTAAATCTCAAAGATTCATATTTAAATTGCTAGAAATTATTGCAAAAGGTATTAAAGTAAGGTTTCCACGCTAGGCGATTTAACCTAGGCTAACAAAAAGAATGGAAAAAGTTTGTAGTCATTAAAATTCAGTATGTTCAGTGCAAGGGAAAAAGAGCCTGGGGATTATCGAAAGAAGATCATGGAGTTAAGGGGTTTTATGGTATATCCAAGCTTTTAGAAAGGATACTTATAAGTTGCAGGGTTAAGGTACAATACATCCCATTTGCCTACTAAAATAACACCCTTTTTGCACATCCCTCTGCGCCCCAAAGAGACAAACCAAAAGCCTCTTCTTTTTCTTTCCTACCCCTTCTTGCATATGTCATCTTCCACTAGAAAATCACATTTCAACTATCCCTATTTTATTTCCCTTTCTCTTTTCTAATCCTAATAATTACTATTGACATAACTTTATTTTCCGTGCTTTTTCCTTCCAATGCAAATCCCTTTCATCCACAAGTATGACAGAAATACAAGTTGTCGTGAAATTGCACTCTATGGCAGTAGTATATGCGAATGTGATATTTTTGTCTACCTACTATAAAAACCAATCTTCAAATAGATACAAGATTTAATTTATAATTCGCTAAAGTAAAATCCACCATGATTATTAGGAATTAATTAATGTATCCTAAAGTTTTGAAAGAGGAATTTGAGGTCTCACCCATTAATAAAGTGACACCAAATGAATATAACTTAAAAACATCCTATTACAATAGGTGCAATCAGATTAGCTAACAACGGTGGGGATTAATTCTTCCTTCTCCTGTTTTACTACAAGTATTTTGTCCCACTGGCCAAATTAAAGCAGGTCAGTGAGAGAACTGATAATGCTGGAATATAATAAGACCACCCCTTTTAAAGCATATTTATATTCGTTCTTCACTTCTTCTTTTTTTTTAATTCTACCTTGAGGGTAAACATCAAGAATTTCAAGAAAGAAACTTTATTTGCACGTTCATTAGTTTGGTACAATAAACTAGTTCAGCTATGTCCGAACTACCAATTTTGTATCTTGGTAAGGAAACAAGAATTTTAGAACTAGAGAATCAATAAAAATTTCCATCTGTTTAAGCTACATTCAATTCAATGCATTAATCAAATAACGTGTAAGCAATGGATGTTACCTTTACAACTCTGTTTATGTTAGTGATAGTCATCTACTGAACTGTAAACACTGACAAACAGAAAAGTACAAGCCAGACAATGAAAAGCTTCCAATTTCAAAT
Organism: Glycine latifolia; assembly: GCA_013407115.1. Taxonomy (NCBI): domain Eukaryota; kingdom Viridiplantae; phylum Streptophyta; class Magnoliopsida; order Fabales; family Fabaceae; genus Glycine; species Glycine latifolia. The sequence goes on from CM023943.1 coordinate 25,054,839, forward strand.
ATGCATCAATTTGAATGCTCTTGGGAGATACCTGGTGGGCCAATTCATCCATAAAGTTCACTTCACTAAACATAATTTAATAAAGGAAAAATAAGAATATTTTTCATCTCCTAACAATTCCAAAGTCATGCACATATTTCTCCTCAGAATTCAATATCTGATGTATAAAATTTTATTAGTTTTTTTTAATTATTTACTTGGATTAGCTTGATTTACACAATTTATATATAGCTGTGTATTTGGCTGAAAGCTAAGATAAATGTCACGATCCAATTGCATATTCTATCTAGTGTACGAAAGAGAAACTAAAGTCTCAATACACATGCAGAGCAAATAATGCAGAGATTCGTGCACTGAAATGATGACATGATAGAGAAAACTGGAAAAGGAAAAATGCCATTGTCAAAGTATTCATTGAGGTAAGCTGTCCCTCTCGAGAGAAAAAAAAAGGCAACAATGCAGTTCAAAATTGTCTAAGTCAGTTGATACAAGAAAGCATAAACAGCTTGCTTGGTCAGGAAAACATAATGAATCTGAATGCAAATTGAAAATGACATCTACATGGAGAATATGTTATAAATGGTAAGGTAAGGTTAGGCTTACAAAAAAGAGATATAAACATAATGAAGCATAAAATGGCACCAGAAGAGAACCTAAAATTAAAATAATATGAGATGACATGCATATTAAGGCTTAAATAACACAATTCTTGATATGCAGATATATATGGCACAGATAAGAAGCAATCTATCAGCCTTTGTCTTGACTAATTCTTCTTTTTATGATTATAAGCTGCAATCAAAACTAAAATGGACATAGCTTCCTTGTGCTCTTAGGAGCAGTGTGTGTTTGGTTTTAAGATGAGAAATATCAAAAATTGATTTTGCCTCTTATAAAATAAACATTATTTTAGAAAAGAAACATGTTAGGAAGTCCCACATTGTTTGTCTCAATTCTTGAGGTGCAACTTATATATCTAAAAACAACGTCACTTTATACTAATTAGTTTTAAATTAAAATCTAACATGATATAAGAGTCTATAACCTATCTTGGTTGTCACCTTATATTTGAAATCTATCGATACAAATATTTGGTTAATTATAAAATACAATTGATTTGGCCTCCAAATCTTGGTTTAACTAGAAGTAATAAAAACTAGCTTTTGTATTAGGTTGAAAATTTTATGCAGAGTCTTACAACAAACTTGTTTTTAGGATAGAAAGATTAAAACATAGATCTCTTGATGTATCAAATTTTGTGAAATCAATTTTTGTAAACATTCACTCAAAAACACACCTTGTCTAGGATCCAATTGCAATAATCGAATGACTTTTTTTTTTATGTAACTTCATGCATATACAAATAAGAATTGATTTCAAATCATTATTTTCAGCACTGGCAGACTTTCACTGAAATATCGATGAAACCAAAACGGGCAGCATTTTACCAAGTGAGGACAAAAAAGGAATAGTAATCGACCGCTGTTGTTCACTTTTTTTTCACCATAGTAAACATTGTAACATCCTAAAAAAATTATATTAAAAGTTATAATAATAATTTAATTATGGAAGTAGGATGAAAATTTTTGGAATTAGTAATCAATGACCATGCACTATGAAACATTTTTGGCAATTGGTAACTTCTAAAACTTTAGCATAAAGGTTAGAAAATTAAGCAAAGACTTGAACCAATCAAAAGTGCATGAATATTTCCAAGTCTTTTACGTGCTTAAGCAAAGTAAATATTCTTGGAATATTTGAGTTAAGGTGAAGTCCATAAGCTGTCCAAGATTCTTGAAACTATCCATGTGTCATTAGGGGGAACAAATAAACAAAATCAAGCCTTAAACAGTCTTCCACTTACACATGCCATAAATGAAGGGAATCTTGCTTTAGACAAATAGATATATGCAACTGAAGTTCAACATTCAGTAAACTACCACGTATTTGAAGCCATAAATGAAGGAATATTTGTAATAATTAACTTAGGATAAATATCTTTAATGATAGTTATCTTGTAACCAAATAAACTAATATAAATAGTCTTGCCTTTAGAAATTACTGTACGAAAATCTTAGCTTTCACTCTTTACATTAAGTCCCTTATTTTCTACCACCTTTGGCTAAACCACAGCTTTACTCACTTCACGTAAAAAACTTTCTACTCCAGCATCCACTCTCTACTCAGACTTATTGGAGGTAGGCTAGGCTTCAATCTCTGACTTATAATTTGTTAATATTAAATTATGTGCTTAGTTGTCTAGACTTAGTCATTATTTAAGGTGAAAAATCTATGTTCTAAAGGGTATTTTATGATGAGGATATGGTTATTTCAAACCAGGGTAGTTAAGAATTTATAATTAGAATTGTTAGCGTTTAGAAAGTTATGCGAAAAACTAGTGAAACCCGGACATTCCGATCAACCCGGACATCTCAGCCAATCCAGACATACCCGTCCTTGCTATGGTAGTCCAAATTATATGTACCCCGGCCATACCCGTTCTTACTATAGTAGTCCATGTTATATGTACCTCGGCCAATCCGGAATTCGGATATTTTTACTTATACACCCCCTTTTATGATAAACTTAACCCGACCACCCCCAGACTCCTTAATCACTTTATAATCATCCCGGACCTACCTTTCTAGGCTATAACCATCCCAGGTGTAGTCATCCCGGTCTTTGCTACCCCGTTAGATAATCCATATATTAATAAAATAGAAAGTATTATGGTTTATTAGTTAAAATACTAACATGAATTTTCGTAGCTTAAGAATACTCAATTATTTTGCCAAGTTGGTAGAATTTTGCTTGGATAAGGCATGTTGTTTTAAACCATTCTTCTGGTACAAAATGATGAAATGATGAAAATATTTTTCATAAGATTATATGTGAAGAATGGATTTTTGATGTGTAAAATGATTGATCCGAGTTTCTAAATCTAGTACGAGATTTGTGAAACCGGACCTATGATACTACATCTATAATAAAGATGTTCAGAGAGATCAGGTGCTGATACATGAAAATTCATGCATGATTAGCTTAAGACGGCCGCAACATTCTTACATACTGTACATATGTAGAGGCCATGTGCACCTGTAACCATTTCATTTCATGCATTCATATAGTTGCTTAATCATTTTATGGATTCATTTGAATATATTGATTATTTACTAACCTATTAACGTGTTTGATGGTTTAGATTTGCCTACTGAGAAATTTATTTATCACTAGATTTTTCCCATGTTATATTTTAGATAACATCAATCATCCTGTTCCTTGATGCATTGGACATAGCATGGTATATTGATGAAGTCAGAAATTGCTATGTAGTAACTATGCAGCCTGTCTTGCATGCCCACATTTACTTCGGAGCTCATTTTCCAATTTCTGTTTTTAGTGAAGATTTTAACCCATCCGACCTTTTTTTGCAATTTGCTCCTATGTATCCGAACCTGACCACAAATCCCATAATTGTGCTCTAGCACTGAAGAACATGTTTGAATAGGGATAAGGGTTGTGTATTTTGTAAATAAATAATAGTGTTTGAAGAAGTATGATATTAGGATATAATATAGAAATGAAATGTAATGAAATATGATATATATATATATAGTCTCTTTTTGTTTCTACCTCAAATATTTTTAAGAAAATGATATAGTATATTACACACATTAGATTATTTAATAAATTTAAAGAATTTAACCTTAATAAGTTAATAAATAATTACACAAATAAATAAATAAATATAATATATAGAATAATTTTTAGGTCATTACAAATATCATATGAACTACGTGGACAAAAGAATCATATAAGCATGATTTCAATATGTTTTTTTTTCTCTCTGTAAGTTAGCATTTAGCATTTTTTATCATTGTAACTTAGCCCAAAACAAAGCATCATGGAGTTACAAAAAATAATCAAGGTAGAAAATGGTAAAGGAGACTGCAACTACAAGAAATGCAAAACAAAGATTAACTATACATCATCCTAAAAAAATAGTAATGTAACATTGGAGATTGGAGAATGTACACCAAAAAAGCATACAAATAATTCCCCTCTCATGTGCACACCAACTAACATCACCACTTTTACATCTGTATAGTGCGTACAGTGTACTTATTATCACAACTCGGTTTAATAATTTTCTTGCTTTAGAAAATCCAAATTAACAATTTGTTAAAAGTAGTAAATTACTGTAAATCGATAGACAAATCAGAAAGTGGTCACTGGTCAAGGCCTTCATAAATTCAATGAGACATTTATATTCTGCACTCTCACTATTACATCGGAAACCTTCCATTGAATTTTGAAAAGTCCATTACAAAATATAAATCTATATTTCAAAATGGATTTTTTGAAATATAATAAGAAATGTATGATGCAATAATGAGGATACAGAATCCACAGAATGCAGTGGCCATTCAATGATGGTGAATGGCAACGTGTAGTTTTAATTGGGCCAAAAGACAGTCCAATTTAAGCAATTGCTAAAAGAAAGGGCTTAAAGACAATCTTGGACGGTAAGGACCAATTCAAAAATGCCCAAATAGTTAACTCTTACAGACAAAAAAATGGTAGTTTTTTTGCGTATGCACACCATGATCCACCACCTAGCAAAGGGGCTAGCCGTAGTCCAAGAAATAGAGAAAGATAGGAAGCAAAAAGACAGAAGCAAGAAACGACAGATAATTAGAATAATAAAAAAATAAGAAAATTTAAGAAATTGATAATAATTATTTTCCAATAATAATTTTGTACTTTTGAATTCTTAATCATTACTCTAAAAATAATAATTAGCAGAATTCTTTTTTATACACCAGTTATAAAAAACAACAAAAACGCTATTTTTTAAATTTCATTTACCATTACATTGAAGATGTATAATTTACTTTCCTATGGCATGAACAAAATATGTATTAAATAAATTCAGTAAGAAATGACCAACAATATAATTTTTTTAAAATTTGTCCATTTAATCATAGATTGTTTATGTATTGTAAACTTGTTGACTTTTGTAATAATTATTTTTAAAATTGTATTTAGAAAATTTTCTAACTGATTTTCATTAAAATAAAATAAAATTACAGTAATGATAAATGAAAATTAAACTCATATTACATGTAAAATAGTTAGTACTCTTTCATATTATTGCACTACTTTATTATATAAAAATAAAAGTAATTGGTAGGCTTAGATTAAAAGAAGTAAAAAAATTTAATAATTAACATTTCAATCTATATTATCTGGAGAAGACTAAATTTTAAAGTAATATTTTATCATTTATATTAATTGCAAATAAATATGAACGAATTTTTAATTAAACTCTTGTTTTTTTTCCAAAAACATTATTTATGATTATAATAAAAATATCCACGATAAATTTTTAATATATATTTGATGTAAATCAGAATATAATTACTTAATAAATATAATTAAAACTTGAGTTACTTTATTTAAAATTTATTTGAGCTTATAAATAAAACTCTTAGTCTTACTGTTATGACTGAAATTTAAATTGAACTATAAGATGTTTTTAATTTATAATAAAAATACATGAAAAACATACATTAGTTTTTCCCTTTAATTCCACTCACATTTGACGTAGTTTTATTTTTCAAATGTCTTCAAATGTAATTAAAAGCTTCGAATTGGATTCGAATTTCATTCATAACAAGTAATTGAAATTAGATATTCATCACTAGGATACATAATTTATTATATATATAGATATAATATATATATATATATATATATATATATATATATACACATAAATGGATTTCAATTATTATATTCCCAAAAATGTTATTTTAGTAATAAAATTAAATATCTTAAAACATTTTTTTCCAAAATGTATGGCCAACCTTCCATTTGTAAAATTTATTTAATAAATGGATTATCTATAGATGACTAACACGACTCTATAAATAGAAGTGATGACCCGTTAAACATAAACTGTTTAACCAAATTTAAAGCTGTCAAAATTTCCAACTTGATGCATAATTATTGGCATCTTTCCAAAAAAATATAGGTTGTTCAAGACCAGGCAATTAAGTGAAAATTCGGCATTAACACTCAATAGGAAAGTGGGAGTTGGGTTGGTTTTCAAAGATTTATACTATTGTGATATCTTTCCTTAGTTTCATAATTTGGTGCCATGGCCTCGCTCTCTTAATCAGTTTATACGATCAAGAATGCGTATCCGAGCACGTTTTACATGACGATGACACTATTTCTGGGAATTTTGTAGTCATTGACTATGATATTTTTTGGAGCTCAGACCATCCGGGAATTGATTTCACTACTATAAGTTAGCCAAATGCTTCCCTTTTTTTTCATATTTTTATTGATGTGCCAACAAATTAAATACCTCCAAATCCGCTTGTCGAATCAATTAAGAGCATGATCTCTTGAGCATTTTGCAATAGTTATTAATCATAGGTTTGTACACGTTTTGTATATTTTGTGGTTTCAATGAACGTATCATAATATGTTGGTGACATCTCTAGGAGGGAATTTGGCGTACTTTCTGAAGGGAACATCAGGGGAAAATTTCAGTTCAAAGCCTCACAAAGTGGAATATACAAGTTTTGCTTTCACAACCCTACTTCAACACAAGAGACTGTATCTTTTTACATTCACGTTGGTCACATCCCAAATTAAACGAACATGATTTAGCTAAAGATGGTCAATACCAACCAGATTTTGGTGTCTCGCTATAATTAAATTAGCTAGACCTAAATTATTGAAGATGGATTGTCCAACCAAGTAGTCCAATTAAGCATAGCAATTAGTAAACACTCAAGTTTGATGGACTATGGATTGTTTGGTCAAATACGTACGCCGATCCTGAACCGATCATAAAGAGACAATTAGATCTCATACCTTTGACTTAATCATATTTCATAAATAAAAATAGCTTTTTTTTGTCACTTTAGGTTCGCACGCATCCAAAGTTTGATTAAAGACTTCAGAAAATATTTAGACTGAAATAAATTAAAATATCATTTTGTATTTAAAAGTTGAACTCAATTCAAATATATAGTTTATAAAAAGGAAATCAATCAAATCATTATAATTAAGAAGTATTTTACTAGCATTATTTAAGTAAACTATGATATATTAATGTTATTATTAGCATGCATGGATATACACATTTGGCAATGAATTTATTTACTCAATTTTACTTTTGGGTTCAGAACATTTGGATCCCATTAATGTGAAGATCGCGGAGTTGAGAGAAGCACTAGAGTCTATCATATCAGAACAAAAGTAATTGAAAGCACGTGATGCTAGACATCGACACAGTAAGTAAGCCTAACTCGTTACGTTATTACTAAAGATCAACTGAAAGTTTCGTCAATTATGTGTTGTTGGTAACTTTTTTGAGGTGAGAAAATATTTCAATAAAATTTTCTAATTAAAGTTATAAGATTCATGTTATTAGGGTGCAGTTTAAATAGCTTTTAGACAATTTTACTTATTGTTAATTAGTTTTAAGTTCAAATACCTTTTAATGTTAGTTATTGTTAAGATAAAATCTAGCGAATACTAACTTTATGTGCCCTTATTAACCTATGCATCTAGGTGATTGTAAAATGCTTTTAATTAATTCATTTGATGCATTAAATTTTGCAACTACAGCAAATGAAAGCACCAGAAAGCGTGGTATCTTCTACACAATCTTGGAGTATGTTTTGCTCGCTGCGACAAGTTTATTACAAGTGGGTATACATTCGACGTCTCTTCAGCAAATCATTTGCTTGCAACCGAGTGTAGGCTTCATAATGAATCATAATAGAACTCCTTTGATTATTATAGTTTTTATTCTTCTTGATTACTTTGTAATTCTTCCATGCATAACCAACAATTAAATTCACCATTTGAGTATTGGCCAAGTAGCATCATAATGTGTTATTAAACTTTTCGTAATTATCTATACAAGGCGCATATTTAGATTTTTTTTTTTCAGAAGTAATTTTAAAAGAAAAAATATTAAAAAAAAACAAACAAATACTTAACCACAACCAAATTAAGTTATGCATAAATTAAAAGTCAATTTTTAGAGAAGTTATCAGAAAGGTTTAACAAATTAACTATGTATAAGCTAATATAACTTACATAGGATTTTTTTCATTTTATTTTATTTTCTTATTCTATAAGTGTTTTTAGAAAAGTTTATGCAAACACATCCATATTTCATAATTTGGGAAATTAAGATTAAATTTGTTGTTATGTGGAAGACAACTTGATTTTCACAATATAAGTGTATAAGTTTTGTATGAAGCACACCTTAATTAGGACGTAAAGTGGATCATTTATCCATCTTAATTCACAAGCATACACTACCTTGGAGCTATGCTATTCTTTTATTAGAGAATTGGGACATACTTCATTGCTTCTTTCTCTTCCACGATATAAAGGATGAACAAGATCAACATTACATCATCTGCAAGGATGTATGTGCCGTGTGAAAAACGTAGTATTTTCAATTTAAGTCACAATATAATTGTAGACCAGCATCAACATGCAGGGTAATGTTCTGAGCTAAACTAATTTTAAGATAATCAACTCTTTGGGTGTTTCGAAAACTAAAAAGAGGATGAACATAATACCTAAGTTTGAGTCAGATTATAAGGAGGTATATAAGTCATCGATACCCACCATCGATACTACATATGAGTTTTCATGACAGTTCCTCTTGCCATTGTCAAATGATGATTCTGTTCATGGAAAATGTTGTTGGCATTGCTCTTAGTAATACAATTTCAGAGACCATATAATGCAGACTTCAATCGGCTAAGAAAATATTAATATTTTGAAATTGCACCCATCATTGAACTGGTATAAATATTATTACCTCCTTTAGAAAACAATTATCTAATTCATTAAGATAAATAAAAATAATTAGATTAATTAATTTATCATAAATTTTTATTTTATTTTACACAACATATGACATTAAATTATTTAAAATATGATTCTTTTTTAAAGGATAGTTTTTCAATTGCTGATTGTGTGTTATTTTGTTAATAATTCAATAAATGTATCAACTTTCATGAAAAAATAGAGTAATCATTAGGGTAAAAATAAAATTCATTAATAAAATAGTTATATATTTCTTATAATTAAAACTAAGAAAATATTTTTTTTATTCTTATACATAAAAAAGGATGTAATATAGTTAAAGGATTAATGATTCATTTGTTGTGAAATTATAGTTGAACCAATCATAATTAAACAATGTTTTTTTAATTTAAGTATAATACATTAAATAGTATTATAAATTTACACCTTATAAAAACCTTAATTACATACTCAAAATTAATTTTGATAGCTACTTTTCAAACATCGTTTAATGTGAAAATCATTTTTTAATATATAGATCCAAACAAAGAATGTTATTTTAAAATCACATTTACTTAAAATCAATTCTATAAATTTAGGTTGATCCTGAATTAATTTTACAAACACTAATCCAAATACACACTTAACTTGTTGTCTTATAAATTGTTATCTTATGCACAATTTTGTTTTTCTTTCAAAATTACATTACCGTCACTATTGAATTCTGATCCTGTCGATGCAATGGTGCTTCTGCCTTGTTACCATCCACGTTCTTGTAGGATTAACGATGGTCCGAATCTTTCTGTAACGAGAAAAAACATTTATGTATACAAGTTAAATAAATTAAATTAATAGTTATTACAATTTTATACCCCGTAATAGTGTGTAAGATGTTATAGGTTTATTCAACCTCAATAACAGCATCATCAATTGGGAGAATTAATATTTAAAAGATAGTACAATTTAAATTCGGAACTTCAACGTATCCAACTAGATATTTAATTGGATTGTCCATATGCTACAGGCCTACGAGCCAGCCTACACTAACAACTTAGCCTGAATCAGACACTACAGAACTTCACTGTCACAAAATCACCAACCTTTACAACGCATGCAAAGGGTCACTGAGAGAATCGCCAGAGGAATAGCCCTAACCAATTACCGATAAATAATGAATCATCCATAGATATCTTACATCAATGCATCTTTTGTCATTTTTTACCAATAAGTATTAATTTATTAAAATATTTATTTTTATTGGCATATAACATCAAATTTATGTGATCAAATTTATATTTTTTAACATCAAATCCATCTTTTATTTTTTTTTCCTCCTAAAAGGTAATTGTATAATACTATAATTCTGTAAACATATTTATAAATTATTGAAGTAATATTATAATATGTGTGAACTACTTTTATAATCATATCAGAATAAAAATTGAATTATTATAGTACTGAGGTGTTACTCCAAAAATTATATATGAATCTCCTAATAAAAACTATATTGTAATCGTATGATAATTCATGTGCTGGTAGATTATGGATTATTGTTGTATCTTTTAGATCAGGTAGTATTTTGATTTCTATACACTTAGCTTCTTTATACTTTATGTCCAAGGTTATGGAGCTCTGTATCCTTTGAATTGATCGTATTTTGATTGCTACACACTGCTCCCTTCTAAGCTGGCTTGATCATTGTCTTGTTGAATTAAAGCCAAATCCATTTACCTCTAAGGGCCTAGACGCGCTAGCCACGAGAACTCAACCAATGAATGTCAAATTGATATAGATACATTTGTATACCAAGATTCTTACAGTATGTTGAAACATTCTTATATGTCATAAACGCCTCATTCTAAGAATATCGTAGGAAATGTGTGCAGCAAATAAAAATAAATACTTTTTTTTTGTTCTGAAAAGAAAATTAAGTAATATATTTCACTGTTTTGAATTAGGTCTCCAATACGAAAGTCTTTTATGGAACAATTATATTATGACTCGTTGACCCCTAGAATTTGATACAAAATTAAGAAGGGGTCGACACTCTGATGATGACGGTACAAAAGGAAAAGGATGTGCATTTGTTTTTCTAGTCTTTTTTTTCTCGATGGCTGGGAACTGGGAAGTTACATTGAATTGACAACTGAGGATGATCACGCCCACACTTGTGCAATGAGAGAGAGAGAGAGAGAAAGGGAAAGTAAGAGGAATGAGCAAAAACAAATAAAAACATACGCATGAAAATTATAAACCAAGCCCCCCTTCTTTTCTTTTTGCTCCCTAACCCAATAATTGTAGGGCCTGCAACTTTTTGTCCCTCGTCAAAGTGTGTGAAATTAATTGAATTCTTTGAGAGCAACCCTATCTTTATTTTTCTCATCTTTATACCACAACCTAATAACGCACACAGACACAAAAATGGGTACTATGCAGAGAACAATTATATTATTCATATATATATATGTCATTTGTTCTTTTTAATAAAATTGGTCCTATCAATAAGGATCATATGAACACAAATTAATTCGAACTCTGTCATGTGAGAATTTTTTTATTAGATAATTAATAAATATTTTTATGACTGTTCTTCACTCTTAAAATTTATTTGGACATTTATAAATTTTCAGTACTCAACTTAGTTAAAATTTTAATTACAAATTAACTCTATCAATTATTTTTTATTATTTTCTCGTTTAATTTTGAATTATAAGAAAAGTTACTTTTAACTACATGAATCAACTTTACTCAGATGAAATTATTTTAATTTTTTAATTTAATTATTGATCTTGTATTCAAATTCTAAATATATAATTACAATAAGTATTTAAACAACATTTTATCATCTACAGTTATCCGATTTCAATAGATTTTAATTTATCTTGAATAAATAAAAAATGAGATGTATAGTATAAAAAAATTATAAAAACGTTATCATATATAAATTGAAATTCTCCAAGTAGAGAAAGGATCCCCTGTTAGCTAGCTACTCTTTCATCTCTGACCCTATACAGCTAGCTAAGACAAATCCTCATCAATCATCATGCGTCTGGGCCTCATCCTTCCTTTTTAGCCTTCTTAGCTGTGTCTGTGTGTATGCCTTTGAATTCCTTCTTCAATTTCTTGACTCCACTGTGCATGTATGAACCTTCCTTCAATTAATTCACTGCTACACAAGGTGGGATATGTACGTCTTACTCTTTAATTATGATTTATGATATTAATTAACCCTCTTTCCTTTTTATTATCCATCAACCTCTCTTATATCTCTCATCTCTGTCCCATTCTTATCTCACTCTATATATTCATTTCACTCTTGTTTTTCGTTTCTGCCCTCAAGCTCAAGATAGCCCCTCCTTCATTCTTTACCTCTTGCTCCTTCTTTCCTAGCGTACAAGTGTTAAAAAAAATGTAATCAACATAGCATGCACCTTCTTCCTTAATTTTTCTTTCTACCTCCAAGGTTTCCAACCCTCTTTCCTCCTCTTCTTTCCTAACTTAATTAATTATGTTATTTAAGTTAGGTTAGTCTATTAAACATGCTCTTCTCATTTTTCCAATCACTTTCCTTTTTTTATTGTGCCCACTTGCTTTTATATATGCAACACACAAGTCTTCTCCCTGCTTTAAGTGTGTGAACACTCCGTTTTGGTGGTGTTCTATATATCTTTTTGTAGTTCCGAAAGTGTGTTGCAATGTTTCTTTTCTTCTTTTAAGCGTAGTAGCTCACATATATGCACCTGCAGAGATAGTGGAATTCAACCGAACATGCATAAACTGTTTGGATTGGAAGTTCCCAAAGGAAAAAGTGAAGCTGCCAGCATGATCTAACTTTGGTTAGAGAGCTGAAGAAGAGTGCTAAATGCTAACCCTGACTAGGTCATGCTGTGACAGCCTCACTCCTTCCTATTTGGGGACCCAGTACAGTAGTAGATTCTTCAACAATCTTAAAGACACACAAGGCTTAAAAAGCAAAAGGTAAGAAGTTAGTGAGCATGAGAAAAACCACTGTTAGCATCGTATATTCCTTCTTTTTATTTTCTGAGTTTCTGTTCTGACAGGCGTGCGTTATATTAAACTTTTCCCTTTAACTTGCTTTTGTCTTTTTCTTTTTCTTGCTACTTCTTTCATCGAACTAGTCAGTTCACTGTGAGTCTTTGGGACCAAACTTTTAATTTGATGGCCGTAGATTGCTGCTTATCTTTACTTAATTAGGGTTCCTACAACCGAAGGATGTTTATATGTTACTCTAGTATCAAATTATTCATCACTATTTTCTTTGGATTGGCTTGAATTTCAAAACCCTAGAGGTAATTACTTCGACGACCTTTAAGTTGCTGTGTATGAGTGCTATGTAATCATAGTTATGCAGCATTTGCAGAAGACGTTTTACTGTTTATATCCATAATACTTTTCTCTTAATGGCTTCAACTGCTTATTTATCTCCATATATAAATGTTAAAATATATTGAAAGACGCAGTTGTTAAGATCCAAAGCAGTGATGTCGGGGCAGATAAACACTCTTTTGCAGGTATATGATTCTGTGCTGTCAATTAGCCATTAGTGTTTTAATCTTGGCTGCGTATTTTACTGATTTTCATTTTTATGTGTAGAAAGCAGGTTCAGAAGATTGATGGTTGCTAAGTATGCTCAATTTTGGTTTGAAATAGTGGGATTTGCGACCTATATAACTCTGGATCATTATGTTTATGCTGAACACGTACAAATAGTGATCCCCTTTCAGATGCGAATGGAATACTAACGCTTATTCAGGCTTAACGGAGTAGAGTGTATAGTGAAGAATGAACGTATTCTTGTGTAGTATTTTACTCATTTCAACAAATTTTGATCTCTTCCACAGACTTCAGTGATTTGTCCATGCAGCGTTAACGAAGTATACACATAAGTATCCAAGCCTGCTGATAAAAAAAAACATAAATATCAGAGCCTGTTATGTAGTATTTACTAAATAAGTAAATATTAAGATTAAGTGGTGTTTGATAAGCATTACTTGCATGAATGTTTACAATTAATTGTTTTAATAGAAGTTGTATCTCATAAGTCATAACTACTTTTCTTGAGTATTTTAAGAACAAAAATATTAATATTCTTTTTAATTGTTGCCATTGTTTATCATTTGCTTTTATTTGTTCTTATTATCTCTCGTTCTACACCTAAATGATTGTATAGTAATCATTTTTCCTTTAATAGGTAGTACATGTTAGGATAATTTTTATTACAATTGGTTTAAAAAATCGTTTACATAACGTATTTTGATTAAAAAATGACTTTGTTAATGGCATACGTGGTTTAAAATAAGAATTTTTGCTATTCACTTCATATTGAAAAATGGGATTTGGTCGATCATTGGTCCATTGTGAAATAAGGAGGCAAAGGAGTAGGGTAGATGTTTAGCGGATGGAAAATAATAATAATCATCATTCCTTTTAGGAAATCAAAGTGAAAAGAGAGAAATAAACACAGGATAAAAAAAATGCAGTAAATGAGATGAAAGTGAAAAGAAAATAGAGATAGAAAAAAAAAAGTTATAGTTATAATTATGACCAGTTATGTGATAGGGATTAAGAAAGAGAAATAAAAAACGAGTCTACTACATTTATAATAGTAGTTCTTAATTAGTGGATGGTGATAAGTTAGTATTAATTAGGACATTTGGGGAAGCTGTGATCAGTAAATTACGGTGAATTTGGAAGCTGAGGTTTATGATTAATGGTTGTGATCATGGTAAGGGGTGCAATGATTATGGTCTTGCAAGCCCCGCCATGCAAACTTCATGCCTAAACTTGCAACTCTAGAACAATACTCACGTATACTTTAGGTTTAGCATTTTTACCCTAATGTGCACAGCTAGCAAGACTGTGGATCCTATGTAAACGGTATGATTTCTTAAAAATAAATATTGATAAAAAAAAAATTGGAAGAGTGTAACAAGAAATTTGATGGAAATTAACCATGATTTAGTTGTTTTATTAATAATAAAAGTTCATTGTAATTCTATTAAACTTGATTATATTCAATTGTGGTTATCACAAACTCCATCTGTAATTTGTAACAAACAGCCTTTTTAAAAATACTTACAATGGTACAGAAAAGAAAATGCAACATTTTTAGTAGTTTTTTCTCATTTAATTAACTTCAATCGTATTATTATAAATAAATAAAAAGTTACTCAACGTTTTGTATCTTTAGAAAAAGAAACATTAATTTTCAATCGCTTTGGAATTTTTAGTGTAATTATTTTTGTGTCTAATAAATTTTTTTAGCATTTTTCATTTTTTTGTGTATCTAATTATATATGCTGTGCGGAATCTTGATCACATAGTATTAGATATCACTGTCAAGGTTTTGAGTAACAAGATCTCCCGCGTCCACACATAGTTGCAGCTTTTGAGATATATTATCTTGCATCCGCGTGTTCTCTTTATCATTAGTTGGAGTTGCTAATCTTAATCCTTTTATTTTTTAGCTTTTTTTTATGAGAGGATTGTTTTTTAGTTGAACTGTGCTAATAACCAAAACCAAATATTTAGGATACAAAATTAATATTATATCATTTAAAATAGTTTATTTTAAGCACTTTAATACTTAAATAAATAAATAAAATTACTTTCTATTTTAGGACAATTTTTTTGGAGTGAATAATAAGTTGTTACGTTGGTGAGAGAAATTAAACCGTAAGAAGTAAGTAAATGTGAATGAGCATAAATAGAATTATGGACTAGTTTGTCTAAATTTATTTGTTGAAATAAATATTTGTTTTAATAAAATACATATATATATATTTTTTAATGTGTTTGTTTAAAATATTTATGCTTAAAAAATAATTTCTTATTTAACTTAAAGAAGGAAATTTTATATGTTTATTAAAAAATGTTTATTTTAAAATCATTTTGTTAAGTTTAAACAAAGTGACTAATTGGGTTATAATAGGAGATAAAAATGTTTTTTCTATAATTAAATATTAAATTATTAAAATATCCTTATTATGAATGAACAAAAACAGAAAAAGTGAAAAGTATTTTTATCCTAAATATTTTAATGTAGCTTAGTACAAGTCAATTAAAAAAAGTAGGATGCACATTAGCAATCCAATATATAAGTTCATTGAGACTTTTTAAAACTTTAAAATAGTACATTAAAAAAAGGAATTTGATCAAATGGGTAAATCTGGTCCAATCATGGAGAACATAATCTCAAAAGACAAAAAGGTTAATTATGTTTTTGATGATCTTTCATCTTTTTTGAATTTTTATTTTTAGTTCTTTGACAGAAAATTAATCAATCTTAATCCTTAAAGCTTCTGTCCACAATTTTAGTCTTTGTCCTTAAATTTCAATGTTAAGTGTTGATATGACATTTATTTTATCATTATTTAATTATAATTTGTGGCATCTTATTTTCTCAGAGTTAAAAACTGTTATAAGTTATTTAAATGAAGTGTTTTAAATATATAAATCAATTCCTGTTAATTTAAAATTGTCACAAATTGTTTCTTCCCTTTTCCATTATCCCCTTTTTCTTCATCAATTAACGCAACTTTTTTAGATTTGATTTGGTGTTTGTGCCTTTCCGATTTGAATTTCGGGTTTCAGATTTATGAGTTTATGGGTTTTAGATTTGATTGATTCTGGGTTTTTTGTGGTATGTGGGGCTTGCAAATCTTGAATGGGGGCAAAAGGCAATTTTTGACCCTTTTTAACCGTCATAAATCGAAATGTTACAACATATAATAAAATAATAATACAATTAATGATATGTCATCAGTTAAAAGTAATATTAAGGCAAAGACGAAAATAATTAACGGACAATACAGTTAATTTTTGTTCGGGGATAAAAAATAAAAACTTAAACAAATTTAAGAACTAAAAATATAACTAACCCAAGAAAACTAATCTCAGATTAAACAAATTTACTTCAAGAATCAAATCTGTTTCAGTACATAATTAGCATAATTTGACTTACTATTAGTGTGTTTGAAATAGATTTATATTGATATAAAAAATTAATTATTTTTTATGATAAGGTGAAACAACAAATAATTTTTTTTTATGATTTCGTCATGATTTTGTAAAGCAAAATCGTTATCTAAACACATCAGTTACATGGTAGATTGGTAATTGCTGATAGTGTTAATCATCAGTAGGACTGAATCATATTACCTAATAGGCTTTTCATTATAGATTTTTTTAATATTTTTATTTGTATTTAAGTTGCACCATCTTCTGATTAGCCTTCCTAATTAAATAATTATACTCCTCATACATAACTGTGGAATGTGGATTGTTTTATTTTATTTTTCCCCATAAACAAAACGAGTTTCCTGATCATTCTGCCACGTTGACCAGCCTCATCGCGCTGCCGAGATTGTGGATTTGTGGAGAGCAACTATGATTTTATTCGGAAATATCAGCCCGAATGGAACTATATTTTATTTTATTACTGATAAAAAAAAAGAATCCCATTATATGCAAATGTTAGTTTGAGCCTTTGAGGTGTATAGAATAGACCCAAAAGAAAGTAGAAAGAATTATTTCACGAAACTTCAAAAATATCAAATATGAGTTGTTTATCTTGATTTTTAAAGTTAAGTAACTTTTTTTAACTTTAAGAATATCCATTAGAACAAATGAGTTAAAGTTCTTAAAGAACGGTTCAACATTTTTAATTTTTAATGTACAAACTCAATTTGAATTCTTATTTTTTTTAGTGGTCCAATAATTTCACATAAGATTTAAAAATAGTGACGGACTGACATAGGAGGAAATTGGGGACATTGGCCCCTTGACGTTTTTTTAATTATAAAATTTATAATATATATGATATTGGGTGTTATTCATTTTTATAAATATTTTATTTTTCTTTTATAGTATTCACTTTTAAAGTAAAGATATGTTTTCCTCATTTTAGATAAGTATTATATTTCTTTTTAATAATCTCCGTTGTGGAGATGATTGTATTTTTTTTAAATAAAACATTCAAGTATTAATGATTTATACTAAAATATATTTTTAGTTTCTCAATTAAAAGTTTTTGTTTTTATTTTCTGAATTAAAATTTGACCAGTCTTAGTTTCAAACTATTTTTCTGTTAAAGATGTTTTGTTAATTGATGACATGATATTTGATTTTTTGACAAATTTTTTTCTGGAGATTTTTCAACTACCACAAAGTTCTTGGTAAAACTTTAAAAATGTGTTTTAACAATTTCTAAATTGCTGAAGCACCACAACCAAAATCGACCAACGCAAGAACCACAAGACGGTGAACCCAGAACTAGAACCAATACAGAGCAAGAACGAGAAACCCAGAAAACGGTTTTTTTTTTCCATCCATCTTTCTCTTGATTAAAACGCAGCAGAAAAGTATATAAAAAAATGAGACCCTTTGGATCTATCTAACTAAAACGCATAATGATAGAGTTTTCATTAAGCATTGGTGTTTGCTGGAACTCACCGACTCAACAATGATGGAGTTTTCCTTCAAAAGCTTTTTTTTTTTGGGAAGCACGGGTATTTAGCGTGTAAGGGAAAAGGAGCTTTGCTTTCACATCTTCGGTTTCCTCCTTGGTAGAACATGCATGCTCTTCCCAAAAAAATGCAGCCCCACAAAAACCCTCCCCCACTGGATTCCGAACCGCAACTCCCTCAAATCAAAATCCTCCTCCCCGCGACACTCTTCCTCCGTCGCGACTCCCATTGGAATTGGAGAGAGAGAGAGAGAAGAGCTTCGTTGTAAGTAATGTTGTGTTTTCTTGTAAGTTGTTGCGCTGAGGATTGAGGTTCAGTTGGGTGGTTTCGTTGGTGGTGTATCAGAAGCAATTTCTTTCTGCGGTTTCTAACAGCCAGAAAAACCTTTCACAAACCAACAGTCCTATCGTCATTTAATGGAAAACTTGACGCAGATATCAAAAGCCAAACTGAAAAAATTGTATGAGGATCAAGACCAGTTAAATTTTAGCTGATGAATTAAAAATAAAAACTTTCAATAGTTGAGACACTAAAAATATATATATTTCATTTATTTATTTTTAATAATTTTTTTCTTTTGTAATTTATTATTGTTATTTTTAAACATCATAAATAATTGTATTTGCAATCAAACAATTTCATTAACATTTTCTTTATTTTGATTTGCTTATAATTAATTTAAAAATTTAAAAATATTTATTAACTTTCACCAATGAGACAAACTTATTATATAAAAGATTGAAAGCGTTAAGTTTATAGTGACATGTGAAATTGACTTTTGACATTTATAATCTTGGGGTTTTTAGAAGAAAAGAATGTTTAATTTGTTTTATGAGTAAACATTCTTGCAATTAATTTTTTAATAGATTTGTAATTTAATTAATGTTTTGGAATTATGAATATTATATCAACTTGATTCATACATATTTGTTAGATAAATTTTACTTTTTATGGTTGACCCCTCTGCTATTTATTCCTAGTTGCGTCCTAACTCAAGTTCTAAACTTATTTTTCGTGAATTCCATTTTATCTTTTCATTCACACAAGAACTCCCATTTTGAATTGAAAAATAATGTTTATTTAATAGTTAGGTAACCTTGGTTGTGGTTGTATATATAAACAACTTCTCTAAAAACTTAGTTTCTCTAATGATATTCTCGAATTACTTAACTATAAGAATCAACAAAAGTAATTGCATTGGAGATGATCTATAAGCAATTACAGCCTTACAGGCAAAGTTGTTTAACCATTAAATAATAAAATAAGCAATTTTCCTTATAGTAATTGCATTGGAGTTTATCTATATAAAGGGGTTCATTAAAGCAACCCACTAAAAATAAGTTTAAGAGCTGAATTTGAGTTTTACTATTTGGAGTTAAAATTAATCAGTGTTTTTAAATTCTACACAGCAATAAAGAATCACTAAAAGGGCATTAACAACCGAAATTCTCATGGTATGGAAATCTAAATAGTAAAAATCTTTGTATAGATGCAGAGCAGTATCCAAGATCGGATAATGAAGCAACAGTTACAAATTTCAGATAGCTAGTTTAGGAACAACAGAAGACAGTG
Organism: Glycine latifolia; assembly: GCA_013407115.1. Lineage (NCBI taxonomy): Eukaryota > Viridiplantae > Streptophyta > Magnoliopsida > Fabales > Fabaceae > Glycine > Glycine latifolia. The sequence goes on from CM023943.1 coordinate 25,074,752, forward strand.
GTACACATAAATTTAATCACATGATATTTGATCTGAGCTTACATCAGGTCTTCAATATCAACGAAGTGCTCATAAGAAGTTTGTTTTTCTTTCTTTTGGGTTCTTGTTGTTGTGGTTCATCTGGACTTTGGTCTAGACGTTTAGCTAAGCATGAGGCTCAACATACCATGGTCAATCCTTGGCCCTCAGCTTAGACAGTCAATTTAAGCAAGAATGATAACATATCAGTTATAAGTAAACAGACAAATGAAATATCAGTCTTCATTCAGAGGCCTTTGAAGAATGCATGCAACTCTGCTAATATCAATTTGAAGGTCTCATAGCCAAAATATATGTGAAAATAGGTCATGCACTCAGTGTAAAACAATTTTATACTTCTTGTTGTTAGTTGACTTTTATAATAAATATCTTAAAAGTCATAATGGTGATGATTTGTGATTAATTAACAGTGTAAAATTATTTTATATTAGAAGTACATGATCATTGAACTCATCATTTTATATATATTTTTTGGTACATCAAAGAGTTGTGAACACAAATTTATCACATCTATCCTAATTCCCACCACCCCAATTACGCATTTTATTAGAGATGGGTTGTTACTAATATCATACTTCTTTCACAATACAAGAATTTTGCAACTACTACTACCCATAATTCTCACCCTACATAAAGGAGGTGTAGGCTGAGATTTCATAAATTTCAAGCATCTTGAACACTTGAATATATGATATTTAGGTGTAAGACGTATGGAAATTCAAGATCCCTTATGTTTTAAAATCATAAAGGATCTTGGATTTCCATACATCGTATACACGAATATAGCATATTCAAGTGTTTCAAGAGGCTTGGAATTTATGATTCCTCAAACGTGTGACGAGGTAAAATTAAAACCAATGCTTAATCTTGAAGACCAATAATTTTACCCACTTAACGTGGTGGCTGAAGAACGTTCTATCTGAAACAGGTACGAGCTTTGTAATCCAAGCAATTGGCCATGACACAGCTGCAATTACAGTACAAATTCCCCATTGCTCCCATGTCAGTCTCTCCGTATCAGCAAACTTCCTTAGGAGTTCCACCATCAATACTTGAAGAACCAAAGTAATCCCCACAATTCCAAGAAACAAGTGGTTTTTGTGAATGCCTTGGAACACATTAAGTTTCTCCATACTTCTAGCGTTGAACTCGTTGAAAACTTGGCAGAGAACAAAAGTATTGAAAATTAGAGTATCCTTTACCTTCCCATTTACATTGAAGATTGACTTTCCTTTGAATTGTAAAACCAAGAGAACAGCAATCTGATATAAAGCTTGAGCTAAAAGGTTTCTCCACATAATACTAGTAATAAGAGGCTCAGTTCTACCCACTGGCTTTTTCTCCATTAACTCCTTTGTAGGCCTTTCTGTAGCCAGTGCCAATGCCCCTAGAGTATCCATAATGAGATTTACCCATAATAGTTGAACTGTTGTTAGGGGAACATCTCCCGAAGAAACTGCTGCAATAAAATTGATCACTAGTGCTGCAACATTCACGGTTAGTTGAAACTGGATGAATTTCTGGATGTTGTTATAGACACATCTCCCCCACCTTAAGACAGTGGCAACAGAATTGAAGTTGTCATCTAAGATCACAATATCAGAACTCTCCTTGGCAACGTCAGTTCCTTGGATCCCCATAGAGAGACCAATATCAGCTTCTTTTAGAGCAGGTGCATCATTTGTGCCATCTCCTGTGACTGCAACAACGTGGCCTTTCTTTTTCAAGCATTGCACCATCAAAAGTTTGTCCAAAGGGGACGATCTTGCCATCACGCGGATCTTCTCGACTTTCTCCATTCTCTCTTCCTCCGTGTAGTTCCTGAATTCCACACCTTGCACCACTTCTCCTGCATTCACATGGCCATCAAGGTCTAAAATTCCGCATTCTGTTGCTATGGCATTTGCAGTGAAAATGTTGTCTCCAGTGATCATCTTGATGCTAACACCTGCAAGTTTACAAGTTTCCACAGCCTTCTTGACGTCCGGTCGGCATGGATCCTTGAGGCCAACAATACCGAGCAAGGTCAAACCATCTTTTCTAAGGATTTGATGCACTTTCTCCTTATCGTTATAATCAATGTCTTCTGAAATTTTCATGTAAGCAAAAGCAATACATCTAAGGCTACTAGCAGCCATGCCTTGAATTATCTTCTCAAGTTTACTCCGATCTTCATCAAGGGACTTTTCTATGCCGTTATTGTCAATGTAATTAGAACACATTGCAAGTATCATCTCTGCAGCACCTTTCCAATGCACGTGAACTGTGTTGTTGGTCTCCTTCCTTATTGCCACGCCACTTCGTTTCTTCTCCGAGTTAAACGTTTCAACATGGAGAACTTCATGTGTGCGCTTCAGTTCATCCATGTCCATGCCTAAATCTGACACGGCCCACAAGAGTATAGCTTTCTCTGTTGGGCTACCAGAAATTTCAGGTTCAGATTCTGATGAAGGTTTATAGATACTGCCAGTTGTGTTTAGGCCAACTCCTTGGTGAAATAGCTCAAGAACATTAGGAGCCATTGCATTGGAAAAGTTTTCCATACCATTTTCTAGGCCAAGCCAAAACTTGGTGACTCTCATTTGATTCAAAGTTAAGGTGCCAGTTTTATCTGTGCAAATAACTGTTGCTGACCCCATAGTTTCACAAGCAGAAAGTTTCCTCACCATTGCTTGATCTGCCATCATTCTTTTCATGGAGTAAGCAAGTGTGAGGGTAACAGCCAAAGGCAGACCCTCAGGGATTGCCACAACCACAATAGTGACAGCAACAGCAACAATTCGCACAACTGCGTTGAAAACATCGTTTACATCGGTTTTACTCCCCTGGAACTCCTGATTCCCTTTATCATCCTCCGAGTTTCCAGTGAAATAACGAATTAACAAGACTATGAGCACAAGAAAAGCGACTGCGAGGCCTACCTTTCCAATAGAAGAGGTTAGCTTGTCAAGGCGAGCCTGCAATGGTGTCCTTTCCTTGGTGTCTCGCGATATCGAGCTCATCATTTCACCCCATGCTGTGTTGGTTCCAACAGATGTCACAAGCATCTGAGCAAAGCCATCCACCACTTTCGCACCGGACAACAAAAAGGGGCTATTTGAAGGCTCAATTTCTACATGGTCGCTCTCACCTGTCATACTTGATTCATCCACTTGCAAAGAATGGCCACTTAAGAACAATCCATCTGCTGGAATTTGATCACCAATCTTAAGTGACACAACATCCCCCACAAGTACCTCAAAGATGGATATCTGTTGTGGCCTTCCTTTTCTCACAACTTCAACTTTGATGTTGTTACTTATCTTAGACAATTTATCAAATTGTCTCTCTTGTCTGAAGTTGCTGAGTGCAGTGACAACAACTACAAGAAACACTGCTACAAATATACTCCCTCCTTCATACCAACCTTCCCCTGGACCATGTTCTTTTATTCCAAAACCAAGGGAAAGGCCAGCACAAACAAGAAGGATCAGAATAGTAGTGTCATTGAAAGCCTCCACTACAAAGCTAACAAATACCTTGGGTGGAGGTCTCTGGTACGTGTTTGAACCAAACAATTCATACCGTTTCGCAACGTCATCGTCGTCGCCACTGATTCCCTTTGCAGGAATGGTTCCAAGAGTATTTGCAACACCTTCAACTCTTCCAAACTCAACAAAGGCTTCCAAGTTTTTGTCCTTTACCATGCTAGCAAGTCTGGCTTTGTCAACATCAGGAACCAAAGAATAATGATTATTGGTACCATGTTGGGGAATTAGTGGCTCAATGATATCAAGAGTGCTTCCGGAACCGGTAGATTGAGTTTGGAATAGTTTAGAGTAAGGATGTGTGTTTGTATTTCTCTTTGATATGACTTCTTTGGCCAAGGAAAGCATGACCCTTCTAGAATAAATAGCAGTATAAGCAAAACGCCATCTTTTTTTTGGCTGTGTTGATGGTGTAATTCACAGTGGTGGTTATGTCAATGAGAAATGAGCTACCATCGTATTTCTGATTTTGGTTATTCGACATGGTGGATTAAGAGAGAAAATCAGTACTTAATCCAAAAGATACTAGGAAAGAGCTTCATTCTGAACATTCAATGCTTGATATCTTGTATATATAAGTTATATTTCGTGCGAGAGGGTCCATAGGGACAATTTCCGCGTAGCTTCCTACTTTAACCATAAAAATTGCAAACAAACAACTGTCTTTTTTTATAGTCTAATATAGTCAAACTTTTATAGGACACGCTGTGTACACATTCTTGCCCGACACGTCAAATCAGTTTTGAGAAGAGAGTTGCTACTTTGATACAAATTCATATTTAGTGCACTCAGCTAACAAAACCATAAGCATGGATTCATATTTCATCTCGATAAATCGAACTTAAAAATATGCAAGATTTGAACAGTCTAATGTTAATTCATTGAGGTATAAATGCATGACTGCAGGAATCTAGATCGGTTTTGTATAATGGAATGGAACTCACATTTAAAATAAGAGAATATAAACTGTACACTAATATTGTATAAATTTTAACGTTTTAGTTTTATTAATAATAATCTGAAAAAATATATTAACAATATTTTCTTATTACTTAACCCTATAATATATTTTAACTTTTTTATACGTTTTTTTTTTTACTTTTTTAAATGATAAATAAAAAGTGGAAAAAAAAAGAAAAAAAAATTAGAAAAGTCATTAAAAATTTTATGACTTTAAAGTCATAAAAAATTTTACCACTCAGATATGTTTAAAAAAATTATATTAAAGTTGTAAATTTTTTACGACTTTTGATCCAGAAATTGTAACGTAACTTATCATTCTTTTGATAAATAATTTAAAATCTACTTCTCTCAAATGCTAATTAAAAAAAAAAAATACTCCTTACTGGATATTCACCCGGACATAGAGGATGAGTAGTGGGTAACCGTAATTTCCTCGACACTCAAAACAAGTCCCAAAATAATGGGAACACTTCTGTCTCTCTCTCTCTCACTATAACTGTGGGAATGGGAAAACTTGTTTCAGTTATCAATTATCAACAAGGAGACAAATGGGAAATATGCACTTGTTTGAGGGACAATGAGCTTTGCGTGGAAGTTAATGGCCTAATTAAACCTACCAAGAAATTAGAGGAAACTAGAACAAATTTGCATTAAGGTACGGACGGTGTAATAAGTCCGTGTTGACTTGGTCTTGCTGATTATGACATAATTATCCATTTTTGCAAAGTATAGTGATAGTTGTTGGCCCCATGTTTGATCCTAAGGTTTTTTAAACAATTACTAAGATGTTTCTTAAAAACTCCGGGTAATGCCGTACTGGCAATGCCGTCTAGGCCGGACATGGATTTTGCGTCGAATTTGCATTTTGCATACATACAAGTGCGAAATTACGAAGGCAATTTTGGTTACTCCAACAATTTTTCTTTCTTAAGTGACAAAGAAAATAAAATTGAACTGTGTTTAGTTTTTCAGTTAATGACTATATTGGACAAAATTAACGAAAAAACTAATCGATAGCTGAAAACTGAAAGCATATAATTAGGATTTTTTCAGCTAATTTATTAAAGTAACTGATAAATATAAAATGACATAAAAGATATATTTAAAAAACTAATTAAAAATTAAATAAATATTTTAAGAATAAAAAAGATAAAAATAAAAAATTAGAAGGTAAAAATTAATATTTTAAAAATTGTTGTTTCAAATAATATTTCAAAAAATATTAGAAATTACTTTAAAAAAATATTTATCAAATAATTAAACAAAATTTTCAACTAATAAAAAAATTAAAAACTAACTAAAATGAATTGAGAAACATCTAATTTTTGTTTTTCCTTTGCTACAAGACATCCCTTTGATTATAAAATAATACAAAATCCATAATATAATATTTGTAGTTAACTATCATTTCTATCATTATCCAGTCGTACGTGGAAACAATATACTTAGATTACAGAACACTTCAATTGATCCAGTTTAAATAAGATTTCCAATACTTGAGCCTGAAAGTGATCAATAAATCCATATGAATCATTCAGAAAATATTATTAATATGTAAAATAACACTTAATCACAAAACATACGTGAATTAACAAATCTTTTTCTAAATATATTTTTAAAGTAGAAAATATGACAAGTTTTATTTTTTTATAACCTAACACAAGAAATGCAACTATCAAGAGACCTAGGTGATAATTTACTCATATATAATGTGTACCTGTGATGAATTTCTAACAGAATTATTAATCCTAACAAACAAAAAGCGGAAAGTATTTTTCGGACTTTTCCTTTTGCTTACTTCAGCATCAATATTCTATACGACTATCGAAATTCATCACAAAGTAAACAATGGACATCATCAAATTTTGCGGCTTGTTTCACACCATCGACGCCCAATGGCAATTGGCAAAACCTATTTATATTACATCCTCCTGACAAGTTTGAAGTCCAAGTACTGCGCGGCGATTAATATGGGAAATTTAACAGCAACTTATCAATCATAGTTGAGAACATAGTTATGAAAGACCGGCCGGTCGGACCGATTAGATCAGAAACCAATATTATAATTAATTTGATTATGTTATTAAATTGATGATGTAGTTGATTTGATCAAAATTGGTCAAAATTGACTAGTCGAATCAGTCCGATTCTTTCTTTTTTTGTTATTATTAATAGTTATTTTGGATTTTAGAGTATGAATCAGTTTTTTTACTCAAATAATTTTAGTTATATATTTATATAATATATATATATATATATATATATAATTTTAAATTTTTAATATATACCGGTTCAATTATTGATCTACCGACTGACCGTTATTTTGACCGAGTCAATGATCGGACCGATTTTAATAACACTGGCTGAAAAACTTGATTTGACTCGATCGATCGAGGTAGTGAATTATTGATTTAATTGGTGGATCATTAATTTGTCTGATTTGATATAATATATATTAAAAATTCAATATATATATATATATATATATATATATATTATATATAAATATATAACTAAAATTATTTGAGTAAAAAAACTGATTCATACTCTAAAGGAAAACGACGCAGCAGTGTGAAGAGAAGGAGAAAAAAAGCAGCACGGCACAACAGTCTGAAGGAAGGAGAAAAGAACAATATATACTAGGGCAGTAGGGTTATTTGGGCCAAATTTGCTTTATGTACCCATCTTTTTGCTTTCTGCAATTTTCATATAATTTTTTGAAATGAGCTTTTTGTGTTTATTTATTTATTAAAAAAATATAAATACGTAAATTTTTTTTAGTTTCTTGTAGTTTCTTACATTGAAGCAAAATATTGAGTGAGTTTCTTATGAGTGACATGGTACTGTAGTTGTAGGGACTATAAAAAGTACCACGAGGATCACAAAAACTGAAAAAAGGAACCCAAATGAATTTATTGAATTGAAGATGCTCTTAGGAGCTTTTGTATACATTGTCTAACATGTAGGCAGTAAGCTTCCACGAGGGCATTGTATGCATATACCTAAGTGGTACTATATGTGCAAAATAAGGTTCACATTACTTAAGGCTCATCATTTGAGATCGAAGAAAAACAAAACTGTAAAGTAATAAAAGTTCATATTAAGAGGAAAAAGGTCTCAGTGTACAAAAAAAAATATAAAATTATAACAATTAAAAATATAAATATACACATATATATTATAAAAAAATAACATACAGATAAATAGATATTCATCTCTCCATGTTTAAAAATTCTAGATAATACTTATACTTAGTGTTGTCAAAACGGGCCCAACCCGTGGGTCAACCTGTTTTGGCCCGCATAAATTGGTGGGTTGGGTTATAAAAAAGCTGGTTCACCAAGACCCCGGGTCATTTGGACCCGGCTCACTTAACCCGCAACCCACCCGGGTGAGCCGAGTTGGCTCGCGGGTTGCACCAAAAAAAAAAAGATAATGGAAAAAATGAAGATGATAAAAATGAAATTGATTTGTCAAACCATGATTCTAATACTCTTCCTAGACAAGTTAATATTGATGATTGAGATATGAGAATTTGACATTTGAGGAGTTAGATTGGTGTTTTACTATTTTAATATTGTTGAACATATTTATATTTGTTTGAGTTTCATGTACATTTAGTTTAAGGTTAAGTTTGATGCAGTTTGTAATATTTAAATTTACTTAAATTGGTTTAATTTGCATTTTTCTACACTTATTTTATAATTTTTTTTAATGTTTTTTTATTTTTTATTTTTTTAAATTTAAATTGAGTCAACCCACGAGCCAGCTCACGGACCAACCCGAATAACCCACCAACCCAGGGTGGTTGAGCCGGGTTGGCAAAAAATTAACCCACCACTAAAGTGAGCCAACCCGACCCGGCTCACTTTTTAGCCAACCCGTGGTGGGCCAACCCGACCACGGATTCAAGATTCTTTGTCATACCAAATTAAACGAGTTAGAATAAAAAATAGTTGTATCTAAAATACCCAAAAAAGATGCCTAAAAAAACAAAAAAGAGGACGAGTAAGAAGAAAGGTGGAAACTAGTCATGAATCACAGCGTCAACATTGAGATGATTGGAAGTAGAAAAACTAAAGGAATAATAAAAGTTATAAAACTCTGTCGTAAAAGAATAAAACATAAATTTAATACATATTTTAAGGGGGGAAATAAAATATAAAATAATTAAAATGTTAAAAAATATTTCTGAAAAACACAATAGTGTAAGACTCTATTGCGTTTAGGAGTGGATATACAGTTGTCTCGCGAAATCTGCATTTTAGATAAGCTGGATAAGCATGGTTCACAAAATAAATGGATTTTTTTAAGGTTTGTATCTTGTTCGCAAAAGTCCGCATATAGACAAACCGGCTTGCAAACCTAAATATTAATTTGAAAAAAAATATTTCTATAAAAAATATTTTAAAAAAGTGAAAAATGTATAAAATTAAAATAAAAAATTTAACTTCATTTTTTAAGCTAAAATTTATCATACTAAAACATACCAATATTTTAAACATAACAAATTAACAATAACAACCTAAATTAAAGATTAAAATATTAACATAACAAATTAACATTATTTGCACCTTGAATCTAGGAAGGTTAAATGGGTAGTCTGCATCGGAAGATAAAACCTAGTAGGTGCACAGGATTAACAAGCCAAACTCAAATTCGATATAATTATACGATTTTTTTAATAAAAAAAGAGGCCCATTAACCGTTTGATTGTGGGTTTAACAGGTCAGTCCATGAACCTGAGTCCATATATCCACCCTTAATTGCATTCATATTTGTGAGAGAATAACCATATTAATGGAAATATGTGAGTTTAATTCTTTTAGTGTGCAAAAATTTGTTGAATAAAAAATAACAACACATCATAAATAAAATTAGTCTCTAACTCAATAAATTGAGAACACATAATTTCTAACACATGACCAAATACAAAATAATGTCTTAGGAAAACACTACAAACTATTAATAAGAAACTTGTATACCAAACCTAATTAATATGATCAATACAAAGTTTTTAGCTAACAAAAAAGAGTTGTATTATTGATAAAATTCATACAAGGTTTTATAGAAAAACTTACTCTTTTGTGTTTATCCCTCTCTATCGCACATTTATTGTATCTCACAATTCTCTCTTTCCTTTAGTTATATAATTTGTTGTTTGAATTGTTATTATACAATTTTTTTTTGTGTTTATCCCTCTTTATCACATATTTATTATATCTCATATTTTTATCTTTTTTCTCTCTTTCTTTTAGTTATATAATTTATTGTATGAATTGTTATAATATTTTTCAATAAAAAAAACTTAAAACAAATTAAGAATTGCTTATCAACATACTCAACGACCACTCGCGGTGACTGCATAGAATTAGATGAATTTTAACTTGTTATCAATGGCTCTGATACCAGTTGTTGGGAAAAAGATACCAATTTTCCCTTCCAGAACCCGTTATGAATGGTCTTGCACAAACAAAACACTTTATGCACAAACAATAATTATACAAGCAATACAACACAATTTTTAAAGTGGAAAACATTCTCAATGTGAGAACTAAAAACCACGGAACTGATCTCGGAGTCCATCCAAATTATTCACTATCAATAAAGTGAGATTACAAAAGGGTTCCAGCAACCATTACAATCAACAAACAACTTCAACAAAAGTTGTACCAAAACATCACAAGAGGTAAGCATACAAAATAAGCTTCTATACGAAATTAATTCCTACCAACAGAAATAACAACTAACAAATCCCAATGGTCAAATTAACGTATTTCAAGAGAGGAACACACTGACCAAATTTGAGGACAATCCAACGGTTGACCAAAGAGATAACCATTTCTCAATATCATTGCCCGAAACAAGACAAAACAGAGCAGAAATTCTGATAACCTCTGTTTACATTTGAAACACTCCATTTTGAAAACTCTTAAATGAATGGTCCGAATGGTCAGAATGTAGAAACAAATTTGATTAACCTTTCCTCAAAGTTTTAACGCGATCCAACGGTTAATATGAGAGAAATGTCCCTCACAATACCGCTGTCTGCTTCAGAAAACGGATTCAGAACCAGTTCAGTTTGGGAATTTCTAGTGATGCTACAGGTCTCTATCTAAGAAACCAACCGTTAGATGTTAATAGTGATGAGTCATAAACTTGGTATATAAGTTTCAGCAAGATCTAACTGTTAAACAAGGAGATCGAGAAGATTGAAGGATGACAGTTTCTGTCCTTCTCAACATGCGAATTTGAATGCTCTCTTTTTTCTCCCTTTTGTGTTTTTAAATTAACTGCTGACATATTAAAAGAAGAAACCCTAATATTTTCTTATTGAACTGGACTTGGCTTGGGATTTAAGCCCAACATAGTTGAGTTTTGTTTCTCTAACATTATGTTTAGTTCTAAGAAAAGAAACGAAATGAAAGCATTAGAAAAAAAAATGAATGAAAACAAAAGTAGAGTCAAAAGTAAAGTTTGATTAAAGTGAAATAGACTTAAAAAGAGAAAAAAATATTTAAATTAAAATGATTTGTAAGTAAGAAAAAAATCATATTAAATAAAATATGTTATTATTATTATTATTTACAATTATTTTATTATTAATATTGATATTGATATTATTATTCATTGTTACTTATTATTTATATATTATTGTGACCATAATCAATTTATACATATAGCCCATTATGGCTGTGGAGGGACTCTTTTCCGGGTTTAAAAAAAAAAAAAAAGAGTATGGGCAGCATTGTTTTTATGTTCTATGTATCTTTATACTCTTTTTTGATAGTTTTGCAAGGAATCACAGACATGTGAGGCCCATTACTTTTTTTAAAACTTTCCAGGCAAATTAGTTCACCCAAACAAAATTCTTTCGACTTTCTACTGTTTTTCACGCTTTTTTCTTTCTTTCTTAACTAAGCAACCAATCGAGTTGTAAGTAGCGGTAAGCCAAGTGCCGTCCATCCAATTAACTCACTTTGAGAGACAATTGTAAATTATTACTCCTTTCTGATTGATTGAACAATCATTAGATTCTTATTCAAAAAGAAAAAAGAAATCATTAAATGCTAAGAAATTAAGACATAACTTGATTGTGTGAAATGAAAAGGAATAAAAAAGAATTGAGAAGAATATTTAAATTGAAATAACGTGAGAAGATGTGAGATTCACATTACTTTTTTAAAAAATTTACCTTTCACTTTATGAATTTTTATATCGAAGAATAATTGTTAAAAATTGAATTATCTCTTTAATAATTTTAACTTTTTTGCCCTTGTAAATTAATATTATCTAATGGCCCCCCCTAAATATTCCTAAATACAAAAATGTCAATTGGCTGATTCAAATACGGCACTTGAGTATATTATACACTAAAATCAAGTAACTAAAATTAGGACTCACATGAACATCCTCTTTTTAACATCAACTCTAGCTCCACAAAAATCCCCTATAGCTACACAATATAGCTCCACAACATCTCAACACACTCATGTTGGTATTATTTTTTTCTTATATTAGATGTCAAATTAACAGATAACAAAATTAAGCAATTGCATATTGAAGAACCAAAGTTGCCCAAAGGCTATAGTATTGCGACCAAAAATACATTAAGCCTAATACTTAAATACACCTTGGTACGTGTTAGGAAATACATAACTGAATAATAAGAGCCATGCATTTTTCCAAGCATCCTTTTTTACTTTACACTTAATCTAGTGCCCCGAAAGGCAGGCTGCAGGCTACATTTTCTATACTAATTTCCAAAGGTGACCAACTTGCTGCACCCATAGGGTAGGTATGAAAAAACATGACACAAAACCTACTTCAATAACTTCCTCACTTTTAATGCACACCCAAAAAGAAAAAGGGGTGCGGTCAATGTTAGGCCAAAGTACCGGATGGGAACAATTTTATTTTTATTTAAGTATATTTTAAATTAATATCTCGATATAAATAAATGGTAATGAATATTACAATTTCTGAATTGAAAATTTTAACATATGTTATGATTTTTTTAATTAAAGTCATAACATATTTTGAGATTTTAACTTTATTTTTAAATTTATAACTTTAAAGTTATAGAAATATTTTTTTTTGTTTTTACAACTTTAAAGTCGTAAAGGCTATTTTTTAAATTTTTTTTATTAAAATCATAAATTTATTTACAACTTCATTTTTCTCTATTCTTTTCAAAAAATTGAAAATAATTTTTTTATAAAATTATTTAATAGACAAATATATTTTTACTTGTTTTAGTTTTATTTAATATTTTTTATATGATTTTATTTAATATTTTTTATATATTTTTATATTATTTTATTTATATTAATATTTTCTTAATTTTTTATATATTATTTTATTTAACATATTTTCTATATTTTTATATGATTTTATTTAATATTATCTATATTTTATATTATTTTATTAATATTTTCAATATTTTTTTACTCATGTCAAAGATTAATATTTGTTTTACAAATAAAAAAAACAATACAAAAGACTTAAATTTAAATAAAATATTAAAATATAATACATATTTGTTTAACAAAAATATTAAAATATTTTATTACTAATATTAATAAATAATATTAACTTATAATTTATCTAATAATATTAAATAAAATCATATAAAAAATGTATTAAATAAAACCATACAAAAATATATAAAAATTATTAAATAAAACTAAAACTAATAAAAATACATTTTTATTAAATTATTAAATTTTAAAATATTTTAAATAATTAATAAGAATATAAAAAATTGAAATCGTAAATGAATTTACGATTTCAATAAAAAAAATAGTCTTTACAACTTTAAAATTGTAAAAAATATAGTCCTACAACCTTAGAATCGTCAATTTAAAATAAATAAAAAATAAAATCATAAAAGAATTTATGACTTTAATTTAAAAAATTTATAATATATGTTATAACTTTAAATTTAGAAATCATAACATTCTTTAAGACTTATCTCATCATAGTATTAATTTAAAATATATCCTTAAATAGTAAATAAAAAAAATTGTTCACATCCGATTCTTTGACCTCAAAGTTAAGGTTACTCATATCAAAGACAAAAGAAAAGGTTTGCCATATCACATGTTTCGTCCTCCTCTCTCTTTTCCACTTTAATACTTAATTCCTACTCGATTAAGACGTAGTCATTGTTGACTAATCGAAACTCCCTAGTAACTTCGAGACCGAAAATTTGTGGACATTTCTCATGTATATTAAAGCAACGTTTGGCAGACGGAAACTACCAACTAATTTCGTGAAAAACGCATTTTGAATTGTCATGCAGAAGTGAACAAATAAATAATGGATCCTGACAAGCAAAAACAAATCCTTAGCTGGCCATCAGTACAACTTCGCAGCATCTTCTAACGTCTGACAGTCTAATAAATAAGGGAATCACGTCATCTCTAATAATTTAATGTGTATCAGAATAGGTGATTATAAAATTGATTTTGAAAGAAATTAATTTTTTGAATGTTTTATTATAAACTTAAGTTAGAAGTAAAATTCAATACAAAATTTAAAATTTAATAATAAAAGTACTCAAAAAGTTACTTCAATCCAAAATCAATTATAAATTATTTTTTAATATAAATAAAATATGAAAAAGAGTATATCTAAAATTAATTTTAGACTCAAAATCAATTCTGAATGTGAAACTGAACATGCATTTGGACAAATTATCCCCATCACTGAGTTGTCATTAGTAAGCAACTACTTCGATTGGTTCTTGTCATTAGCAAGAAACTACTTTAATGAATAGAAAGGGGAACACTATTAGTAAGCAATACTTCGATTGGTTCTTGTCATTAGCAAAGAAACTACTTTGATGAATAGGAAGGGGAACACAAAGTCCCCAGTCGTATAACAAAAGAAATAAGTAATTTAAGTTTAAATGTTCAGGTTGGTGTGTATCTATTTACATATTGATAGATATTTGAACGATAAAATAGTAATAAATCAAATATAAAATGTTTAATGTCATTTTTTTTCATTATGTATCACAATTTATTTTTATGCATTAAGTTTTAAAAGTTTTATTTTGATTCTTTATGTTTTTTAAATATATTATTTTATTTAATTTTCAATTTTTCATTAAAAATGTTAGTCTTATGTTAACTTTAAATTTTTAAAAAAAGATCAAAATGATACATTTTGAAAACATAATGGATCATAATAAACTATTAAAACTTAATGTTTCAAAATGAAACATAATGGACAAAAAGAGATATTAATCATTTTAAAATTATTAACTTTACATACTAACAAATAAAAATCATCACTATCTTTATTTTAGTTTTTTAAAAAAAGTAAACTAAAAAAATCATCATCTCCTCCAATCTTTCAACTTTGAAAAGGTAAAAATACAACACCATATAAATTGAACGACGTCAACACATAATCTCGCTAAAATCACAAAAAAAATTCTTAAACTCCCTATCGAAAAATCAAAACCTTTCATATAACTATACTAATGGAAATAGAAGAAGCATGGGAGATCAGAGTAAGAGTTCTCTTTTCGACGAAAGACAAAAACATGACTTTAACTCGCTAATTAATCCAAATCTGAACAAGGAAATCATAGTGTGGCTCTTTGTGAGATTTGCAAGCAAGACCTCCACTGTCACGCGCGGTTGAGTCAGACAAGTAAGGGATTTATCATTTGACATCTACAACCTGACTGGACAAAGATGAGCAACACAGAGGGGTGACGATGAGACGGTTGTTGTCGTAACGTGAGGCGGCAATTCTGGTCATGTAGGGAGGTTGGAGCGAAGACGAAAGTGGGAGCAGCAAGACAATAATCCTTTTGGGTCATTGGCGAGAGGTAGAGCGACACAAGGAGAAAAGGCTCTTACCCGTTGTGATTGAGAATAATTGGTGAATGAAATTAGTATTGTTATTAAATGAATAAATTGAATAATAATGATACAAGAGTGAAGGTTGTTTGTATTTCATATTAATCTTTTTTCATTTAATTAGTGATTTTTAATTTTCTAATAAAAAAAGATAATAACCATTTTTAAGTGTTAACTATTTTAAAATTTAAAACCTTTCAACGAAAATTTGAAAAAAGGACCAAAATGGTACATTTAAAAAACAAAGGATAAGAATGAAATTTTTAATACATAATGTACCAAAACAAAAAAATTGTGAAATATAATAGATTAAAAACAACATTAAATCATTTTAAAATTAACAGAACACTAACGTTTTGGACAAAAAATTGGAAAAATGATCAAAATGATATATATCGAAAACATAAAAGATCATAATGAAAATTTTAAAACTTAATGTATCAAAGCGAAACATAATAGATCAAAAGTGACATTAAATCAATATAAAACTAAATGTATTATAATAAAATATATATTGTAAGAAGTTCCTCAATGGTCAAACAAATTTATTGACAAATGGGAACTACTGGATAGGAAAAAATGAAACAGATTTATCTGATTCGTTCGAGATCCAAACTAATTGGAATCAAGTTTCATTAGTTCAATTTGGTTAGGACCCAAATAGGAAAAATAATTAAATAAATCAATTGAGTTGTTTGATTCGATTTCTCAATTTAAATGGAGAAAATAATGCTCAACTCTAAAGAAATGAAATTGAAACAGACACAGCGAACTATGAGCGTAATCGGGGGCAAGAAAATAAGAGCAAATTGGAAGAGCAGAAATCACTAAATGACAAACTCGATAAGACATTATGGAGGGAAAAAAGTGAAAATGTAATGACCATAATTTGCTTTTCACCCTTAATCCTTTGGTTTGGTGGTGGTTTGAACAGGTTGTGGACTCCCACCAGAATGCCCCGGGTTGGGGGGGAAAACACTGTTCTTCTTTTTTTTGCAAAGAAAGAAATTACGACAGATAGCCAAGGAACAAACTTTCGAGTTTCGAATTTGTACTATGTTACTCACAAATCATGGATTATTGGATTTTTCTTTGATTAATTTATGAGTTGCTACTTGCTAACAATAAAATCTCTATGGCTCAATTTGTCAAAAAAACAAAAAAAAAGTCCCCATGTCAAAGCATTGGAAATTAACATGTTGAAAAGGCCCATTTGCAAATTGCAGTTAGAAAGAGTGAGGGACCGACAGAAAGAGAAGAGATGACTTTAAGGAGAATGGTCGATAGAAATAGGCCCCAAAGTCCCTAACCCAATCCACAAGTCCAACATTTGGAAAGTGAATTGCCAATTATTTAAATTTTATTCTGGCCTGCAACACTAGTGGGCCAAAACATGCAAAAGAGATTTGGCCCGTAAAATCCTGGATAAAAGAAGAGATCATGACATCTTTCGCCAACAGTTTACCCATAACCGGAAGCATCATTGATTTACATTCAAGAATAAACCTATGCCTTCTAACCCAACCCCCATTTCTCCTTTATTACTTAGCTATTCCTGAGAGGCTAAAAGGAAACATTAATTCGGCTAACTTCTCAATTAAAATTATCATAGATCAATAAACAGACATCAGATGCAGAGAGGAGGACGAACCACAGATAGTAAGGGATACCGTCGGTGTATCAATAATTAAGAAATATAAAATATAATGTATCTCACATCTCATAATATGTTTGAAGTTTGAACTCTCAACCAAGGACACCAATAAAGCTAATCAGGGCAGAAAGTCCACTAAAATAACAATGAGACTTGATTCCAAACTCAATCAAACAACCCCCAGAGCAAGTTGATAAGAATAGGCATACTCAAAATATTTAAGCTTTTATCAGCCTAGTCAGTTTAGAATCAACATGAACAAATTGTTAATATTACTTTAAAAAACCCTTCAACGTTAACAACCAACCATGCAAGAGAAGGCAAAATAAATACATATGAAAAAAGTAAGCACTACATAGAGGTCAGGCTCCAATAGAGCAATGTAAAAAGTGGACCCAACAGAAAAACAATAACACAGCATGATAAGAAGGAATTACTTAATGATTTAAAATTTTCCGATCCAATTCAATTAGACTTCAGCACAACCCCTCTGTACATTTTATCTTATGAAACAAACGTTCAAATATATGAGATTAAAGTATATTTTTTATGTTATGACTTATGATGCAACTAGACAAACCTAACCCCTATGAAACTTATTAATAAAATGATAGTCAGAACATAATTAAAAAATAAGAGCGAGACAAAACCTGATTCCCCGAGCTCTATGAGATGGCAATTCTGATAACTTCTGCACCAACCAAAGCAGGAATAAGTTACTCCCAAGCCAGGGGTTTCAACAATTCATTGAGACAATGAAACTTTAAAGTTATGCTCAATCAACACTATGTAATATACTATGTGAGCCATCAAAACACTCTCTAGCCTGCAACAACACAGTTGACATTTTTAGGCATAACATAACAATGCCAAGAAAGGCAAATAGCGTCATCAGTTAATAAAGTTGCTATATGATTTCTATTTTATATTAGCCATGATTCATAACCCAATCACAAATAAAAACAATTGTCTATGAATATAATGAACAATACCACCCATTGTGTGACATCAATTTATACAAATAACGATGACCCACACACAAGTAATTTTCAGACAGAAGGCTAAGATTCAACAATAATTCCTGGTATTTCATATCCCACGTTTAATTTTACTATTAAAATGTGGCTAAAATCAACATAGAATACCCTAGTATGGAAATCCTAGATTTAAGATTCTTATATTTCCAATTTTCCGTCACATTGGCAACCCAAACATATGCATGCAACATTCCGGCGTATCTCACATGCTAGTCTGAAAATAGATGCTTACAGCACACTAACACGGCTAAAAGGAAAAATGGATTTCTTGATGGACAAAACGTAAATGCAGTTCTTAAGGTGCTTTAGATATTGTTTTCCAATCAGAATTGGAGTTTCAACTCAATAAACTGCAAAACAAAGGTTTGCATTAAATGTCAACATATGGAGGTAAAACCCAATCTTAATTGGAGAATAACACTAATAGTGTTTGGATAACACACAAGAATCTATTATACGCTACAAAATCACGATGATACTACGAAAAAGTAGAAGGAACTATTTGTTGGCTTTAGTTTCACCATGAAAAAAAATTGATTATTTCTAACCATGAAGCTAATCCAAACACGCTATTAAGCGCCTAAAGAACTATATATATAGCTTTATCCTTTCTAGATTTCCTTTAGAACAAACCAACAAACTTTACAGAGAAACTACTTTATCCAACCCGCATGACATACCAGCGAGCTAAGCCAACAAGTCCAAACACAAGCATCGGAATTTCGAAATGAATGCTACCTCCACTGTCAAGGGACAAAATTACGCTTAGTTTCTGGTGCCATTTTTCTTCAAATCCAAAATGTATTGCACATAATTATCAAATCCCAGCAACTCACTAGCCCTGCAATTGGTCACTCCCAAATCACCCCCACCACCCATTAGACTCATCAATCTCAAACTCCTCTCACTCTCCGGCATTGAAGCCCAACCAATCAACTTCACAGCATCCTTGGAACTCAAAAACCCTTTCCCAACCCTAATCCTCGCATCCCTAAAGGGAACCAAACACTTGTCCTTGGCGAAGCCAACACACTTCTCCTTCGCCGCGGCAAAACAATCCGCCATCTCACGCACTTCACAGTGCTCCCGCTCCTTCGGATCGGAGATAGTGGGACCCGCCAGCGACTTCCACCACGGAGGCTTGCACTTTCCGGAAGCGCTCACGGCGCAACCGATCCTCGCCCCCTCCTCGCACTGCTCGACGATTTTCCGCTCGCAGGCCGCGAAAGAGGACGCCCACGCGCGCGAGTCTCGGAAGGCCAGCACGTACGGTCCCGCCGATGGGTCGTCGGAGGGACCCGCCGGTAACGGTCCCCGGAGCAGAGGAACGGGTCGGTCGAATTTGATGACGGTTGAAGATGGCGAGTAGTCGTCGAAATTGTCGAGTTCGGATGCGTCCATCGCTAGGGTTAGGGTTTTCGAGGTTTGGGTTAATCGATTTGTAAAACTCGAAATTCAAATTAGTGCTGAGAAGAGAAGAAGATTTGAGTGGTGGAGGTGAAAGTAAACGAAAATTCAGCGCTCTATTAGAAAGTTCTCCATGCTGATGGTCGACAGGGATAACACCGTCGCAAGGTACCTCTCGCCGCCGCCGCACTCGTTATCCGCTCTTTTGTTTCTAGACGCTCGTAACCGTCGTCGCGTCTTTATTAGAGAATACGGAAAAAAACGGCGCCAAGCAGAACGAAAGAGGATATAAAATAAACTCTTTGGATTAGCGATGTTTACCTTTCATGATAACGTCTTTTTTTTTCTTATTTATTCTTGGTATAAAATGCTAATTTTTTAAAGACAATTATTCAATTTGTATATTTAAATTTATTAAATAATATTTTATCATCTATGCTTATTATTTATGTTTTTAAAAATATAATACTCCTTACATAAAACTTTCTTATCTCTTATATTATAATTCAATCATAAATTATTATAATTTTATTTTTATTATTTTTATAATAGTTATCTTTAAAAAAAACCAACAATGATCTTTATTTGATGACAATCTAATTTTTTTTACACTCATTGCATAGCTATTAAACTCTAATTTTTTAAAATTAGTTAAGTCATGCGTTTTTAAAATTATTTTAAGGTAACTTATAAAATAAATTTCAAAATTTATTCTAATAAGAATTTATTAAATGAACACTTAATTAAATTATTTACTCATACGTACTTTTATTCAAGTTTGGATACTATTATTTACTTTTTTCCCTTGTGAGTAGACAAATTCAAATTTATCTAATCTGCGAATGTTTACAATTTTAGGTTAAATGAATCGTTCCAATTTTATATTTTATTAAAATCAAAATGGATAAAAGGAGGGATAGAAACGTACGAGCTCACAAAAGGGAAGTGCGCTGACCACAGAAGGTTGTAAATTGTAACTGCCAATAAACATTTCAACTATAGTGTATCTCCAATGTAAGAAAATTGAATTTTTTAAGTAATTTTTTTAGTTTTTGTAATACTTTTTTTATGATCTTTACAATGTTATGTTACTCCTTGAAGAATTTATTCAATATTTTGTTTTAATATAATAAATCATAAAGAACTCAAAAGAATTTTACATATTTTTTTTAATAAAACTTAATATTTTTTCAATTTTCATAAATATAAATTAAAATAAATAAAACGAAATGAGTAACAATATAAGACAAAATTTTACATAATAATAAATAATTAAACACAATAACATCGAAATAAATAAAAAATTTAGACCTCGAAAAAAAAATTACATAAATTTAGTTATTGTTATTTTCATTCCTGAAACATTCTCAGATATGTTCAACTAAATCTGCTTGGAGTTGTCGGTGTTTTTGTTTATCGTGAACCTCTGCTCTCCTTTGAATGTATGTTGATCTGATACTAGGATGAATACCTAAAGATACTTCGAATGTTGACGTGTTGTTACCTACATTATCGTAATCAATATTACTTTGATATGTGTCACGTTCGTCCTCGACAATCATGTTATGCAATATGATGCATGCATAGATGATATTCTTCATTTTAGCAATATCCCAAAAACATAACAGACCACGTATAATTGCGAATCGAGATTGGAGCACTCTGAACACTCATTCTACATCTTTTCTTGTCGATTCTTGCAGTTAAGCAAATAATTTTAGCTTTTCTCCTTGTGGCATTGAGATGGTCTTCACAAATGTAGCAAAGTCTGGATAAATATCATTGACTAAATAGTATCTCATATTATATTGGGTTCTATTCACTGTGTATTGCATTGCGGGAGCACGTGCCGACAAAACTTCATCAAACACATTAGATCCATTTAACACAGTAATGTCATTATTTGAACCCGCAATGCCAAAAAAATGTATGTCAAATCCACAAGTCTTGTGATGCAACGGCTTCAAGAATAATTGTTGGGTTGCGATGATCACCTTGACAAAATTGACCTTTCCATGCAACAAGACAATTTTTCCATTCCCAATACATACAATCAATAGAACCTAACATACCTGGAAATCCGCGTGCCACTCCCAGTTGTAGTAGTCGTTCGCTGTCTTCGTTACTTAGTCTCCTCAAGTACTCATTCCCAAATATGGTGCAAATGCCTAATACAAATCGCTCCAAGCATTCCACTGCAGTTGTTTCACCAATTCGAACATATTCGTCCATGCTGTCCGCAGGTGAGCCATAACCAAAATACGAAGTGCAGCTGTACACTTTTGCAATGGAGATAGTCCTTTTCGACCCAGTGCATTGAACCTCGCTTGAAAGTACTCATCATGATTGCTGAGCCCATCTACAATACGAAGAAACACATGCATTCACATACGAAATCTTCGTCGGAACTGATTCTCTGTGTACACAGGATTTACTGAGAAGTAATCATTTAACAATTGATCATGACCTTCTTCACGATTTCGATGTGCCACTCTTCTTTGCATACGCCCGGCGGTGTTTCCATGTAGTTGTTGTTGGCTCTGAAGTATCAACCTAATGAGGTCTTCATCAGTGTTGTCTTCCAATTCCTCATTTATCATTTGATCTAAAACTTCATCTAAATCGATGTTTGGATCCCTTATATGGTATCTGAAGTGTTTGAAATGAGAGAGATATATTGCGTAATTTGTATGAGAACATGTGAAAATGATGAAATATTAGACATTTATATAGCTTCATTTCCAACGGCTAGTTTTCAACGGCTAGTTTTATAACGGCTAGTTTTCCAACAGCTTGTTTCATAAAATAAAATTTTGAATATAACATACAACAAGGACCTACATTGTTAATAACTGCATACAAAGTAACCGAATAACAACTAATTTGAACATAGAGACTAAACTTTAATTAAACAATTTCTTCCTAATATGGTCACAATACTTTTCGTGGTCTTCGCGTTGTTTATCTGACATGTTGGATGTATCCTTCATGAGGATTTCATACACCATACGTCTTTCTTGTGCCTCGTTTAACTGAATAAGTTTTAATGTGTTTGCGTTCTTCTCATTCATTACACTTTCTTTGCCAGATAAATCGATATTGCTAAAAGCTTCTTTTCCTTTGCTCTTTCTTTTTGTTGCTTTTTGTTCAATTGGGCGAGACATTGGCGAAGGCGTATCATATTCTTCGGCTTCAACGAGTGTCTCGGTGTTAGAAGACGACGAGTAATTTTCACCTGCAGAAACCTTGGTTCTTTTTGAAGAATTTGACATAAAATATGCATCGAATTTCCACCAAACATGTTCAACCTCAAATTTTTTACCTGTATCATGTGAGTAAATCAAGTGAGCATTAGCCTACAATCATTCTCTGAACTTCCACTTCTCCTATGCTTATCTGCTTGTTTGTAGCACCCATTAAACTTTTGAACTGCTGGGTGGACCCCATTTCATCAAGATTTCAACTAAGTCGAGCTTCTTTCACAAAATTACTCGCTTTCACACACATCATCATTGTTGTACGCATTTTTAATCCTTGTCCAATATTGTTTTGATGTTTGGTCACACCGATTATTGAATTCTTTACCACACTGAGCCATGATCGGACGAGAATCACATCTTCTGCCACCGAGAATGCTGTACGTGATTTTTTCTCACTATCATTGTGGTCAACCTCATCTAGTAGAATATTTTCTACACCAATTGTGGATTCAACTTCATTCATAGGGGTGCAATATTGGATAAATAAGGCCTATAACACGTGTTTGGATTAATGGGGAGTGATAGTTGACTACAAAATTGTGGATTTTGAGAACCATCACCGGTAGATGACTCTACATTAGATGGATGATGCATATACCACATATGAGGGGGTGGTGGATACATCATATACTGAGGTGGATTTTGTGAAATTTCATTGGTAGGGGGTGATTGAGGATACATAAAGTATGGCGGTGGATGTGGGTTGCTTTGCAAATTTTCACTGGTAAGGAGTATTGGTGGATACATAACATATTGGGATGGATATGGTGAATTTGCAAGATTTTCACTAGTAGGGGGTGGTTGATTTTGCAAAAAATTGTAAATATTTTGATAATTATACTGATTGAGATCCATTTTAGAGAAAATAAAAAAGATTGACAATGGATAGGAACAAAAAAAATTAGAAGTATCAATTGTATGTGAAAAAGCAAAACAATCCACCCATATTTATAACCAACCTTTCATCTACCCGTTATTTTTTTTAAATGGTCATATTTTCTACCGTTGCCTTTCTTTTCAACTTTTATTAAAGCAATTCAACTTATTAAAAGCTTTGCAACGGCTCTTTGTGATTCTTATCTTATCTTGAAAAGTATAATTATTATTAAAAGTTAAAATAAAATATCAAATGTTATTTGTTTTTTATAAATAAATAAAATAATATTTCAAATTTAACTAACAATAATATACTATAATTTTTTTTATAAGTTTTTTTTGGTTTTCAATCTTTCTTTTTTACAAAACAAAAATTGATTTATTTTTTACACACACACAGTCCAAACACACACACACACACCTCACATTCTTTTACCTCCATAACCTTCTCCCTCTCACTCACGGCTGCCCCCCTACACACACCTCACTTTTTTTAATTCCAGAACCTTCTCCCTCAACTCTCACGGCAGCCCCCTCACATTCCCACGCCTCCCTACTCCCTTAGCTCTCTCACCCCTCACCTTATCTCTCCCATGCGTCCCCTAACCTCCAGAAACTTCCTCACGCGTGCCTCTCCTCTCTTCTTCGTTTTCTTTTCCTCATTCCGATTTGCTTTCCTCCTTCCTTCTTCACTCACCAGTACCACACGCGTCCCTAAACTTCTAAATCTTCCTTGCGCAGCTTCGTCCTTCCTCGCGTGGGCCAACGCATCTTCCCCCCTTCCTCGCGCGAAGAGCCTTCATCTCCAGCCACCACTGTCGTTGATTTCTCTACAAAGGATCCTCGCATGCACAATGTTTGAAGATGAGCGCGAAGACCCTTCATCTCCAACAACCACCATCGCCAGTACGCTTTAATTTTTTTTGTGATATTACTGTTCATCTTCTTCCCAAATTTGTTGAATCACTTCTTGTAGACTGTGTTATTGTATTGAGAATAATGAAAATAACAATTTTTATGCAAAAAAAAATGTTTTTAAATGGTAAGCAACGGTTCCTTATATTAGGAACGGACCGTGCGCCGAGGAAATGAATATCGCCACGTCAATTTGCTCCAACATCAAAGAATGCGTAAGAACCGATTGCTTAACCTAAAAAATCCACCAAGAAATTAAGTTGGATATGCTCTTAGCCATTTTGTAGAAAGGAATAAAATAAAAGTTGTATTTACAAATGAAATCATTTGAGCATCATTATCCTTGAAAATTCTTCAAAGCTAACTTGACCATCCCCATCCAAATCTGCCTCTCTAATCATTTGTTCTGACTCTTCATCTGTCAGCCTCTCTCCCAAATTCATCATTACGTGCCTAAGCTGTAAACACATCATGAAGTAGCTCTTTTAGTAAATAAACAATAAAACAAATGAATGAGCTCAAGCAGAGATTCTGTTATTCAAGCATTGCAATACGCATAACTGAGAGTGTTAATTTACCTCAGTGGCGGATATGTATCCATTTTGATCTCTGTCAAATACCTTGAATGCTTCTTTCAGCTCTTCAGCTAAAGTTTCCTATAAATTTTGACAGAGATATTATGATCATTAGCCTCAAACAGCTAACTTTAAATCACCATTTATTTAATCAATGGTATGACTAGTTTATCTTACCTTCATTTTTTTCCCCATAATATTCAAGAACTCTTCAAAATCTATACTCCCATTCCCATCAATATCGACCTCACTAATCATGTCTTGGATTTCTTCTTTCGTTGGATTCCCTTCTAATGATCGGATAATGGTTGCCAATTCATCCACGGTATTGACGGTAATGAATCCTAGACATCACCGACAATTCCAACAAAGTCAAAATCAATTCAAAAACCCCTTTTCACATCAGAATGAAAAAGTGAACAACAAATCATCAAGGTTTGACTAAAAAAACAAACCATCAGAGTCCTTGTCAATGAGGCAAAAGGCTTCATAGTTGAATTCGGCAATCTGATCATCTGTCAGTGCTCCTGCCATGATTTGTGATGTGTTGTCAACTCAAGTGGTAAAGCAAGAAAATTTAGAAATGAGCAAAATGTGTGACACGGTTATTTCGTTTGACCCTGCTTTCTTTCGGCTTATACTAGTTTATATAGAGAAGATGTGTCATGTGATGCGGTAATGTGGCCATTTTTTGTTTAAAAGTCAAAGACGATCAAAGTAGAAATTCCAATTCAAAAAGGCTACTTTTCCTGACTAGGGGGAACTTTCAATGCAGACATTATGTTGAGACATTTTTTTTTCTGCCACAAATTTTAAAAAAATTTGTCTAAAGGCCACGAAGGCCAAACTATTTTTCAAAATGTCACGCCCCTAGTTTGCTGGTCAACCTTTCAAACTACGTATGCTGAGTTGGCGCTTCTCTGACCAACGAGCCAGTGCCCCATTAGAAGCGGGCAGGACACGTGGCAGTTGGATAGAAGTTCGCTGGTACGTGCAGCAAACTATGTGCCTAGTTTGCTAGGGGGAATAGCAAACTTAGTTGAACATGCCTACGTGACTCCAAGTTTGCTGGAGACAATAGCAAAGTAGGTGTCCTAGTGTGCTGGAGGCAATAGCAAACTAGGTGGATGGCTGACACATGGCATATTGCATAGTTTGCTTGTCAGAATAGCAAACTAGGTGTTAGCTGCAAGCACCTGCGAACTCCTACCACACCCCACCTATTTAATGACTCCACCCCCACCCCGAATTTGTATCTTGGCTGAGAGTATTTGAGTTAGTTTTTTTTTGAATCAGTGTGCGTATTTTGCAGTGATATGCTATTATTCAATTTTTTTTGAATCAATCAAAAATGAGTGATAGAAGGAATGGTTTAATCACCATTGTGTATTATAATGGGAGGAGATATGTTGGACCGAATGGTCAAGTGTTTGAAGGAGAAAGCAAAATGTTTCGTATTCCTCCACGATGCAGCTACGATTATTTGATGAGAATGATATACAAGAAGTTGCGCTTAGTACGGGATATTCTGTATCTCGACTGAGTGCGAGATGTGCATCTGGCAACCCGGTGCAGTGAGTTGGTGTTGATATTGTAGATGATGACGATGTAACGTTAGTTACAGACGCATGCATATCCGATGGAGAAAACCCCAGATTTATAGAATTGTATGCGAAAATATATTGTGGTGGACAATCAAGTAGTCAACAATTTGTTGCAAACGTTGGCTCAATTGACCTTAATTTAGAGCCGATGGTGAATTCGGAAGATAGAGATATATCCGCATCATCACAACCACCGCCACCAACCCAACCATCCCAGACCATCGATTTTGAAGATACAGAAATGGCGGCGGCCCATGACCCAGCTTGGCCCATGGATAGTTCTGAGGAAGAGGTTGATGAAGGTGTTGTTCCAGATAGTGAGTCATCGGATACGGATGTAGAAGGCGATTTTGATCGTGGTTTTGCAATGCCTTCTCCAGGGATTGTTGGAATGCAAAATCAGCCTCCGATTGCAGGTATGGACGCATAATTGTGTGTTAGTTAGTAGTGTTACTTTTATTATATTGTTTGTTCAGCATAACAACGTGGTTAATGTCAATGTCTGATTATATAGGAGAAGGTAATGTACCTTTTTGGTCTAACGTAAACCATTACACGAATATTAATTGGGCATACCCAGATGAGGAGGCAGATGACATGGAAGGAGTGCAAGTACATAACTGGGAGATGGGTCAAGCGCTATATAAGGGGCAGGTGTTTGGGAGCAAGATGGACGTGCAAATGGCAATAAAGCAATATTGTATGGCCTCTAATTGGACAATCGTAGTTGCAAAAAGTGATACAAAAAGGATTATAATGGTTTGCGAATATCATAATGACGGTTGTCCATGGAGGATGAGGGCATACCAAAAGAAGGGTTCCAGTGAATGGGTTGTAGGCATATGGAACAATGAACACACGTGCATTAGTGTTAATCTCTCTCAGGATCACAAACAGCTCGACTCAAATTTTATATGTTCGTTGGTCCTAGGTAGTTATTGTTGTTATTCAATAATATGTATATTTAGCACATGCTTAATTTACTAACTTGTTATTCTGTAACGAATTGCAGAAATGATTAGGGAGGACCCTAGCGTTAAAATCGGCTTAATTCAGGAAAGGATTTCAACAACCGTAGGATTTCATATATCATACGGTAAGGCATGGAAGGCAAAGCAAAAGGCGATTGTTAAGGTGTTTGGGGATTGGGATGAATCGTATGCGTTCCTGCCAAGGTGGTTGGGTTATATGTTAAATTTTTCTCAAGGGTCTGCTTATAAGTTGGAAACGACGGAGCATTATGTTGAAGGACAACTGGACGAAAGTCGTAGGGTATTCAAGAGGGTGTTTTGGACATTTAAGCAGTGTTGTGATGCTTTTAATTACTGCAAGCCCGTTATGAGCATCGACGGTACCCATTTGTATGGGAAATATCGGGGTACATTGCTTATTGCAACATTAATGGACGACAACAATTATGTCCTTCCACTAGCATTTGCGGTTGTATCCGGGGAGGATATTGATAACTGGTCATGGTTTTTGGCACTTATCCGTATTCATGTAACGCAAAAAGATGGAATATGTCTTATTTCAGATCGCCATGCGGGCATAATGGCGGCGGTAAACAATGTCGAGTTGGGATGGCATCCACCGAGGGCATATCATGTGTTTTGCATTCGCCATTTGGCGAGCAATTTCAATCACAAGTTCAAGAATGTCATGTTGAAGAAACAGTTGAAAATGTTAGGTAAGCCATTGTCTTCTCCTTTATGGTTACATGTACATTAGCCATAATTAAGTATGTGTTTACATTTATGTTTTCTTTGTCCATGTAGGTTATACAACCTCGCGTTTAGATTTTGATATCGGATTGGAAAAATTTAGAGAAGCAAGCCCTCAGATAGCCGCATGGATTGATCGAATCCCAAAGGAGAAGTGGAGTGTAGCTTATGATGTAGACGGACGAAGATTTGGACACATGACAACCAATATCTCAGAGGTATTTAACAAAGTACTTAAAGGCGCAAAAAATCTTCCGATTACTTCACTTGTGCGGTTCACATACGCTCGACTAGTCACATACTTTTTGCAACATGGGGGTGAGGCCTGTGAAGTGATGGCGAAAGGTAATCATTTCGTCCGATTAGCGTGGCAAAAATATTTGAGGACGATTCAAAAATCTGCGACACACAGTGTTATTGCATACGACACAGTGAACAATAGATTTGAGGTGCAAGAGTCGTACAACATTCGTACTAATCACGGCGGAAAGAAATGGTCGTTGTCGTTATCAGAAAGAGTATGTCAGTGTGGTGAGTTTACTGCATTCAGATTTCCTTGTAGTCATGTGATTGCAGCTTGCAGGTCCACCCACATCGACCCCACTCAATACATAGACCCCGTTTACAGTGTTGCTTATCAATGTCAATTGTATTCGGCTCAGTGGTTTCCAATTGGAAACGAAGACTTCATACCACCGACTGGACAACCCATCGTTTTGCCTGATGTTTCCCTAAGGCGTAAAAAAGGAAGGCCTACGACTACACGCATACGCAACGAAATGGATTCGCGGGAAGGATCAACGACTCGGACAAGATGCGGTTTTTGTAAGGTGGTTGGTCACAACAGACGGAACTGTCCTTCACGGATGCAGCAACAGTGATGTTTTTTTATGACGTGTTTGCGTGTTAGTATGTATCGTTAATTCTCCAATATTATGTTATGATGCAATTTAAAACTAAATCATTGACAATGACCAACATAAATAAATACCAAATGTCCACAACAAATGTCCCAAATATCCAAACGATTGTCATATAAAACAAACCATTAACAACACATTAAAAAAGTAAATGTCCCTAAGCATCACGGTCCCCATGATATCCGGCACATCGACTCATGTCATGTTCATACGGTGACAAATGACATCGATGTCGTGCTCCCCTGACTGGATTACGCCTAATTGCTAGTCGATCGGGGTCCTCAGCCTCATCATCATCACCACCGTCACCTCTGTCCTGCATAGCCGTCACTAAGAAATCCGTAATAGGATCTGCGAAGCTGTCAAAGCCTGGAGATGACATCGGAGGTGCCATCTGTGCCACGGGAGTCGTAAACCCCGTAGTCGGATCTGGAGTGGGCTGTGCAGGCCTGTACAATTCTGCCGGGGTAGTAGGTGTGGATCCACACACCGGATACGCTGTAAACACAAACCCCGGTTGTGGCATCGACGACACAGTGAACCATGGAGGGTACTGCGATGGTGGAAACGAATGTTGTGCACTGCTAGAAGATCCGGGCTCATAGTTCGGCGGCCAATAATACTGTTGCGATGTCCTTGCAGGATAGCCAGGTGCGTAGAAAATGCCTGGAGGACGGGGAGGAATGGCTGACAAAACCACAGGCCTGTCCGCAACTGCCGGGGCCGAATGGTGAAGGGGCAAGCCCTCATGACGTGCTCGCCGGTTAGTGCGAACAACCGGAGGGGGGGACTCAGTCTGTCGCCGGACAGGTGGTGGGGCAAATTCTCCCGGATCTGTGACTCTCTCCAAGACGTCACATGCGACCAACAAGCGAACCGCCTCATCGTACACCTGTCTCATGTCAAAGGCCCCCTGCGCTTGCGACTCTGATGATGCCATATGAACAATAGTCTCAGCACGATCAGTCTACAAATCAAACATCATTAGTTATTCTCAATATATTGTTATTAGTAACATATGCAAATTTAATCAACCCCATTCGTACCACATGTGCATGGAAGGCGGCTCTCTGCATCATCCAACGTCGTGTCACAGTGAAGTACCATTGCATGTATTCGCTGTTCACAGATAAATAATTGTATTTCCGCATCGGAGGAAGATCCTGCACCACTAGGTCATCTCTGTTATCCCACTGTGAAATGAAGAAACGATGTCGGTGCCTCCAGTCGACATCCGACTTGCCGATAGCAGTGATGGTCAGCAGCTCACTGTAGTTAATCGAATCGGATGGTATATGTTGATCATACCCGAACTGCCGTAAAACTCTGTTCGGCTGCTGGTACACGACATTCTCGTAGCAAATCAGGGGACAGACCGCCAACCATCGTCTAGCCATCTCAACATCTGGTGGATGAACCCTATCGACAATATCGTACGGCCTTCAACGAATGTCCCTCCTTCGCATGACATCCATGTGATGACGATATCTGCGAATATGGGAAAATCTGGTTTGCCTCGTCTGATAAACATTAAACCTGCAACAACACAAAATTATAAACAACAACACTTTGTAACAATTGTAAAATAAACGCAGAACCTGAATACCTGTTTCCATAAATCTCCTGCATCATGGCATCCTAATCGTCCACACGCGGAAGGCTTGGAGAGATTGTTGGAAATCTCGTCCAAGCCCATAACTGCAACAACAGTGCACATCCACCCATGTCACGGCGTGATGCACGTGTCGCCCTGCACAGCTCTCTATAAAGACATGCAAGCACGGCAGATCCCCAGCTAAACGAACCTGTCCGCTCGAAGTCGTCCAGAAATAGCAGATATCGAGCTAGCACAAAGCTCGAGGAGGTGTCCACAAACAACATCCCGCCTAAAATGCGCAATATCAACGCGCGGGTGTACCTAAGCCGTCCAACCTCAGTGTCGGCATGGACGGCATATACACCAAAATGCTGCCGTAGAAAGTGGAGGCCCAACAAACTTCCATGCAAGTCCCGATCCGCATCAGGCTGAACCCCTAAAAGGTCACCAACTAATTCACGGAAGTTATGTCGTCCATGCCGGCCGGATACAACGTCACCATCGGTCGGAAGCCCTAGCAGATGATGGACATCCTCTAGGGTGATGGTCACCTCACCCATGCTCATGTGGAATGTCCGTGTCTCGGGGCGCCATCGCTCAACAAGTGCCGAAATGAGGTGATGGTCTATCTGAAATAATAGACGAAATCACAATTACATGCACATTATAATACAACCATAAAAAAATAATACACGCAACGTTTCATACAACATATGCTTACCTCATGATTGCGCAGACGCGCAACATGGTAAAACCCGCCTGTATAAGCCACAGGTGGATATCCTCTGGAATAGCAGAGTGATCGTGTGTGGCGGCATGTCTGACATTAATGACACGATCCCGTGCGGTCGGATCACTTTGGGCATTCCACACATTAGTGGATATATGTCTGTCTTGTAACGTTAAGAGCGTCCGTACAGCTGGACCAGGATCAATGACGCTGATCGCATCCTCAACCACTGGCAGTGTCGGGGCATTCTCATCGTGATCCATATTTCACTATGTCTAACCCTATATTCATTTAAAAAATCATTTACTATGGTAATAAATAACAAATAATAATAGGGAAAAAATAATATTTTTTTCATCAACTTATACATAATAATTATTTTTTAATAATATTTCATGTATAATTATTATATTAACAAAAAGATAAATCTAAATATAAATTCAAAATTATATTTTTAAACTAATAAATTTTTTTATTTTACATTATTAAAATGATCAAATATAAAATATAATATACATAAAATTACAAATTCAAAATACTACTCTAAATTGAATATCACTAAATCTAATTAAGTAAATCTAAATACAAATTCAAAATTATATTTTTAAACCAATACAGCTTTTTTATTTTACATTATTAAAATGATCAAATATAAATAAGTCTAAATATATAAAATTACATATTCAACATACTACTCTAAATTGAAAGTCACTACACCTATTTAACTAAATCTAAATATAAATTGAAAATTATATTTTTAAAACAATAAATCATCAAAATATGTTAATCACTTAAATAACATCCTAACAAAGAAAAATAAACATCTATCCTATAAATTATCAACGTTAATTTTAAACTATTAGTCTTCTATCCTAGAGTTTAAACAATATGGTATCTAACCTAATGTTTCAAATAAAATACTCTAACCTAATATTTCAAATTTAAAACCCAAATACTATACAACAAACTCAAATATCAATTATATTTTCATTCAATAAAATAAAATAATAACAACTTACTTGATAATCTATACAAACAGCCAAAAACACACAGACCAAAAGTCAAAAATTCGAAAATTTTGACAGTGAGGGAGAGAATGGAAATGGAAGGGGGGGACTAGAATGGATGAGGGGTATTTAACGTGGGCCAACAGTCCTACTTTGCCATGCCTGGAAGCAAACTTTGTCACCTACAATCCTAGCTCTGTTACCTACATTCCTAGTTTGCCATGCCTGCCAGCAAACTCTGCATTTTGCTCTCTCTTACAGCTTGCAGCAACGGCTTTTTTTTGAATTTGCAGCGCCTACTTCGCTATACATGACATCAACCTTTGTACCATCCACGTGGACTGCCCGTTGGGCAGCCACGTAGTTTGCTGGAACGGGTGGCAAACTTTGTGTCCACCAGGATTGCGCCAACTCAGCATACGTAGTTTGCAAGGTTGACTAGCGAACTAGGGGCGTGGCATTTTGAAAAATAGTTTGGCCTTCGTGGCCTTTAGACAAATTTTTTTAATATTTGTGGTAGAAAAAAAAATGTCTCCATTATGTTTAACCCAATTATTCATTCACAAAGTCAGTGAAAACGCTATTGCAAGCTTCTTTTTCCGGCAAATGTTAAAATGTGATGAAATAATTTTTTTTTATAAGTTGAAATAAATTTTTTATTAATTTATTTGTAAATGCCATCTGCATAGGTTATATTGGTAAATTTTCAAAAGTTATCTAATAAAAAACTTATTTTTATTTATGAAAAAATTTATCTCATTTTTATCTTTTTATTTTCCTTTTTTAAAAATGTTTCTAAATTTTTTTATCCAAATATACTTAATATACATTGTAAGAAATAGTAGCATATATAACCAGGGAATTGTGCACATGTTGAAGTTAAAACTAAGCCACTGTCTTGGAAACTTTTTTTTCCTATCTCAATATGATATTAAAATAAATAATTCACTGTCGTAAATAATAATTAATTTCTATCAAAACTCATAAATGGTGAGTATTTTCTTTAAACATAATTTATTTTATATCTAAAATTTAAATTCAAATTTTAAATCATTCGATAAAAAGAGACAAATCAACCGCTACTACCACATATGGCCATCAGTTTGTTGGTACTGTCATGGGGTACAACAGTTGAAAGACATGCAAAAGTTTATAGCTTTACATACAGATTGTAATTTTTTAGCCGAATAACATCCTATGAATACGCGTGTTGAATGTTGAACGATTTATTAACTTTGACTCGACTCCTTAATTTCCAGAAGAATAATGAACTATTACCTAGTCATTATATTTGTGTGCTGTAAAATAGTTCAACTCTGCTGATTATTGAATATTGATGATCAGTTTATAAACGAATTTAATTATCTGTAAAAATAAATAAAACTATTGTATATAATAAATAATTCTAAACATGATTAAAATTAAAATAAGTGAGATGACAATACAAAGATTAAATGATATTGTAAACAAGTTCAACACCAACATAGATTAAATCATGTGGGACTCATCTTTTGCCTTCCTTCCAAATAGGAGAGAAAGAGATGGAAAAGTTGATTTGTACAATAAAAAGATACAAAAGAAAATGTCAATATTTTAACTTTTTTTTCATTAAGAATATTGACGTTATTTTATAGACATATTTTTTTCTTCTTTTTTTTCACTTTTTTTTAACTTCTTTCTCTTCACTTTTTATATGACTAAACAAGAGTGATTTTCTTTCTTTTGTTTTTTTTTTTCCTACAAAACAATCTATAATTTTACTTTTTAGTCTTTTTCCTTTCTCTCATTTTTTTCCAAGCCTTTTCACTGAGCCACTTGAAAACCATA
>CM023943.1:25115818-25269929 GCA_013407115.1 Glycine latifolia
ATACGGGGATATTTATGAATATGGATATATTGATATCTCTAAGCTAATAGCTGTTCATGCTACAGACACAGGAAAGCAATCTTCCAGCCCTTCTCGGCAAAGGCAA
This sequence comes from Glycine latifolia, assembly GCA_013407115.1. Lineage (NCBI taxonomy): Eukaryota > Viridiplantae > Streptophyta > Magnoliopsida > Fabales > Fabaceae > Glycine > Glycine latifolia. The sequence goes on from CM023943.1 coordinate 25,115,925, forward strand.
ACTATTCCTGAACAAACAATGGATCCCAAGGTAAGAAGAATTGTGGACAAGCAATCGCATGAAGAAGGTGAATTGTCTCCGGAGAATGGTGCATTTGTGAATAACGGGCATGATACTCAAGCTGAATTTAGTAAACCTGCTAAGCAACATGCTAATTCAGATGATTCAAATCACAATAGGTTTTGCCTCTTGCTTTCTTAGCATCTAATAGTTATTCAACTCATGTAAATTTTGCTTCAATTAAAATGTCAACTCCATAATGAGATTTGGACACATCTCCAGTTGTGCTAAGTTTGTGTGACATCTTATTTAACCAGAGGTGCAAGTCCTGGAAGAAGTCCTACCAGGGATTCTGAGGAGCTAAACCAAGGACGTGCTTTGTTGTTGGCTAGTCCTGGCCAAAAAGCATCTGAACCTACTGCCCCCAAACATGGTCCGGGATTTTCAAAAAGCCCTTCACCAAATGGCATGCCTAAGCGTATTAAAAAAGGGCGTGGCTTTACTGAGCGTTATGCCTTTGCACGGAGATATCGCACTCCATCTCCAGAGCGGTCTCCTTCTCGTTCATATCGTTATGGTGATAGAAATATAAGAAGGAACTTTGATAGGTATGTCTAATTATCTACACCACTTTGTTAAACTGGATTGTTTAAAAAAATGTTGGACAGTTCTGACTTATTATATGTTTGGTTGAAGAAACACAAGCTACAGAAGTTATTCTGGGCGCTCTCCACCACGACGTTTGCGAAGCCCGCCAGGGGGCAGGAATCGTCCAAGGTTCTTTCTCCCTCTATTTGTTTGAATCTGTTATGTTGTTAGACCGTGATTCTTCCCCTTCCATGCATAAATTGAGCTTTTTCTTAATTATATATAACTTAGTATTTGTTTTTGTTTATTCACATGCTGTGATATGATAAATATTTCACATGTAAAATCATTTTCATCTGAATTTAAACTGAATTTTTTTGTGTGCTTTTAGTCCTTTGCCATTGTTGCTTTTTTTTTTCCCCCTTCGTGTATGCCTGCAGTTATCTTTGTCATTGTCTGGTGTTATTTTAATACAATTAAGGGCCCATTTGTTTAAGTTTTTTTTCAAAAAAGTGATTCTTTATAATACAGTTTTTTTAGAGCTTTTTTTCTCATAAGATATAGGATTATAGATTGACAGACGGTGTGTCTTAAGACGGAGTGTAGAAAAATTATAAGCTTGGTAGAGGGTTATTCTTTAAATACAGTTTTAGAGCTTTTTTTCCATAAGATATGGGTTATAGATTGGCAGACGTGTCTTAGGACGGAGTGAAGAATAGCTAGCTTGGTGGAGGGCTAGATCCGTTAATATCTCTATGTTCCAGTCAGTCAATTTTTTAGTTCTTTTCATCTTTATTTTTTCCCTCCTCCTTTCACCATTCTTTTCTTTTATCTTATTTCCCCTTTTTCTTCCCCTCCCCCTTCCTCTTTTTTTCCCTCATATTTATCATTGGGTTCATCTATCACCAACCCCAATTAACTTGGGTTAAAAGTGATGTTGATGTTGATATTGACCATTTTTAATTTATGACAAGAACATAATAATAAAGCTTTTTTTTGTGGAAAAAACTTACATAATTACTATGAAATGTTTTGAGATTTCTTTTAATTAATAAAACACATTTCTTATAAAAGAAAAGATTAAAGCAAATGAGCCCTTAATTTTGCATATTGATGCCAAATCATGTGACATTGTGTTTGTTTCTCAGAGCTTAATATCTTATCCTTGTATTTTTAGATACCAAAGCAGAAGAAGTAGGAGTAGGAGCATCTCTCGCAGTCCAGTGCGTGGCCGTTTTAGAGAGCGTGACCGCAGCAAGAGTCCAAGACGTAGTCCTAGTCCAGAAGACAGGCGGCCTCTGATAAGTGACAGATTAAAATCCCGACTTGGTCCAAGAAGTGAGGAAGGATTGCCAGACAGGGGAAGGTCAAGGTCAAAGTCCAAATCTAGGAGCAAAGGCTCTTCTCACTCCAGATCCCCTGATGCTACACCACCAAAACGATATGATAATAGGACTTCTGTACCTCGTAGCAGGTCTAGGTCCAGCTCTCCATCCGGACAAAAGGGTTTAGTTTCTTATGGAGATCTCAGTCCTGATTCTGCCTCAAGTTAGGTAGTTATTATGCTGTGACTAGATACCAACTCTCAAGTCTCAGCTGGACCTGAAATTGCTATACATTATATTACAAGTCTCAAGAGGAGTTAAGTGTTGTGCATTAGCTTAAAAACGACCATTCTATCATGTTACTTTTAGTAGGAAAATTTATCGGTACCAAAACTTGAATGATGCGTCGTAAATTGGATCTGTCGTTTGTGTTTAATAAATATTTGTTAACAGTAATTTTTTTCTTTTTGAATTCCATCCTTCCCTTTTAAGATAACTATTATTTTCATTTTTTTTTTATAAAGAAGTGTTCAAATAATTCAAAATATTATCTTCGTTTTTTTTTATATAAACAAGTGACTTCTTTTGGGTGAGTAAAGAGGGTGGACTATTGTATATCCACCCAATATGCAGTGCATTTATATAGAGGGGGATTCATGCCGGTTCCCATTATTACGTACTCTAATGTCTCTCTCCTCTTTCACGTGCCTATGAAGCCTTTTTCCATATTGCAACGTTGCATTTTCTCTCTCACTCTCTAACACTCGTGGTTGTCACACATGCAAGAGAAGCTGAAAAAAAAATTGCTGTGCGATGCCAACACTGCAGCAGCGTCTCCTGCGATCACCAGCAACGGAGATCATCGAAGGGACAGAGAAGAGAACAAAAGAGTGAGTGAAGGAGAAAATAGAAGGGAGGAAGGAGATAAGAGAGTGATTATAGACTTGAAAATAATCCGTGTTGGAGTGTTAAATCCGAACTAATCCGTTCGTCTCACCTAAAGTTGCTTCAATCTGAACCTGATCTGATCCGAAGGTTCAAACCGTTGGTGACAGGCCAAACTTCTTATTGGTCAGTTTTTTTCGGATTAGGATTTTTTGACTTGTTGGCACCCCTAGTCCTACATACACAATTGTATTACAACAAATTTCAAAACATTCAACAATGTCATTTACAGCCTTACAAAAGACACAATAAATCTGTCCTTACTTTCTATTTATATAGGCTGTAAGCAAATGCAGTAAGTTTACAATTGAAGACTCCTTGTGGTCCTATACAAACTACTTTTATAGGGTATTGTTATCTGATTCAATTGGATTGTAAAATGTAAAGAGGGATAAGTTATGAACATAAAAGAAAAAAATTAAAATTAAAATTTCTCTAAAACATGATAATTCTCAAGGTTGGTCTTGAGATCTTGAATTTATGAACAATATTTCAATCATTATGAATGCATTCTATCCCACTATTTTCTTAGTTTTTTGTTAAATAAATCAGTATTACATAAATATTGTCATTTCTTTTTTTTTTTTTAAATCCCAAACTATCCTACTACTTCCTTTAATTTTATTTTATTCTTGAAATGTGTTTTTCTAAAAAGAAATATAAGAATTATTTTTCCTATCATAAAATAAATATATGGGAATACTTGTGTTTTCTCTCTTTAATGATTGAAATATTGTCCATCTTGAATTTTTTTACAAAACTCATTAATAATTCATTTATGATAAAGACTAACTAAAGTAACCATAGCATGAATAATTAATACTATTTTAAAAGTTGTTATTAACAATAATATAAATAGTTAATAATACGTTGGGACATAGTAGATCTCACAAATAGAATTTTAACATTTTTGATTTTGATAAACTCTTTTAGAATAAGTGAAAATGTTAAAATTTTATTTGTGATTTACTATATCACAAGCTAGATTAAGTAATTTTGTTGTGTTTTAAATGATTTTGTACGAATTATTAACTATTTATGCTATTGTTAATAACAATTTTTAAAATAATAGTAATTATCAATGTTATGGTTGTTTTAAATAATCTTGATTATAAATGATTTATTAATGAGTTTTACGATAAAAAAATTTATAGTCAGACAATATTTCAATAATTAGGAGGAGATAACTTTTTTTGTTTGTCCAGGGCACTCAAAAGAATGAGTCCAAACACCAAGTAGGCAATGCATTGAGACACCTGTCTTTAGCTATAAATCACGATCTCCTTCCTCTTCTCGTTTCCTATTATTGTGAAGTGTCATCAACTCCTTCATCATGCAAATTTCAATTCCAGAAACATACGCGATGACATTCATTCCTAATATGCGATTCATGCTTCTGTTGGCTTCAGCGCTGCCAATCATGGCAGTAGTGATTGTGAGAACCGCTTCAGCTCTCCTTTAAGGAAGAAAACACAGAAATCTTATGAGTTTTGATTCAGTTTCAAAACCAAACAGAGATGGTGTTTTTTCACACGTTTTCCTCAAAAGTTTTGTAATGACGATATTGTTAAGGGTTTTGGAGAGAGATGGTGTTTTTTCACATGTTTTTCTTCAAAAAATTTGCAATGACGATATTGTAAAGGGTTTTGGAGCTATATTGCGCATTTAAACCCTGTGGGCCTTTTTATCAGTCTAGGGGCCTAAATAAAAAACTATTTTTTTCTATTTGTAAAAATCAGAGATAATATTAAAAGATTTGTAACATTAATGGACACTGTTTAACCAAATGCGACAAACTTCCTTCATAAATTAATTATGTTTTAGATATTGTTTTAATCAATTTATATATAAACATTAATAGAAGAAGATGAAAATAAAATGAATCAAACATTTTTCATAAATTAAAATAAACTTATGTACCTCTCAACTTTTAGATAAATTAGCAGTAAAAAAAACTTTTAGATAAATTAGATTAAAAAAACTTCCATTATAGTTGAAGTATACATGTTGATTTTAACTAATATTTTTTAAATTTAATCTATTTTTTATTTTTTTTTCTCTTATATATTGATGGGAAATTTTATCCAAATAAGATCCAGTTTAATTTATATGAAAAAATATATATAAGCTAAGAACTAGAAAATAGATATATTAGTGAATGGTCCTAATAAATTTGTTGTTTAATTTTCTTTGAAAATATTCACTTCTAAGCTTCATACTTACGTGTTCTATTTTAAACTACCACTAAAACTATTCATTTTTTTATGACTCTTGCTAATCCACCATTGTCGAAAACCCCCAAAAACTCAATAAAAATATGCAATTTCCAATGTTTCTTTCGCTTTTATTGACTGCATGTATTACTCCATGATTGCTATTTTCATCATAACCAACAACAAATTAGAGGCAATATAATAGACTGCTACTGTATTACTGTAAGCAAGCAGATACCCCCACTTTGCAAGCTCCATTTCCACATGTCTAAGCTCCATATCCACTATACAGGCAAGGTGGACATCACCATTCAGTTACTAGTCAATTACTTTTACTTCCTATTTTGACGTCCCCAAAAATCAAAGTCCCTCTCGTTCAACTTGAGGGTGGTAGTGGATATAGATGAGGTTTCTCAGTCAAGAGGCCAAGTCTTGAAGAAAACATTTCCAGGAAAAAGGGTGTCCTTCGCTTAGCTACTAGAATTCTATACTGAAAATTTGTCATCATGAATTATAAATCAACTCCTATACGATATTCATTCTTAAGAATAGGAATCCTCGGTTTATTTTCGGTTCATTAATTTTTCTTATATAAAAAAACATGCATCTTATATTTTAATGTGGCTTAAAACCCTCTTTTTCCTATAATTTTATTATTGTGTAATTTTGTTCTCTCAATTTTTTTTATTACACATTTGATTCATTATATTTTTAAATTAGTAATTTTGTTTCATCCTTAATCTCCTTTAAGTTTTAAACAAACATGTTAGTTATGACGGACATTAACATATAGTCATTAATGTTAATATGACGGTCTCACACATATGTTAACTTATATGCTAATGTGGCGCTAGGGACCGAGAGGCCCACTTATCGTGTGGGGGGGGACAAGGACCAAATTTGAGGATTTGCATTGCAAAAGGTTGGTTGTTGTTTGATGTATTTTCATTATTGTTTTTTACACTTATTATATTCTGGAATGCAATTACATTTTGGAATAGACTTTCTGTAAGGAAAAGTGTAAAAAATAATAGGGGAAATGTAGAGAGTTTTAACCCAAAAGGCTAACTAAGCCCAAACTTATGAGTCCACACCTACACCTACTAGGCTACTACATGCTTGTCAAAAAAGCTTTAAAAACATTTTGATAAGTAAACAAGACCAAAAATTGGGGACTAAAACATTTTAAATACTCCATAAAAACACACAATAATCTTGTTTAAAAAAACAAACACACGCAACAATCACTAGTATAGATAGAACAAAATATCATTCTTAATAATAAAAACGTCTCTTACTATATTTTCTTTTTTCTTAATTAACATGCAATATTATTATTATTATTATTATTTAATAGTTATTATATTTTTTTCTTTCAATTTATATTTGATTTAAACTAAAAAAATCATTTGCAATACTCGAAAGTTTTGCTCTATGAGGAAAGGACAAAAAACATCGAAGAGGCTCGGTTGCTATCATACAAATACAAAAACCTTGGGCCTGCTGGCCACGTACGTCTGCTTTTATATACTTTGAAAACGTAAAAGAAAGAAGTTTCAAAGTAGTCAAATGATGGAAATCCACTTGCAAATGATTGGTTCAAAGTGCGTTGGAGCACTTGGTTTGTTTTCTTAATGAGAGAAACTATGGCTGATGAGTCTGAGTTTTGGCAGCATACACAATGTGGGAGACACTCTTTTTCCATCCATGCTCACCTGAAAGCCTACAACAAATCTTGAGTCAAACCACTTCTTCCCAAAATAGGAAACTATTTCATTTTCTTTTCAAATCAGAAATAGAGAAACTGGTGAGGTCATTTCCCCAATCCAATCCTCATTAGTCATTACTTACTATAGAAATTTCTAAGGATCACTATCAGTTTGAGGGGGAAAGGTGCAATTCCCACTTTGAAAAACAATTGAGCGTTATTGCAGGTTGTCAATTTGTACGAGTTTTCAAGTCAGAATCCAATCTTCATTTTTGATGAGGATGGGGAGTTATTCATTTAGGTAGTTGTCCCTAATAGTTCATATTTATAATTAAGAATTTATTCTTCATTATTACTAATATTTACTATAAAGTTTTTTTATATTATAAACCAAGTAGAAATTACTATAAATATGACTTTTAAAATAATTTGTAAAAAATTCAAATATCACCATCTATAGAAGAAGAAGAAGAAAAAGTATAATTTTGTAACTAATAGTGGTTGGTATGTAGAATGATTTTTTTACTTCAAAAAATAAATGGTGTTCTCTATTAGAAGCAATCCTATCTTCCATACCCTCTGCATTAACTACTGAGGTAGTCTGTTCCATGCTTTTTATATGCCTTGCCTGCATATTATATGAGAATACAATGTTAATTAGTTTCATTCCACTTCCTGCAATAAATTATATTATGCAGTTTTCTCAGTTTTGAAAATTCTTATATCATCATGACACTTGGTAGACCAAAATAAAAGCAGCTAGGCTCCATTATAACATGGTCATAAAAAAATGTGATCAATCTTGCATTGAAATAATTACATTGTTTATAGCATGGTTGCTTCAGTGCTGGATCATCGGTTGATGCTGGAGGCTCCTGTCCAAATATCATCTCACAACTCATGTCGTCAAAATCTGCAAATCAAAAGATAAAATAAAACAATCAGATTGTACACATCCATTAGCAGATGTTAGTGGGATTAATATAATCATTCAATTATAGGAATTTCCCTTGTCCAATACTAGGTCATGTGCACATTTCACCAACTAGTTCATATATACAAAAATGACAATCATTAATTTAATGTTGGCATGGCCATCATGATACAATTTCAGTTCTTTGGTTAACGGATGGTGGGTTCATGAGAATCAAGATGTTATTAATTGAAAATAATACTACCGATGAACAATGAAGTCTGACTTACGGTTATTATATATTTAGGCATAACTTCTTTATCAAAAACATGAAATATATATTTCATTTATCTGTGTTCTGGTTTTCTCAACTGAGCTTAGAAGGGTTTATTTGCAATTTTGCATCTGAGTGGTATGTGCTGGGGTCCTCCATTGAAATGATGAGGCTGACCCCCACGATCTAGTGGAGGCTTGTAGAGGTCATGATACTCCTTCGAATATGAAATTTATTCTTTTGTTCATATTTTTTGGTGGGCTTTCCAAAAAGAGATAATCTCAGATATGTTTTTCTTCAGCATTGTCCTGTTCCATATGTGTAACCTATTTTTTTCATATAATAAACTATCTCAAAATAGAGAAATTATTATGTAGAACATAATCAATTACGTGTTCATGAACAACTCAACTACGTGTCACATATGAATAAGAACTATGCAACATGTGTTGATTCCCAACCATGTAATAATTTCTCAATAGAATGATTTTCCATAATTATATTATATAAATTAAATTATGCAGCAGTAAACTGGTTGAAACTTGAAAATTAATGAAATAAATTGGTGCCTCAAAAGGAGAACTGTGTTGATCATGCAATAATATATATTGTTTATACTTACTGGGGACCATGTTGACTGGCATCCCCAGAGTGTCCTTTATAAACGATTGAGATGGCATTTTGCAGAGATTAATACACATCCCTACACAATTTGTCTCCTCCAAAAACCTGCACATATTATTATTTAATAAATTTAAGAGGGTAATGTTAGGTTACTAAGGTCAAATGATGAAAACGATAGAAAAAATGAGATTATTAACTAACAAGCATTCAATAAATACCAGTAACAAAATAATATATGAAAAGTTTATATTAAAAAGTATATAGAATTTAATTGACATACCCAACATTGCAAAGGTTTTATACACTATTATCTATTCATGAATTTCCATATAATTAAAAGTTATTATTTTTTATAACAATTATTTTAAAGTTACATTTTAAGATAATTTCTAGTTGATTGATAATATAAAAATCTTTACATTAACAATATAACAAAATTATAATATATATATATATATATATATAAATGTTAATAGTGTTAAAAACTATAATTATAAAATAATCTAATTTGAATCGTTAATTAGTATTGGTAAGTATTCTCCATAAAACAATCATGATTTTGGTATTGACAAAAATATTTGATTGTGATCATGATAATCATTATTGGAATAGAGAATAGAATGTTTGGAGGCAAGCTCAATCATCTTAGCATATTGTGCGTCGCCAGAATGTGCCTTAGGTGGGTGAATTGGGGACCATTTTCTGTTACAAGATGTACATCAGATAAATGGGAAAAGAATTAAAAAGAAAACTAAACTAAACTAACCTGCATTTTGTGACGTAGACTACATTTTTTTCCCTTCTCCCGTTGACCTCTGAGTCTCTCACCTATCCACGGTGAAATTAATGAGGTTAATCCTTTTAAATTATTTTTTTAAATCATAGGTCGGAAAGTAAAAGGGCGTCCCCATACTATGGTCAAGTAGGTTATTTATATAGTTCTTATTTTATTTTAAGATCACATGTACGTATGTTATCATATTCAATTATACATCTAAAAAAATCATATTCAATTCTAAATCAGAGTGAAACTAGATAGGATCATTGTATACAACATAACTTTTTTTCTAAGATTTAATATATATATTAAGAAATCTAATTCAATTGACTTAGTAGAATGTGTAAACATAAAGTTCTCTATTAGGTTAAATTAAAACAACTCCTAATTAGTTGGTTTATGCAGTCAGTTGTTTATTGATTTGTAATTAAATTCAAGTATACTTTAAAAAAAATTATAATTTTTTTTATAAAATTTTTATCAAATCTTGTTTGTTTTTGAGCTCTATTACTCTTTCTTTGTCTTCATTAAAAAGGATAAAACTTGAGTTTTATGATTTTATCTATTAAATACTGATTTTTTTTAAGTCAAGCCTTGTATATATTTTTTTAAGTCAAGCCTAACCTACATGTATGTCTTCAAAAAAGTCTAACCTAACCTAGCTTGTTTAAAAACTTGATTGAGACAAAGTTGATGATACTTTGACTTAGATCAAACTAAAGATATTTAATTAATGTTGAGACAAAAATACTTTGTTCAATATCGAATTGAAATTACTTTTAAAATTCTTTGATCAATACTTAGTTAAATTATTTTGGTTGGTGCTAAATTAAAAATATTATGATCAAGATCGAGTTAAAAATACTACCAAAACAAAATTAAAGTGGACATTTGAGAAAAAGAAAATCTGTTGAAATAGTCATATGGCAAAAATAACACCTCCGGTTGTGACTATGATAACCTCTCCTACTATTAGCAATTGATTCTTGTACCTTGGTAGTTAATATTCATTTTGAATGATCTCAACGAGGATTCAATTAATATGATGACCTAGATCAATAATTCAACAATTCTCTCTTTTCTTTTATTTTTTTTTTAAATTAAAGGTCTCCTCATTGGCTTTGTAATCAAATTTCTATTTGAGAAATAAGTGTGGGAAAAAAAAATCACAGCCTCTTTACTTTGAAGTCTCATGAGAGTCCACGAATGTTGATTCTTTTAGCTTACAACGCACAATAACATTCAACAATACAAACTAGTATATATAAGTAATGACTAATGTCTCAATTGTTGAACAGGAAACAAAAAACAAAAAAATAACACTACAGTTTCAATTTTTTACCTCGGAAGGCCCGACTAACCAAGCAAAGAACAAAGTGGTGAAAACGGCAAAATATTCCCTTGAGAGTTTAGATGGTGGTAGCAGTGTCTTTATCTGCCATCGGTTATATACAACAACAACTTATTCATTGTTGAAAATTACAATGCTCAAGCATTAATTTAATTAAAAAATAAAAGTAAAACACAAAACATAATTTAAACATTGGCATTTGCCACAAAATAAGCAGAAATATAATAAACTGAAAGGAAAAAAGGGTAACTTTTACAGAGCAAATTAACGAGGAAAACTTTTATTGTATCTTAATTTTGTAACTTTATTATCGTTAATTTTTCTAGTTGCTGTAATTAGGACGACAACTTTAACAAATCATAGAGCCAAATCATGGTTATTAATCTAAAAAACATAAAGGTACAACTAAGATACAATCACAATTTTCCTCGTTAGAAAAAAAAAAATAGAATTGAGAAGTTGGGGTCAAGACAAGATAGAAAGCACAAGAAGATAAAAATTCTAATACCATGACTAATAGTAATGAGTAATGAACTCACCAATGAAAGTATTGGCTTTGGGAAGGCTCTGTGAAGAGCTTGAATGACAACCTCTTGCTGCTGAATAGGATCAAATTTCATTTTAGCCACAGTAGCTGCCTCAACCAAGCTCTCATACCCACTCTTATTGTTACCGAGTCCTGCAAATAATGGAACCAAACCAAAACAAATTTTCTCCTTGGAAATAAACAACAACAAAAAGTTGACAAAAGGGTTATTATGAACCTGTGGCTTCTTGAACGCTTTTTGAAAGATGGTGTATTGCTAAACGATCAAACAAGTTATCTTTGTAGGCATTAGTTTTTCTTGTTTCTCCTGTGATGTTGTCCGAGGGTGTTCTGAGCATTGCAACTACACAAGGATGCTCTGGCTTACGTTTGATGGGGTTCCAGTGAGTTAAACATAGTGCTGAACTCTTCTTGGTAAGGCTAAAACAATTTCTATCCATTTGTGAATATTGTTATGAGTTTCAAGTAAGAGACAAATAGGGAAGTGAGAGAGGCACATATAAGAGCAAAGAGTGTGTGAGTAGCATGTTCACACACGGTTCGTCATCTAGATTCCGGTCTTAGCAGTTGCTTAGAATATTAGATGCTTTCTTCTGTCGGCTTCGGGTTATACTTATATACATATTACATAATATATATATCCTCTTATATTAAATTTGTTGACACTGTGCAATGTAACAATCAAACTTATCCCGATGTCTAAAACAAGAAAGATAAACACAAAATTCATAGTGATAAATTATGTAAAATTTTGATATAGGTAAAAAACTTGATGCTTTTAATTTTAAAAAATTAAGAGATAATTGTTTACTTTTAAAAGTGAAGAAACTTCTTGAAAAATGAAAATTGAAATTAGATTATGTCCAAAATAGAAATACTGAGGGACGAGGGTACAGTTAAACTAAAAGAGTTTTTTCCATTTCTATAAAACAAGCTTATTAACCCACACAAACTGACATTTAGACTTTACTAAGCCACCACGTGTTTTTTTTTCTTGTTGAAAAATGAACATTTATCGAATAGAAAGTACTATTCTTTGCCTAACATACTAACTAGCCATTATTCCTGTCATCATAACGTCAAAACCTGGAAACCGCCTTCCAACTGGACAAACTGTGCAAACGAACTACAATGAATGCATCACAAAAATGCGCTTGGTCTGTACGATTCAAACTCTTTAGGTTTTCATCCTCAATAGTTCAATTGATGCAAAATTTATTCCAGAAGAAAGGAGATGCAGACCAATCCTTAAAGCTTGAGAAATACAAGCACCACTGAGCCAGCTTATACGTATATTAGTCAATAAATTATGGAGAATTGTTAACTTAGTCTATGAATTGAAGGGTATTTGATTTAGTTATTTTATCTAGTTATGCAGAGTTCTAAAATTCAGAAGAATCCATTGAGCATTTTCTACAAGTGTTCAGCCAAAATCAGTGACCAAACCATGAACAGGCTTGCTTACACTCATGTTCACCATTTGGCACGACTCACTGCAAAGAACATTCATACTTTGATATTCCCAGTTCACTAAATCACTAAGAGTTATCATTTTGCAAAGGTCAATTAAAATAAAAACAAGCCAATATCAGTGAGCTAAATAGCTAGATAAAATAACTAAATCAAATACCGAAGCTAAAACAAAGAACTCTTAAAATCCAACAGCATTACAATTCCAGGAGTATCACAACAGGCAAGTTAAAAGCCTATAGAATGACCATTTACACAATAACATCAACATCTGTTCTTAAACAGTAGCAAAGGCCTGCGACACTTACTAACACTACATAAACATAAAGAAACACATAATAGGAGAAACAAAGAGGCGTTTGATTTTCATTCTTTGGCCGCTTTGTTGATCAAAGACTTGTGAATGTGAGGGATGACACCACCACCAGCAATGGTCCCTTTGATGAGGGTATCGAGCTCTTCATCTCCCCTGATAGCGAGTTGCAAGTGCCTTGGTGTGATCCTCTTCACCTTAAGATCTTTGCTAGCATTCCCTGCCAGCTCCAGCACCTCAGCAGTCAGATATTCCAGAATGGAGGCCAAGTACACAGCAGCAGTCGCCCCCACACGTCCATTTGCTTGCACCCTTTGCTTCAACTGCCTGTGGATACGTCCCACAGGAAACTACATCCAACAAAACAAAACCAAAACAACCAAATCTATGCATCAAAGAATTTCAACAAAAGTACTAGAGGTGGCATAGTAGTGGAAAGTTTAAAAGTTTAGTGTGTTTGGATTGTCATTTCAAAGGCACCAAATTTCAATTTACACTTTCCAAAGCACAAAAGCAACAACACTTGTGAATTGAAGAAAAAGGTGAGTTAAATTCAAAGGAACTGTAACCCAAACACACCCTTAGGCGAGATCTTAAGTTCAAACTTCATCATCGGCCCTATACAATAACAATTCAAAAGCGTCTTGATTGTTCCCAAAAGCTTAAATTTTGAGAAAACAATCAAATTCTCTTTAGATCCTTAAAATAATTTGAGTCAAGTCAGGCACTTAAAAGGCAAAATCCTTTCAAATCGTATTTTTTTCATTCACAAGTCTCAAGTTGAGACTCTATTGTCACTTAAACTAACAGGCCTCTGTAAAAAATCATTTTAAAAAAAAAACCTTCCTCACGAAATTGACAAAAAAAATATTACTCCTCACGGTAATTTACATTATCTGGTACAATTCTGAGCAATTACTATCACCAGTAGAGAATTCATAATGAAAACAACAAAAGGTTCTTGCTTTATGGTTAAAATATTACCAAACATCAGAAACCAAACTTCTACAACCATTACAGGAACACATATTACATCCAGCACACAACAAACACGTGGGGCATGAAACCTAGTCAGATTTCGTTCAATTCATGATGTTTCGGTTGAAAACAAGGACAATTCAGAAGAAGAACACAAAATCTGAGAAAAAGAGAAGATGGGTTACCTGGATCCCAGCACGGGATGAACGAGAGACGGGCCTCTTCTTATCCTTGTCTTTGTCCTTGTTCGCTGCCGTGGTTTTTCCGGCCACCAGCCCCTTTCCTCCTTTTCCCGCCATCGACACCGAAAAAAAAAAAACCTAGAAAGCAAAAGCGAAAGAGGCAAAGGAACGAAGAGGGAATAGTGGATGTGGATGTGGATAAATGACAGTGATATCTTAAATTTTCCCAATCTCAACAGCGCGCGCCGTCACTCTTGCCTGCGTGGGAATTTGCATTTCAAATAATTTCACCTCTTTTTTCCGGGTCCACCAAATATTTTTGGAATTGCTATTGGTCCCAGCAGAATTTTTAATGGTTCTTACCAAGTGGCTGAAACATATTTTGCAAAAATATCCTTCCCATAAAATCATGGTTCTGTTGGCTATAATTTTCTACACCATTTTTTACACAATAAAATTATAATTTCATTGTATTCTGTTCAATTCAAAGAAATCACGATTTCATTTTTATTTTTGCGTCACTCCAAATAATTCAACAAAATTATGATTTTGTTGCTATTTTCTTTGGCACCTCTAAATAGCGCAAAAAAATCATGATTCTATGGAACATAACACAACAAAATCATCTTTTTATTGTGTTCTTCCAAAATTAAAAAAAATGACACACAACCAAAATGTGATTTTGTTGTGTAAACAAAATCACATTTCCCTTGTGTGTTCATTTTTGTTTTTGAAAAAATAAACAAAATCATGATTCTTTTGTGGTTGTATCTACGATGAAATCACGATTTTATTTACCACAAAAATACAAACAAAAAGGAAGGTTTGTGAGAGGGTTGAGAAGGAAAGGCTAGAAGGTTTTTAGCCAAAAGGGGGAGAGAAGTAGAGGGGGGGGGGGGGGGGGGGGGGGAAGGGAAGGATGGAGAATTTTGAAATGGGGGCAGAATAGTCTTTTCGTGAGGAGGTACGGGCCAATAGTATTTTTAGTGGGACCAATATCAACTCCCAATATTTTCATTTCACTCACCTCCGGCCCATTAAGGGCATTAACCGACACGGGCCCAAACGTAGGATAAGATTACACTGGCTGAACCTGAACTCTGAAGTGCTGCAGATTTGTGCGTTAAGAAAGAAAAAAAAATCATGGCAGCGAGTGGAGGTTGCAGCAGCTTCTTAACATTGTCGTGTGCAGGTGCAGTGAAAAATCAACATGTATCACACCTAACAACAATCAGAGAAAACGGAAAACACCGTATAGGTTAGTTGTGGTTGCGATGACTCAAGGCTCTGCTAAATCAAGCAAGTCCGATGAAAAAAATCCCTTCGTGGCCAAACCAGACTCCGATGAACCACCGCCATGGGTCCGGGATGAGCCCAACAACAACAACAACAGTTCGCGACAAGAAGGATTTGAGAATTGAGATCCCGTTCTATGCTTATTTGCTTGCCTCTGCTATCACTGCAATTGCCGCTGTAACTAACCAACATGTTATTACTAATTAGTATAATTGTTTTTCTTTTTTATTGTTTCCTACTTCTCACTCATGTATTTTGTATTTATCTTTTGCTTCCACAGATAGGTTCCATTTTCGAATATGTGAATCAAAAGCTGGTTTTCGGAGTATTACGCTCTGACAGCCTGTTTTATGCTCCCTTGCTTGGTTTTTTTGTCTTCACCGGCATTCCCTCATCGGTAATTATTATCCATCTATGTTCAGATTGAGAAGTCCAAAGTAAAATTAAGGAAATCAATTAACATTAATAGTAATAACCTGTTCATGCTAATTGATGATGTCTTAATGTTTAATTCTTCAGGCAATTCTGTGGTTCTAGTCCGTTCAAGCTGCTAACAAGGAAGCGGAGGAACAAGATAAGAGGGATGGCTATTTATAGGGTGTGAGTGATTCTGAGTTTAACACGCTTTCTTTGTTGTATTGATGTAAGTTATATGAGGAAATTGCACATAATGCCTATTGTATGTCACACTTTAAATTTAATGTGAATATTCATGCTGTGTATGAAATCAGAGATTAGTATGATAGAATACTGAGCACCATGCCATTGCGTAATCAGTGCAATTTCTGTCAAAGTGAAAAATCACTGTTATCAAGTCTATCATCTGAAAATGCTTGACTATATCATTACAATTCGCAGTAAGTGTTACTTTTGGTATCTACCTAAGAACGTGGTAAGTGGATAAGAAATTCTTAAGTTTTACTAGTCTTAAGGGTCTTGTTCAAAACAAAACAAAAAAAATGTTAAGGGTCCAACCAGACTTACTTAACCATGCACCAAACCTTATAAATGCAACTCAATGTTTTTTATTTCAATCAAAACTTACTTTCAAGAATGGTGTGATACTACATAAAAAAATAATATCGTAAAATTCTTGAAAATAAGTTTTGGACTAAATAAAATAACACATTTTAACATATACCCTATTTTCTTTTTTGTTTTCCCCATCAAGAAAATTTAAGCATTCATATAAATCCAGTCCAACAACCTTTCTTCCACGATATTGCCTTTTTGTTTTCTCATGTTCTAGCTCCATATCTTCCTAACAGTTTTCATAGAAAATCCCATTCCCCAGCATTCTAACTGGATGATTCCTTGCGATTGTTGAAGCTTAATTAAAATGTAGTTTGGGAAAATGCATCGCATATCAGCATATCTTATGTTCATATTTTTTGTGAAACAATCGAATGCTTAGGTTGCAGTGATTTTAGAGAGAAAAGTAAAAAATAAATGCGTGGAAAAATGGGATTTTCTGTTGTTTGAAACAATAGTGAGAGAAAATGTGGGTGTGAGTGTGAGTGTGGGCGTGGATGTGGGGAAATAGAAGAGAAATTCTAAGAGGAGTGGGATTCACATCTATTATACATCTTAATTGTAAAGTAGAGCTTTTAAGAGTGACTTTTCTCTTTTAAGTGCATTTAAATAAAAATTCATCTTCTAATTTAGGTTTAAAATGTAATGATTATAGATTATAGTGACTTTTAATTTAGTTAATGAAGGTTTAATTACCGTCAAAAATGTATTTCTAGAATAATGTATGTCATCTCCAAAAATATATTTTTGGATATCAGTAATGAAAATATACTTTTTGAAATAAGTATATGTTATTTTAGAAAGTCATTTCTGGAAGAGAAAGAGAGGTTATAATGGGTGTACCCCTTTAAGTTAAAAGATACAATGGATAATAAAATTATAAAGAAAGTGGGGTGTATTTAGAAATATGGGAATGTAGATAATAATTGTCTTAGTTGTATGGACTTTAGTATCATCTTATGGATCCTGACATCAGCCCATTCTTGTAAACCCAAAAGTTATAAGGGAATTTCTTCCTGTACCCAGCAAATATTTCATACATTCATCAATAACAATGTAATACCAATATTATCCTTTATTAAAAGCTTATTGTGGGCTTAAGGATTCGCCAATCCATAAGGTTCTTATGGATTCGTGAATCCGTATGGGCTTAATTCGGTAAAGTCCATACGGATTGACAAATTCGTAACTTAAAATATATTTTATGAAATAATTTAAAATAATGGTGCATGCAGATCTCAAACCTGCAACCTGAACGCTTCAACCAACTGAATTAATAGGTCAATTATATCAAAAAGAAAAATAATGTCGTTATATATAGTACTAAATTTTTTTCATATATATTTAATATACATATAAGTTTACATAATGAATTTTGTAACAATTATTTTGATCTAATAATTAATGTATTTTTTATTAAACCCATACATTTTTATTTTAAATTATGATTTTTATTTAAACCTATAATTTTTATATGTAAAAAAATACATTAATTATTAGATCAAAATAATTGTTACAAAATTCATTATGTAAACTTATATGTGTATTAAATATATATTAAATTTTTTAGTGTTATATATAGCGATATTAATTATTTTTTAACACAATTAACATATTAGCTCAATTGGTTTAAGCGTTACTTTAATAACGCGAAGGTCACAAATTTGAGACCTGTATACACCAATATTTTAAATTATTTTGTAAAATATATTTTAACTTACAGATTGACCAGTCCGTAAAAATGTTACGAATTACAAATTGACAATTCATAAATCCATACAAATTTACAATAAACTTTTAATAAAGGACAATATCAGTATTACACTGTTATTGCTAGGTCCATGGTATATTTGTCGGGTGTAGGAAGAAATTTCCAAGTTATAGTTAATTGAGATATATTTATAATTTTAAATTTGTAATAAATTAATGATTTTTTATGTTTAAATAGATATATATTAAAAGCAATTATATATTTATATGGTTTTGTATTAATGGCTTGTTTGTTTAGAATACTTTTAAACATAAATAATTAATTACAAGGGATAATAAAGTTGAAAAATATTTTAAGTTTTATTTATAAAAAATTATTACATCATGTATTATTTTATATAAGAATTAAAAAGTCTTTATATATATATATATATATATATATATATATATTATTTTGTTCTTTTATTTTTCTACTGATCTAAACTAGCAGAGGTTCACCAAAAAAAAAATAACAGAAAGAGAAAAATTAACTTTTATTTCCTTTTCTCTCAATGGAAACAATCTAAAAAACTAATTGCTTTATTCTCTTACTTCTTTTTATCTCACTGCTTAAGCCTTACTTATTTTTGATAAAAGAACCAAAATAATGTTTTTTAATAAAAAATTACCAATTTAGTGTCATATAAAATTAAAACAATATTAAAAAAAAGTAAAGAAGATTATATCTATGATGAAGATCGGTCTAAAACTATTTTAAAATTAGATAAAAATAACAACTAATAATATTAAATGATATTTTATGTCAAAATTAAAATACACACAATTTCGATCTCTATTTCAGTCGCTAACATTTTTTTCGACAAAAATTATAATTCGAACACAAAAAAAAAATTCTATCCGAATTAGTCAGGCCCAAATAGAAAGTATTTGACGATCTTATATTGGTAAATATTTTTCAAACAATTCTAAATTAATAGTTTTTTATTAAAAAATATATTATTTTGGTTCTTTTACCCTTATTTCCGCATCCAAACAAGCATAACTGCTGTATATATTGTGTTGCATTTCAATCTGATTTATACGCCTTTGGGTTACAAATTACATCTTTCCACTACTAGGTGTTGGGTTGGTAGGCGTTAATCTTGTGTTTTCTTTTTAGTCTTAAAAAGGAAAAAAAAACTTAATTTAAAAATCGACTAAACTTCCACGTTTGTTGATGAATCACAGTATAGTGTTTGAGAATTTAAAGTTTATTTATTTATTAAAGAACTGCAAGTATTAGTGGTATTTAATTTTTATCCAGAATTGCATAATTTATTAGGTTATAAACTTGGATAAAACATAACATGATATTTAGGTTTTAATATTCTATTTCACATTTAATTTTGTAATTCTATGTACCATCCTTCCCTGCTTTCGACCTTATTCCTATCTATCTTTTTAAACAATGAATTTTTACAGAATCTTTTGTTTCTTTCTTTTATATTTTCGTTAAACGATACCTAGCTCTTTATTTCCATTAAACTATAAAATAAATTAATATCATTCTCCGAGAACAAATACGGCCCATGTCATTGTGTAATTTTCAGTAAGTTTAATTGACATTTTAATTTTTATTGCGCCGTGCCATATAAGTCTTTTAATGCTTTTTTTTAACGATTAACTTATTTATTTATTCAGATTAAAAATTAGATATGTTTATTGATTTATAGTATAATCACTATTGGAAATTAGTAAGGTCAAAATGATTTGCATACATGATATGATACTATAGTTTATTAGACACGTTGATGACTTTGATTCATTTAAATTTTCAATATAAACAAATTAAGACAAATATTAATAAGTGTTTTTTTTACTAATTAATTAAAAGCAAAAAAGTTATAAAAATAAATAAACTATCATTGATGTATTATTACTGAAATTTTCAATACATCTTAAACTTTATTTTTATTTAAACACTAGGTAGGACTTTAAGCATATGATATATGTGATTTATAAATAAATAAATAAATAAAAGGCTCCTTACTATTCATTTCTCAGCTAACGTCTTCGACAAGTTTCATAAACTAAATATAAAAGTGAGTTTGATTGGAAGAAACCAAATGAGGAATATTAACATTCATACCAGGGGTTTTAGAAACCCAAACAAACGGCATGCAGGACACGGTTTTGACTATAGTGCTGAGATGCTTAAGGAGTGAGTGATCAAAATCAAAGGTTGTGAGGACTACTCTACGTGTATCTTAGGATTTTGTTGTCTTCCAAAATGCACTACATAACTAACTAGCTACCATAATCGGGTATTGTAGAAATGTAGAATATGTTGCTAGCCATTGGAGCAATTGACTAACACCACCCACCACCAACATTTCATAGTGGGTCCCAATGTAAAAACATGCCCAATTCTTTCCCTAAAGTCCTAACTAGTGTCAAACTCATTACAAAAGCGAGAAAGAAATATTGATGCTCTTTGCAATAGTACCCCTTTTGCTTTTCTGTTTCAGTGAATCAACTTTCACCACCTATTATCATCCCTAAACTTATTGTTGGTCACTAACTTTCCACTAGTCTGGCGTAAATCCAATATAATGTATTAGTTCAAAATGTCACTGTATGATTGTGTGTAGAATGAGTGATAAAGCTGTAGCCCAACTATGAGAGACTATTTCCTTAGCTTTTTTTAAGAAGGAGCGTGTCTGTTAATTTGTAGTTAGAGATGAAAATGGGTTAGATCATCTATTAAGAGTTTTTGGCCTATTCTATTTAAGGTCTGCTCTGACCTAACTTATTTATTAAAAATGTCATACTAAGACTTTTGGAAAAGCCTATTTATATAAAAAGAATAGATTTAAACTTTAAAAAAAGTCTATTAGTTCTGTCAAGCTGACCTATTCAATATATATATATATATATATATATATATATATATATATATAACTAGATTATTAAATAAAATTTATGATATTTTATTTAGTTTATTTATTTTATTTTATTGAATACTTAAAGTGCTTTAATTAATTTTAACTTATTTTTTCACGTATTTATCTTTATTTATATTAAATTTTAAAAAGTACTATAGGTATTTTCAAAATTTTACTAGTCATTAGATTTTCTTTATATATAATATTTATTATAAAATAGATTTTTTAATAGGCTGACAGATCAAACTAGGCTTTTAAATAGGCTAAACTAAGTCTATAAAAAAGCTTATAATAAGTAAATAAGTCAAACCAAATTTTATGTTTCAAAATTAGATCAAGACTAAACTTAATCAAGCCTAACATGACCTGTTTTCAGCCTATACGTAGTTTACATACATAAACAATATTGTGAGTATAGTTCTATGATTAACCTTTTTCTATAGTCACATAATATAAACTTTTTCATGGCTAACAATCTGTATAATTTAAAAAAAAAAATACTGATACGGTTCGGGGAAGTATATAAAAAATAAGAAAATAATTAATATACGGACACCGTAAAGAGTTTTTACACTATAATTGAATAATAATTTAACATATATATATATATATTAAATTTTTTTATTTTTATAATTATTATTTTAAAAATATATTTATTATAATTTTTTAATTGATTGACGACATAAAAAAATTATATTGACAATGAAAAGAAACAAACATAAAAAATAATTAATTTAGATTTTTTATGTTTAATTATAAATTATCATACATCTAAACGTAATTTTTTAATAAATATTTTAAATATTATACTTAAGATAATTTCTAATTAATTAATAATATTACATTAATATTAAACTCATAAAATATAACATTTTAGTTATGAGTCTAATTACATGCACTGTCAGTATACTTGTCATATGTGTCAAAAATTATCCGTCAGCATAGTTTTTAAAATAATTATTATATAAACCAATAAATTTATTATACATATCAATTTACAATTAAATGATAATTAAAAAATCTTCAATATCTTGGAACAATCTTCAAATAGCTCTCCGATTTTGAATTTCAAAACAAAAGAGCAGAAACATTATTCCAACATGAATTTAAAATATGAATTATTTTTTTAAAGTTATATACCTTTTAAATTAAAAAATAAAAATGCAAATAACTTTCAAATTCAAATATAATTCTATTCCGTCTTTATAACTTGTTTCTCATTTTAGATTTTACTCGGTCAGAATGACAACATTTTCAACTTTAATTTCTATTTATATTTGTTATTGTATTGCTTTTGCTTGGTCAGGACTCACGTGTATTACCTTATCCCATCAGACTAAATTCCTAACATCAATTATTTCAAAATCAATAAAATCAAAATATATTTGACTCTATTTTTAATAAAGTGAAGAAAAAAACAGGGGCCAAAGTTTTGCTTTTGCTGCTCTGGATAGGGAAAAAAAACGTTTTCATACTTGCTCTGTTGCCTATCGCCTATCTGTGGGACATCGCACAGCGTCTCACAAATTTTAAAAAAATTTGTCCAAATGTCACGTAAATAATAATATTTTTCATACTGTTACACGACATATTTTGCTCAAAGGTCCAATGAAATACATAATTGATGTGACGTCTTTTTGATGATCACATATTTTGTTACAAAGTCCAATGAAATACGTGATTAATAACAGGCAGGACACATGGCAGACACTACGTATTTCGTTTGAGACATGACAACGAGAAAAAAAAAAGTCATTGGAACATGTGTAACGCATGCATAAATGTTGAATTCGAGTGAATTTCGAGCGTATAAACTTCAAACGGTTATAACTTTTGATAGAAATGTCTGATAGAGGCGTACGATATGTCAAAACGTTCGAAATTCAGAGAAGTAATTAAAAAAATAATAATAGAATTAAATTAACTAATGAAATAATTAAAAAATAGAAAAACAATAAGATTTTTGGATGATTGAATCCTAAATTCTAATTTTGAGGTACTTAGAGGCATTTTTTGGAAAAAAGAGTTGACCCAATTCCCTTTGAAAGCCTTCCTCTCTCAATTTTGAGCGTTTTGACACAAATTAGGCCTCAATTGGACATTTCTATCAAAAGTTATGAACGTTCGAAGTTTATATAATCAATATCACTGTCAATTCATCAAATTAATAGGGAGCTGCCACACGGCAATTATCTACGTATTTCGTCCCTACACCTAGCGAAATACGTGTTGTGTTCCACGTGGTGACACATATTTCACTAACCACCTCAGCGAAATATATATAACACTGCCATGTGTTCTACCTGTTTCTGCCATGATCACTGGCGCATTGACCATGTATTTCGTTAGCCCTTGTAGTAAAATACGTGGCCAACAAAATTGCACCACGTCAATTAACATATTTCGTTAAGCCTTATAACGAATTACAATACATAGTATGAAAAATATTACTATTTCCGTGATATTTAGGTATATATTTTTTTTTAAAACGTGACACTTTTGGTCAGTTTCCCCCTATGTGTTGCCTAAGGCAACGAGTAAAGAAAGATAATTTGTTAAAGCAAAAGTATAAAAATTAAACACCAAAAAATTAATAGTGACCGTCAATTCATGAATAGATGCAGGAGGAAAGGTCTAGATGCGGAAAAGGAGCAAATAAACAAAGAGTGATTAATTTTTTACACTCCTTTCCCCTTTTAATATAGGATAATCTTGTTTGTATGTCACGTACAACAACAATAAATTATTATGAACTTGACTTAAATAAAGTTTTACTCTTTATAATTTTTCTTATTATTTTAATCATTTAAATTTTTTAAATGTAATCAAGTCTTTAAATTTTTTTTAAAAATAATATCACAAAACTATACGACATAAATGAAATTTACTACAGTATTTTATTTCACATATAAAATATGAATATAGTATTTTTTTTATAATTAATTTATCCTGTAAGTCACCTCGGGGCAAGTCACACCCTTTAAGGCATTTTCCGTATAATTGCCAAAAGATTCATAAACATGAAATCGACATTAAACCAACCAAAGTTGTGACGGCAGAGGGTTAATTTAGTCAAACCAGTGAACTCTAACCTCCGTTCCATGGTTCAGGTAAGCAGAGTCAGAGACGCCTGGGAAGAGGGATAATAATTCACATGACAAAACCATCCTCTAGTTTATTTCCCTCCTGGACCTCATTCCGTACTAAATAAGCTTATCCTTTCGCAACAAGGCAAGGGCATTATTGTCATATCAGAGTCACGCGGTCCACCACTCTCTCACCCCAAATAACCCCAAAAGGATGAGCATTTTCTTCTGCTGTTTCTTTCTCGTCCCACGCCACCGTCGTGATCACGAACCAATCGCAAACTAGGAGGGCAATTTCGGAATCCAGCACCACAATAATCCGCCACGTGGAAATACTCGTGGCAGCTCCACCTTTCTCTCCTCGTTGCTTTTAAATTCCCCCATCCCTTATCTTGTCCTCCCTCACCGCTCCACGCGCAAACAAACAAACATTACTCTCTCTCTTCATTCTCCCTTCGCCCCGCGCCACTCATCGGAAAATTAAAACCACTTGCCGGAGGTTATGGACGCTCCGGCCAGCGCTGCTGATCTTGATTTCCCAGGCAACAGCCATCGCTTGTTTGAGAGCACCAATCTTATTATCTGGTAGTAACCCTAAGCAAAAGCGATTTTACTTGCAGAGTTTACAAGTTATTGTATTCTATATAAATAATCCGAAAAAAAAAAATAAGGACTAGTTTGGCAGAAAAGCATTTATTTTATTATTATTGTTCTTGTATAGTTGTATCTTTCTTATTTTAGCTAAAATTTGAGGTTTCTAGTCAACAACTACTGCAAAGTTGTGCGTGCTTGAATTTTTGAAATCGTAAAAGGAGAGTTTCAGTTACAGAGATTAAATTAGCTTTAGAAGTAGTATTTTTCTCTGTTCTGACTCCGAATTTAAAATTAAGCTCGTGCTTCGGAAATGAACAAGTCCGCGATACTTGAGAGACTCTAATTCTGTTCTTTGGAATCGCCATCGTTATCATCATGCCTTTCGCAATGAAGATTCAGCCGATTGATTCGCAAGTGCCGGAGGAGGCGACTCGGCTTGAGCCGGTAAAGCCGGCGGTGAAGTCGCGCCTGAAGCGCCTCTTCGAACGCCAGTTCTCCGGCGTTTTGAGAAATTCCTCGGCGGCGGAGAAGATCGCCGCCGAGGAGCCGCTGCATTCCGGCAAAGATGTCTCCGCTGATCTCGAGCCGAGCTCGGTGTGCCTGGCGAAAATGGTGCAGAATTTCATTGAAGAGAATCACGAGAAGCACTCTGTTTCCGTGAAGTGCGCGCGCAACCGCTACAACAGCTTCGACGACGCCTCCGACGTCGAAACGCACTCGCTTTTCGGCGAGTCCAATTATTCTTCCTCCGGTGAAGCACAAGAAATCCTCAAGGTATTTTAAACTTTATAATCCATCGACGAAGATTGCTCTGTAGTTTCTTTTGCCAAAGGATAATACAGTTTTCTTATTATAATTTTTTGTTGAAATTGGATAGGGTTTGGTGACATGTGTGAGTGTCAGTGAAAGGAATTTGCTAGCGGACACTACAAAGATCATTGAGAAGAATAAAACAACGTGCAAACGCAAAGACGATTGTTGCAGAAATGTCGTTACTGAAGCGTTGTTAGCTCTCGGATACGATGCTTCTATCTGCAAATCTCGCTGGGAAAAATCAACTTTCTGTCCAGCTGGTACTTTCTCTCTCTCTCTCTCTGTTTGGAAAATTCTCACAAGGAATTGTTCAAATTAGGATTTTGTTGATAAATTAAATAATCCTTCTTTTTAAATATTTTTTAGGAGAATATGAATACATTGATGTGATAATGGGAAATGAGAGGGTGGTGGTTGACATTGACTTCAGATCAGAATTCGAGATAGCTCGACCCACCAAGACCTACAAAGCGATCCTCCAAACGCTGCCTTACGTATACGTCGGCACGTGCGAACGGTTGCAGAGTGTCGTGGCCATCGCTTCAGAGGCGGCGAAACTGAGTCTGAAGAAAAGGGGCATGCACGTTCCGCCGTGGAGAAAAGTTGAATACGTCAGAGCCAAATGGCTCTCACCTTACACGTGCTCGCGTGGAGTCAAAGAGGAAACCAAAGAGAGAGAGCACCACCTTGTGAAAGAGTTGGTGGTGTTAACAACTTCGTGTGGATGTGAAAGTTTCGGTGAAGATGATGATGAAAAGTCTAAGTCAAAGCCAAAGTTGGTGCTTCAGAATCAGAAGCCACCGGAGATGAAACCCAAAAGTTCTCAGTCCGGTTTGGCAGCTGTGTTCCTAGAAAACCCGTGAAATTTTGATTTGGTTCTTCTTTTTTGGCCTTTTGTTTTTTTTTTTATATATAAAGTTTTAATTTTCTAGAGTGAGGATTCGAAAAAGGCTGTATAAGTAAAGTAGTTTAGTTCTGTAATAGTTCTATCCCCTTCTGCTTTTTATTGTAAGGGATGATGGGTGTTTTACTTTTTACTAATATGAATATAAATGAATGAATAAAGTAAAGGTGAAATGTATTGGTAGCTATTTGTATTTTTTGTAAGGTTGTGATGAGAAGTTGATTCTTTACGTTATTTGATAATATTGTGGATTGCTTTTCTTGTTTGCTTGGCTTGAATGATCTTCTATTCCTTCTGTGCTCTGACAAATCGTTTGCATTTGATTCGGTGTGTTGGGGGAAGGTAGAAGGACGCATAATTTGTAAATTACTCCCTTGTTGAAACTTGATTCTAATTCTTTCTTCAAGGATAAGCAATGGATGCTGGTGAGGTTGTATATAGATGATGCCTTCAAACACACTGAAAATGTGAAGACTGAAGAGTATTTTGTAATGCAATCTTTAGATCATTCAACATTCAATAGTACACCCGCAAAAAATGCAATCCTGAGTGGACTAGGGGTTACTTATTTAATATTTGGGATGCTTTTTCTCCTTTTTTATTTAAGAGAATTAAAAATATGTTTGTGTCATGGGTGGCTTCTTCTATATAGTCCATCAATTTTTGCTTCTCCGTTCTCACTGATCATCATGGTCATCCTTTGCTAAAATGACATGACTTCTTCTACACACTGTGATCAATTGAATTAATGAATTCCATTCATGCGGGTCATAAATAGTGATGGCATCAAACACTCGAACAGAAAATGCTATTTATTCTCTCCCTGGGAATCGTACTGTAGTGTTACTTGGATACACAGAAAATGCTATTTATTCCCTCCCTTCAGTCCTGTAATGTAACTTCATTTTCTTCTCCTCCCTCTTTCTTTTCTCTTTCACATTTTTCCCACTTTCATCAAGTCAAACAAAGCATTAGCGATTTTCTTACCCCCTTCAAATTTGCCATTCGCTTTTGCTTCCTCTGCCCGTTTCTTCGTTTTTAAACAGACAGATGCGTTTGCTGATGTAAACCTATTTTGTCGTTTTGAGGCACCTTACTTAACTCTGAAGATCCACGTAGTGTCTTGGAACTTGGACTCTGCTTTCAGTATTTTATTGCTACTGCGTTAATGGATGTTGAATTTGTGCAACTCAATTGCCATCAAATGTGGAATTTGTGAAAGAAAAAAGCCTTATTGTGGAATTTGTGAAAGAAAAAAGCCTTGTATTCCATTCCTGTAAAAAGAGTGAGCAAAAAAATGTGACAATGGAACTAGTAGGTCTCACCGTAGTCAAAGAGTTTAATGATGATGATTAAAAAGAATAGATGTATAAGTCAAAAAATGTTTTTTTATTTTTATTTTAATGTATAAAATGAAAAACAAATATTTATTAATGGATAAAATTTGGATAGAGTAATGCTTATTTTATATTTACATTTGAGAGAAAAAAAATCAGCCCACTTTTGGAAAAAAATTCAATATTCCATCTTCCTAAACATATGGATAACAACTTTAATATATATTTATTGAGTATCGAAAAAAATATCCATACTTATCAGCATTTCGTCCAAGTGTAAAATCAATAAAAAAATGCTAATAATTTTTTTCATAACTAATTTGAAATGAATTTTTAAATTATCCCAACATAATCATAAAGCATTCCTGATATTGTTAACCTCAATTGAAAATCAACATAACAACACTAGCATCAATTGAATCCATAATACAAAATTATAATAGTTCATACGAGAATAAATATATCTTAAATTTATATTGTCATTTATATTTTCCTCTTCATGATTTGTTTTTTTGTGGAATGGACTGGGCAAGAAACACTCCAGACCCAAGATCAATTAATCACCATCATGAAAAACAGAATTAAAGACATCATCAAAGGAGTCTCTTACAAAGGAGGGAACATAACAGCATCATTTGTAATTGACAACCCATACTTATCTAACCAAACAGCCAAGTGGTTTAAACTTCTCCTAAGTTATCCTTCAGATGCCGAATTTCACCAAGCTCAGCAAAGTGACTGTCACGATTTACTTCATCATCCAGTAAGACATATTAATAATATTTTTTCACTGATAAATTTATAAATAAATAAAAAGTGCTCCAATAGTAAATTTTTACTTATATGAACATGAGTTAGATCTAAATCAAGACTCAATCACATACAAAACGTTGAGATTAATTTAATTTATTAATTTTTATATTAATCTTATGTTTATATAATTGAATTATAAAATTATAAAATATATTTTATGATATATATTTTAAAATAATTAATATTCATATTAATATTATATTTTACAAATATTTTTTATTTCATTTAAATAATTATTATTAATATATTATGATTTAAAAAATACTCTCATCTAAATTTACTCGTTGACCAAACAATAAGTATTTCCAAAGTGGTTATCTTTAAAAAAAATTGTAAGAAAAAAAAAACATTTCTTAAGAAAAATGATGTGATCCTAACTCATATTGCAAATATTGGATGGTTCTACAGCCAAACGCAATATCTACCATAGAAAAACCCTGAAGAACACAAAATATAAAATGCAAAAAAAAAAAAAAAGGAAGAAAATGAAGAAAATGCCACGATTCGAACGACAACCTCTCATCAACGATAACTCTAGGTTGAAGATCTATCACAAAGGGTTCGAAAAGCCTTTTATAAAATCCAAGTTTGGTTCTAATCCAAGAATCTTAAGAGGAAACACACTCACTTTCACAATTAAGCAGTGACTTAATCTCAATACTTACTATAAGTTTAAGAGTCCAAACAAACATCGAAGTTATAATTTAGGCCCACGAAGGTCCAAAATAAATCAAAAGGCTCCAAAATATAATTAGAAGGTCAAAATATGGCATGATGCAGGGCCCTTAGCACTTAATGTCATGTAACTTGCCCTTAGCACAATGGAGTGGCACTCAACATTCAAACATAGTGCTCTTAGGCATGTTGGCGCTCAGCCCCATTAGAAGATATTGTGCATTGCATTTTCATCAAAAAGTCACTACATTATGTTTGTTCGTCAATACCTTGTGTGGCTTCTTTTAATGTTGATGAAATTACTTTTCGAAAACATATCGTTATCACTGAAAATTTAACTTGTTTTTGATAATAAACATAGTTCCATAGATATATTTAAAGAAGAAAATAATTCTTTCTTTAAAGAACTTTTATCCTCTTGGTAGACTTTTATCAATATGTTAAACTTCTATCAATATCAAATATTATTCATTGGAACAAACTATAAACAAAAAAAAAAATTGAGTTTCGATAATATTAATTCCAATAATAATTCTAATAATATTTTTAACAACAGTTATAATATAAATTTTGATAATAATTTTGATAATGATAAAAAGTATGAATTGAAATAGTAAAAGTTTTGATAATAGAGATTGAAAAAAGTAAAAGGTTAGAGGAAAATAAAAATTGAAATTGAAATGTTTGTTGAAAACATTGTCCTAACCCATTAATTCATAAAAGTCATGTGAACTTAAGATGATAAGAAAGTGTTATATGTTTCAACCTTTATTATAATGGTACAAATTAATATTTATAAACAATAATTCTTAGGTACCCATAACTTTTCAAATAACTTTCAATTATCATATTCATTGATGACTTTAGTCTTCGACTTCACCCTTAATGACGTGTATCTTCAATCTCTACCGTTAATATCTTTGAATACCTTGATGTTTTTCTATATCTTGATGCTTTCTAAATTTTCAGTTATTCTATCATTGTATAATTAGACAAAAATTATATTTTGATACTTAGTCAAAATAATTTATGAAAAAACTATTTCTCAATACTTCGTTGAAGATTATTTTTCAATGATAAAAAAACGTCTATGTTAACAAGTATCTTTAAAAAAAAATAAGTTTAGGAACTATGTTTTTTTAACTCATATTTTTGGAAATTACTTTGGTATATGTTTTTTGGAAAGCAATTTGCGTACCTTTAATTATTATTATTATTTATTTTATTACATTACAAATTTTTTTCTTCCTTTATTCTTTGTGAGAACTAATGTTTAATCTAGCATATTTGCAAGACTCATAACATTAAAATAAAGGGTTTCGAATTTAAAAATAACTTTCTTAAAGAACAAAGGGGGTTCGATGAGCAAAGAAATTAAAATGAAAAGGAACCTCATCTGCAAAAGATATGGTGTGGAGGATTTAGTGTTTCCAGAAGAACAAAGTGGTTTAACAAACAAAGGAATTAAAAACGAAAGAAAATCACATTTCTAGAAGAGAGAGTAAAAAAATGGAAATAACAATGTTTACAGAAGAACAAAGGGGTTTGACGAAATGAAGATTATCTGGAAAAAAATAAATGAAAGATAATAAATTTACATACCAAATAAAAAGGAAAAGAGTGTACTTAATAAATTGGAAGCAGACATTAGCAAAAGCCATGTATGAATATTTAAAAGAATAGTAAACAAGTCCATTTAAAAAACACAAGGAATAAGGTTTATGCTATATACATTTACTGTTTACTAAATACACATTCCTTCCATGTTTTTTAAAAGTTAATTTAGTTAAATAACCTTCTCTTTTCAAACACTTGCCTTTCCCTCACACACTCCCCTCTCACAACCCCTCTTATTTTATCAACTCTTTCCTTTCTTTGATAACACTCCATCCCCCTTCAGTATCCTTCATGTCCCGTGTCAGTCTTTGCTTCGACCTCCCTCTGTTCCCTCATCGCGTCAATCTCTTGCTCTGACACTAGGATTTTTTATCCTCCAAAGCAATACATTTACGCTTGCAACAGTTTCCACCACTTTCATTTCCAATTTTATTTCTGCTCATTTACATAACATAATTGATGCCTCAATGGTGTTATATATATATAGCTATGAAGGATTGGATCTTAATTTTCTCCAAATGGATGCAAACAGAACATACTTTTCAGAACTCAATCTAATCCCATTTTGAAAAGTACTTTTTGGATGTTAAAAAATAAAATAGTGTTGCAAAAAGTACTTTTTAAAATGTTTAAAAAATAAAACAGTGTTATGCAAAGTATTTTTTTGGGAATGTGATTATATTGAGTTTTAAAAAATATTTTTCAAAATGTTGAAAAACAAAATACTATTATGAAAAGTACTTTCCCAAATAGTATGCTTACACTTACTTTTATAAAGAACGCCCCAAAATTGAAAAATAAATCTCCAAAGTACCTCACCATACATGGTTTTGTGATTGTCATGTTTTCCTTGTATGATGAAATTGGACAAAGGTGGTGTGGTATTGATATTAAAGTATTTTATTTATATGATGAAATTTAGTATAGGGGTGTAATGGAACAAAATTAAGGTAAAATTCTAAAACCTTTGACAGATAAAAGAGGAAGGAGAGTGAAAATGGATGAGAAAGATTTAGAGAACAACAGAGATGATGGAGTATTATAGAGAATAGGCTAATAAACTTTTATTATATATAAAGGGTAGTTCGGGTACAAAGGATATTTATGACGACAAAAATTAGAGTAAATATTCTTTGTATTTTGTTCAAATTTTATCCAATACCCTTTCTTTTTTACACATTACTTTTACCCCATCTATTAACGATGTTAACTAATATCAATTGAAATATATGAACAGACAAAATTGTCCTTACAATTGTAAAACTCAAATTTTCTTCTCCTAATTAGTTTCAGAATTTAGGATTCACATTCCATTTCTCTTCACCATTCGTGAATATTATTCATCTCCCTCTTGTTGGCAAGTTCTTCTTCAGCGTTAAAGGGTGCGAATTTCTCTTTCTCTCACGACGTTCGCGTTCTACTCCTCTTCATCGTTCCTCATCTAGTTTGGGAATTCTCCATTGTTCCTCTTCCAGTTTGCAAGTTTTCCACTGTTTTTCTTCCAATTCGCGAAATTCATGAGCGCCTCCATTTGTCTTCCTCTTTGACGTTCACGAATGCTCTATTTCTCTTCATGGTCCACGATTTTTGTTCACGCTAAGATTATACTTGTAAGTGACCACTGAACCTTGTATATAAGTTACTTTTTAAGATTATTTATTTAATTTTGATTGTTTATTGTTGTCTATTTCTAAATGAGGTTTCAATGGGGAACCAGTTTGAGACCATTTATGATTTTTAAAATCATTTGTTTATTATTGTTGATTAAAATAATGTTAATGTTTGGAACCATAGGAAACATAATGGATGAACTGAAAATCATTTGTTTATTATTGTTGATTAAAATAGTGTTGATGTTTGAAACTATAAGAACACAATGGATGAACTAGAATACATGAAATACATGACTGTGGGGATAACATTGCTAATGATTTAGACTTGTCACCATGTCACCATTTTTTTTTGTGATTTTGTTCTACTACTAGTGGTAAAATTCTTCCCCTTAAAATTGATCATAATGTGTTGAAAATGTTTGCTGAGAATCAAAATTCAATTCATATGTATGTTAGTAGAACAAATGATGAGAGGAAGGGTATTAACACTGCGTAGTGGGTTCACGTCCAACAAAAAGTTGGGTTTACGTCCAATTACATAAAAAACAAAAAAGAGACAAGAGTCTTAAAATATTTTCAGGTTGAGAGGAAGAAAATGAGAGTATTTTAAACGTAAAATTTCATTAAAAGTCATGTGACCAACATGTGCCTAATTTATGTTATATTATTAAACAGTGTTTAGGACAGATAGGGTCTAGGTGTAATGGAAGCTAAATGATTAAGAAGTTTTTTGTATGATACAAAAAGGGAGAGGTATTGAGTGAAATTTGAGCAAAATACAGGGGGTGCGAGTGTAATTTATTCTAAAAATTAAAATTCAAAAGAGAAAGGGAGTGTATTTATAAAAAAAGGAATCCGAAGAATATTCTGAAAGGCCCAGCAAGCCCACCGAAGTGAAACTATTTAATTCATCTTGACCAAGATCATAACCAAAGTTTTACAAAACCAACGCCGAACAAAGGACCATCGTGTTGGCACGCAAAGTGCAAACAAGTTCGATCACTTAAATAACTCAGTCGAAGATTAGATTCAGATTCACGGCGAAAGAACAAAACCCTAAAAAAATGGAGTTCCACGGCGGAGGACCACTTCGTTCCCGCAGTTCCCAGTCCCCTTCTCCCTCCCACTCCGCCTCCGCCTCCGCTACCTCCTCCATCCACAAGCGCAAGCTCGCGTCCGAGGACCACGCGCCTCCCTTCCCCCCCTCTTCCTTCTCCGCCGACACCCGCGACGGGGCCCTCACCTCCAACGACGACCTCGAGAGCATCTCCGCCCGTGGCGCCGACTCCGACTCCGACGAAGACTCCGAGGACGCCGTCGTAGACGACGACGAGGACGACTATGACAACGACAACGACTCCTCCATGCGCACCTTCACCGCCTCCAGGCTCAGCAACCCTCCGTCTGCTCCCCGCAACACCAAGCTCAAGACCGAAAACTCCACCGTCAAAATTGAGAATTCTGACGGCGCCAAAGACGCCGGAGCAGTCGGATCTGGCGCCGCCGCCGCCGCGGGATCGGTCCCCGGGATTGTGGTTAAGGAGGACCCGACTAAGATTTTTACTGATAACTTGCAAACGAGTGGGGCTTACACTGCCAGGGAAGAGAGTCTCAAGAAAGAGGTAATAAGCACTTTGGTGTATTGTTTTAAGAGTAAATTACACTAACACCTCATCATGTGTTGTTTTTATCCAAATTAACTTGATACTCCTCATTTTTTACATTCTACAAAAAAAACCTTTAATTGTTTAGTTCACACTTCTACCTCTTGGACTCCTCCCTCTTCAACATCTAAACATCGAATTAATAATTTAACAGAAAGACCCCTCCCTCTTAAACACATAAACACCCTTTAATAATTTAACAAGGCATATGTTGGGTACATCATTTTTAATGAAAATTTATGTCTAAAATACCTTCTTTTTTATCATCAAAACCTCTTCCCAAACTGTACAAGCTTCTTACAAAGCATACAACTTTCTGGATGTAGATCAGTGGTGGACCCAGGAAAAAATATTCGTGTCCGCACACTTAGTGACGGGGTTCGGGGGCAGCGCCCTCGAAAATTTTTTTTGTCAAGAAAATTTAAGTCAACGCCACATAAAAGTCTGTAACACAACCTATATATCCACTATAACTGACATGCCACAACCTGTAACTGCATAATCCAAAATTAATATAAAAACAACTGCCTAACAAAGAATTATAACTTCCTAATTCTGAACTCGGCCAATCAAAATTGAATTAATTAATCCTTGTGTCAATAAATTATTCCTCTAGTTTGAGAGGAAAGAGGGAAAATTAAATAAGTATAAAAAAATGAAAGAAAACCATAAGGTAATCACATGTACTGGACATGAGATTTTACATTATCATTTAACCCAAACAGAATGATATTTACTACTTTACTCTTGCCTAGAAGTATTTGTTTATCTTATCTGTTGCCAAACCTATTAACTTTCACACCAACTCTAGTTCCACTTCAATGTAGTTTCACTCCTTGCTATCAAGTATGAGTTAAATACCTCAGTGGGGTTTGAATCAGTTAGTAACTGATATGATTAGACAGCTGTAGTTAGTTGGTCTGACAGCTGGATTTTCAATTAGTGAGTTAGAGATTTATTTCTGAGGAGAGAGTGTATAACTAGGTGAAGAAGGGGTTTTTGGTTTTGGAGTGGATTTGGGAGGAAGAGCCCAGGTATCTCTTAGAGGAGTCTGTAACCACATTTCCTCATCTCTGTCCTTGTATTGCTTCAATTCAGGTAAAGAGACAGAAGTTTCTGTCAATACAATTCCCATTTCTTATATTCTAATCCAATATGATCAGTATGCTCTATCACTAAATGAAGGACCAATAAATACAACAGAACTGGTTGAAGGCAGACCAAGCTTTAAAGGAAAAGACAAAAACATAGTAAGAGCAACTAATATAAGGCATCCTATAATATATTTTTGAGCACTGTCGCAGAAGTAACTCTTCTGAGTTCTGAGTCCCACAATGAACTTTTCATTCTAAGCTTACGTTTCACCACTCATCCAAATAATAAATCCTCCCCCTCAAATCTTCCAATATTAATTTCCTAAAATCAAATCTCCTCAAAAGTCATTCTCCACCCAATATCCAAACAAGACTAACAAACACATCTACTTTATGACTATGTCAAATATATACAAGAAGATCAACTCAATGTGAGGCAACTAAACCACAACCTTTCTTGGAACAAGAAGCTATTTGAGAATTAGTTTGCCAAGTTCACAACATTAACCTCCCTTTCTAACCATCTTGATTTCCAAACCTTCTCTATTTCCATTGTTTTACTATTTCAGGCTTTCAGTCCTCTCACCCAAGCAACATAACCTGATCACGGTACACCGAACACAAAACAGGCAACATAATCACATAGCAAAAACAATTTATGTCAACTATAATATTGCCTAAATCACTATGTTCATTCCCAAAGTCAAAGGAAGCATATCATCTTTCATTGGATCTTTGCTAGTCCTAAAAAATTTAGAATAATCACTTGCTAATAACACTTACGGTAACATTAGCAAAATCAAATCAACCACAAGCTCAAATTCACATTCACTAGAATCAAACCTTCAAAAAGAAAAACAAAGAATAATTAGTAATTACCTGTTCTCTTCAGAGTGAGGGTGGATCGACAAAAACTTTCCTGGCACAGTTAGTGCAGCCCACATGCAAAAAACTGACCCTAGAGTCACCTCAATCACCACCTGCAATTCCCAAAATCTAAGATTAACAAAATTCCAATAAAATACACAAATGAAACTCACCTCCACAAAATCAACACTCACATAGTCAAAGCCACAAACACAAAGTCAAACATCCTTAGTAGTTAGCATCACGGCATCACCCCTGGGCCCTATACCATGTTAAAGATTCAATTCAATATTCTTTTTCAGAGCCACAAACACACAATGACACAAAGAGGGCAAATTCCATTTTCAGTTCTCAGAGCACTTTTCACAAACACCACGTGCTCAATCACCGCATTCGTACATAGCCTTGAAGAGGTGCCGTGTCGAGCCAGCCGAGGTGGTCGTGGCCCGTGAGCTGCACACTGATGATGACGGCGCGGCGCGGCGAGGCAAGGCGATTCCGATGACGACGGCGCAGGTGTGCGGCAGAAGAGGGTGGCCGACGGTGGTGAACCCCTGAACTGTGAGGCGTGGACGAGAGAGAGAGAAGAGCTGCAAGGCATGAACGAGAGAGAGAAGAGCTGCGCGGCTGCGTTTTGTAATTTTTTTTTTTATAAAAAAAAGCCAAAAGTTTAGTGTCCACACGTGCGGACACTTGCACCAGTGTGGGTCCACCACTGATGTAGATGATGATATTTATACAGATGGATCTTATATTTCTATATATCTATAGATAGATATATAGATATAGATCACACAACGAAGTACCGCACGAGTGGGTATATAGGAATCCAAATCTGCCGAATCACTCATATTATGATCTTCTACATCCTAGGTCTTCCCGTTCCTTCATCTGGCTTATGTTCTTCATGTAGCATTCAGACTGAAAGACTCTATGAAATTACGTTGCTACTTCTATATGGTACGGGTAACGTATTAGAATTACTACAACTTAATCTTCTTTCTCAAAATCACATCTTCAATAACCCCTCTTCACTTACCACCTCCCTCTCCCACGCCATCATCATCTCTTTCTCCTCATCGTCATCCTCACCCACCAACACGGCGTCTCGGCGCACCCACTCCGGCCGGAGCAACCACCACCACCGTAGCCACCGTCGTCGCCATAGCCGCCTCCACCACCTCCTCGTCCCCCGTCATAGCTTCGATCACCATCACCGCTGTGTCTGGTCCCCTGGACACTGGCATTAGTTAACAACCTTAACAAAAAGGAGTGAAAGTAATGTATAAAAAAGGAGGGGTATCGGGTGCAATTTGAGAAAAACACAAGGGGTGCGAGTGTAATTTACTCTAATAGATAATTTCGTCGGATGCAATTTGAGAAAAACATAGGGGATTCAAGTTTAATTTACTCTTGTTTTAATGTTATGTTTTGGAATTGTTTTGAGACTCAATTTTTACTGTGTCAACCAATCAGAAATTGTTAATTGTGCTGACTTTTACATTACAAATACAATGACTGTTTAAAAGTCATCCCTAACATGATTTCTAGAAATTAAACTCTAATTAGTTTGGGTTCTGATCATTCAATGGAGTCGAAGACAGAGATTTTAATTGAGGGGAAGGGGAAGGGAAGTGGGGGATTTTGATTAGACACATTCCCTTTGGTTAAGAGAAGGGAGGGGAGAAGAGGAATTTTATCGGAAGGGAGTTAGGGAGGTTAAATAACTCTTTTCTTGTTTGGTTTAGAGGGAAGACATTTACTATCTTTTTAGTCCCTAAACTTTTTAGGATATATTTTTTTACGGGTATGTTTGGATACCAAATTAATTCTAATATCTAGTTGAAGGCTAAAGCAACCAATATTTTGCTTCAACCTTTTCAATTTGCCACCAATATTTTGGGGTCAAAATTGATTCTAGGAGGTATCCAAACACACTATAAATAGTATATGCATCGACAATGTAAATGGGATTTTACACACTATCCAATCACAAATTACAAATCAATATGTTTGGTAAGTTAGTTTATTTTTACAATGACTACCTTAAAAGTCATAACAACGATGATTTTTTAATAGTTGACATTGTTAGTGCATTGAAATTAAACCCTAATGTATTTGTTGAATATGAATATTTATTTACTTTACCTGTCAATGACTATAATTATTTGGTTAAATGTAATGTGATTGTTTCACATTTGGGTCATTTTCATTGATTTACATTTAGATGAATAAATTGTTACAAACTGTTTTGAGGTGTAGGTGTTCATGGTTGTGACTATGGTTGGTTGATTTTTTTTTTCAGGAGGAAGCAGGAAAGCTCAAATTTGTATGCCTTTCAAACGATGGTGTTGATGTGCATATGGTTTGGTAAGTATGTGTTTCTCTTTACTCTAACATTTATGCTGCCATGCCTGGATAGATAGATAGTTTAACTGCTAATTTTTCCTAACACTTCAAATTCTATCATGCATGCATATAAGTTATACATTACCCATTGTAACTGGGTAAATGAGAATATGATATTCAGTTGGCAATTTTCTGTTTTAGATTAAAAGCTTGGCAAATTTTATTATTAGCAATATGATCAATTGATCGTTAATGATAATAAGTTCCACTTTTGTTATTTGTTCCTTAGGTTGATTGGATTGAAGAATATATTTGCTAGGCAACTTCCCAATATGCCCAAGGAGTACATTGTCCGACTTGTTATGGATAGGTAAATTGAGATATTTCTTATACAAATTTTAGTTTGCAGGCATGGTCAGTTTTGTGAACTAGTTAATTCATCAAATAAGAGTTTTAAAATGTATCCTAGACTTTTCCCCTGAACAAGTTCTTTTATTAAACAGGTTTTTCTTTCTTCTTTTCTTTATAATCATAAATTCTTTTTATGTTTAATTTGTAGGAGCCATAAGTCTGTAATGGTTATAAGGCGTGATCACGTTGTTGGAGGCATTACATATCGCCCATATGCTAGGTAATAATTTGTCTCCATATCTTTTTCTTCAAATTCTAATAGTCTGTTTTTCATATCAGAATTTTCTTATATTATGACATACATTATTTTTTTATTGTTCCTATATTAATGTCTGACAACTGAAGTTTTACAATAGTTATTATCAAAGACTAGCTAATTAAAAAGGTGAACTTTGTTTGTTTTAATTGTGAACTGTTGTTTTTTACATTGTGTAATGCAAATTGTTGTGTGGGTTGCACATGGTAAAAACACTTCTCTGTTCTCAAAGTACATAAACATAATAATCTGGGATTGAGCTCGACTAATATTTTAATAGAAAAATCTGTGAATATAATCAATAGATATTATATTTCCTTGTTTTGCCTCTTTTATTTTTTTTCTCTTGCCTACTTCTATTTTATACCTCTCTCTCCCCCCCCCCCCCCCCCAAAAAAAAAAGCTTTACTTGCTAGGCTATTCTGTGGGGTTTTTTTGTTGATGATGTTGTGCATTATGATTGATAGCCAGAGGTTCGGTGAGATAGCCTTTTGTGCAATTACAGCTGATGAGCAAGTAAAGGGCTATGGTACCAGATTGATGAATCACTTAAAACAGTTTGCACGTGATATGGATGGGCTGACACATTTCCTCACATACGCTGACAATAATGCTGTTGGCTATTTTATCAAACAGGTTTGACTATTTATATTTAAGACCCTTATCATCTTGGTAGATATTGCTTCTTTTATGTATTAAGTCAGAGCCCCATAGTAAGATTCTGAGAGAAATTGTTACTTTCTGAAAACAAGTTTTCAGGTCTATTTTTCCTAAGTGCAACTTTTCTAGTTACAAAAAGTAATGCATTTTTCAAATAGGTATCCTAAATATTACTCTCTTTGCCACAAGGATTGCACCAGTTCATGAGGCAGGAAACAAATTGAAGTATTATGCATATTTCTAACATTGCACCACCTGTTCCAATAGGAATAGTGCAACCATGTGTGTTATAGAAAAAAAGGGTGACATGGCTAAAGGGGCTGGCAGTACTTTGGTATTGGTATTAATTAGAAAAGTGCCTAATTTGGGTTAAAAAACTGTTTACTGTCTGACAATGGAGATTTTCTTTGTGGTCCTTGTTGGCTTGGTTAAAGAAGAGATACATCTAGACTTCATAAGTTGGCATTATACAGTATGTTATAAGTTCCTTACTATGAAGGCCAACCTATCGTATACTGGAATATATACTTTATGCCCACAAACCCATTTTAAAGCCTTGTTTCCCAAGTCTAGAAAATAATTGTTGGATCATTGTGAACTGATTTGTTTGCTTAGTGGAGGTCATCAATTTTAGTTCTCCTTAAAGAAACTTTCACACAGGTGTGTGTTTCCTGGTTAAGTTTATCTTATCTGATTGGTATAGGAATCTTTATCTTGTCCCCAGATACAGTAGGAGTGATACAGGAATCTGTATATTTCTTTTGGTTTCATCTTTTGATTCTCTTGAAGGTATTCTGTACATTTGTGGGTGGGATGGGGGGGCTATAAATGCCTGCCTGTTGAATTAACTGGATTCGGTTTTGGATATTCTGATGATATTTGATTCTGTTTTCAGGGATTTACAAAAGAGATTCACTTGGAGAAAGATCGATGGCAAGGGTATGATTGTACTTAGTATTCTTGTCCGAAATCTATGAGCAGCACTGCCCCCTAGGCTATTCATTTTAATAATTTATTTCAAGGATTTTTATTTAGATTCTAAATTTTATACCCCATTGAATAATAATTTCATCATTCACCATTTACTTTTGTATGTTTTATACCATATATGAGAATATATTTTAAATAATTGTCATTTCAGTTATATAAAGGATTACGATGGAGGAATTCTCATGGAATGCAAGATTGATCCAAAGCTCCCTTATACTGATTTGTCAACTATGATCCGTCGTCAAAGGCAGGTAAGATAATTTCTATTTGCTAGTTTTTTTTTTTTCTTTTTCTTTGCATTATTTGAGATACTCTAAGATTAGCGCATGATAAGATATACTAATGAAAGTTTTAAATAAATTTTTAATATATTTCTTTCAGTTAAGTAAACTTGTTAACCTGTATTTTACTTAAATTGAGTTTTACTTGCTATAGGCTTATGTCTCACCACATATGCTCACTTTCTGCTAAAGGGTGTGTAGGGAGGTGTAAAAAACTTTGCAGCTGAGAATTGTGATAGAATGGGATCTTATTTGTTTTGCATGTATTATCTTCATTTCTATTTGATGTGTAGCATCTGTCTGCTAATTTTTATTGTCAATCATTTTTAAAATATTTTCCTCAATTCATGGTGTGTTAAGTAATTATTGATTGTAATTGTAGGCAATTGATGAAAAAATCAGAGAGCTGTCAAACTGTCACATCGTTTATGCTGGAATTGATTTTCAGAAGGTACAAGGCATTCTCAAATTTCTATGTTTTCATCATTCATGTATAGCATTTAAATTTTACCTGTATTAAGTGATTTTGTTAAATTTGGATTGTATTGTTAACTCAATTCGGATTTGCATTTGACATATTTGCACAATTACACTGCATTATTTACTATTTCAAAGTTGTGTGGGGCTAGGTTAGAGGATCATGCATTATATTGGGGGTGAGAGTCACATTTTGCTTACCATTTCATTTCATATATTAGTAAAATCATTGAGCATATGGAATATTAACTTTTTTTCCCTCCTGATTAACATAATATGCAGAAAGAAGCTGGTATTCCTAAAAAAATTATTGATGACATCCCTGGTTTGAGTAAGTACTTAATTCCCAATCTGCGTTTAATTACTTAGCAATAATTTTTGTTTGGTACCTACGGGAAAAACTATGCATTACCTGTCTTTGAAGATAGCATGCTTGGTGTCAATCTTTGCTATTTTTAGGTTTGCTAACTTTTGCTGAGATGTCAACCTCCTGTACAAGTTCTTGTGCACAGTGCCTAACCTTTTTGCTGCTTAATGCTGATGACCGTGGTGTCAATCTTTCCCTATGTTACCTCGCTATAACTTTTTCATTGCCTCATACATTTGTCATAGTTTTTGTGTTGATTTTGCATATCTAGATCAGTTTTCATGTGATCTATGTAGGAAACTAGTGCTATGTTTGAAAGTTCTTTGAGCAAAAGGAAGGGGAGTCTCTTCCCTTGTTTTGGAGCCAAAATTTAAATAGTAGAGTGACATTATTTTT
This sequence comes from Glycine latifolia, assembly GCA_013407115.1. Classification (NCBI taxonomy): domain Eukaryota; kingdom Viridiplantae; phylum Streptophyta; class Magnoliopsida; order Fabales; family Fabaceae; genus Glycine; species Glycine latifolia. Next base: position 25,158,360 of record CM023943.1, read on the forward strand.
CTTTATTCAATTTAAAATACACCATGTCTCGAAACTCCAGCGGTAAGGATTGGGAGAACGCATCCCCTTCTCTCATTCCCTCCTTAAAATTCTTCCAAACATGGGCTAGGTAACTTTATCCTCCCCTTGCCCTCCTTACCTCCCATCAAAACATGGCATAATAGATTTGTTTATCAACTTGGATGTTGTTAAAATATTGGCCCATATTGTCTTTATGAGTGAGATGATTTATTTTTTCCTGCCATTGATAATTTCCTGATTAATGTTTATGTTGAATCACTGAATGCAACTATAGGAGAGGCTGGATGGACTCCTGATCAGTGGGGTCATTCACGATTCAGAACTTTAAATGTTTCTACTGACAATGCTACTAATCAAAAACATTTGAATGGGTTTATGCGTTCACTTCTAAAGGCAAGTTTCTTAGATGTTCTTCACCTTGACTTTAATTTCCATTGGAAACACTGCAAATTCCACAAAATCATTGATAAATAGATCCTTATTGTTGGCAAATCAAAATACGCATGAGACCAGAATAATTACTTGGTTGGGAACTTGATTCTTAAAATTGGTTTTCATCTTTTTGAGCAGTCAATGTTCGATCATGCTGATGCTTGGCCATTCAAGGAACCGGTTGATGCACGGGATGTCCCTGATTATTATGACATCATCAAAGATCCAATGGGTAATGATCTGTATATTTCATATTAAATTCACCTTTATCTAGAAGCATGATAATTGCCTTAGCTGTCTGTTTTATCAATCACATTCATTTATATGATTTACTCCCTTACTATCTATTTCTTACATTTCATTCTGGAGCTAGTTTTATCTTATGAAAAGTCTTATAATCTAATGTCTATAATATATTCGTAATGTGAGCGCAGATTTGAAGACAATGTCTAAGAGGGTGGATTCAGAGCAATATTATGTAACATTTGAAATGTTTGTTGCGGATGCCAGAAGAATGTTTGCGAATGCACGCACCTATAATTCTCCAGAAACCATTTATTACAAATGTTCTACAAGGCATGTGCTCGTGCTTCCACCTCCTGGATGGGTGTGTCGTTTCTTACATTCGTAGATTTTTTTCCAGTGATGTTTCTTACATACCTAGATTTTTTATGCAGGTTAGAAGCCCACTTTCAAAGCAAAGTGCAAGCAGGCCTCCAGCCTGGTACCAAAATTCAGTAGGGGCACTTCAATAAACCCGAAGATGTTATTTTTGTATGTAGTTAATTTTCCCCGACTAATTTATTATTTCATAGTAGTTATTACTTTGGCCAATGCTATCCAGTGTAGTTGCGTGGATTGCGTTACCCCTGTTAGTCTTGTGTATAAATTATATTGTGGGATTAAACTAGGTGACAGGCTGGTTGTTAATATAGTCACTCTAATTGTATTTTCTCATTGTTCATTAGAATTTGTTTACAATAGAAAAATTAAACCCTGTCCCAGATCCTTTTTTTTTGTAATTACTTATTATTGATATTACAAAAAATTAAAATTTTGAATTAATTGAACGGCTATGCCTGTTTGTTCAAATCGTTAGGTGAATTATACTTTCATGTTTGGCCAAACAAAATTAAAGGAACTTTAATGTTTTTATAATTACATTGATTAAAGGAATTCTTGAAGTTATATTGTTTAGATCAGGAAATGTAGTTAGGTGGGTGGCAAAACTTTCCTTCGTATTTTAACCAGGGGTGTTTGCTGCTGCGGTTTTTTTATTTATTATTAATTAAAAAGGCAACTGAATCAAATACAAAAATCATATGCAATCCGGCTTAGTTTGAATTTAATATCAAATTTGAATTAGTCTTTTGTGGTTTTTACTAAAAATTAAAATATTTATTTCGTTGAAAATTTTCTATTTCTTTTCATCTTTTTTTTTTTAAAAAAAATTCTCATTCTTTTTATATAAGTTCTTATCACATGCTAAACATTTTATAATAAAAATTCGCTTAATTCTCGTTCGTTTTAAACTAAACATCCTCAAAAAGCCGTTAAAAAAAAGTGATATATGTTATATAAATATTATATTGTATATATAACATTGTAAAACTTTACAAAATGCTGTAAATTGCAAGTAGTATGCGCTGTATAAAATGCATAATCCTAAATATTATTATAAGTGTTGTACTTTGATTTGGTTTGATTTAAATCAATTCTAGAGACAATCGCAGACCGTTATGAAAACAAAATCATTCAAACAAATTAAAAAAATACCCGTTTGATTTGGTTTTTGATTCTTTTGAATTGTTTTTTATTTTAATTTTAAATTAGTTTGGATTTAAACACCTCTAATTTTAACATATTAGGAACTCAAATTCGGGATCATTAGTCTCAAGTCAGTTTATCTAGGCGCATTCGGTGGTTGTGCAGTTACTGAGTTTGAACAAAAGGAACTTTTATTTTGCTTAAAACATGAAATTAATTCTGTAGCTATGTACTGCAAGTCTATTGAACTGGTATTGCTTTTACTTACTATTTTTTTTTGACATGGACAAGGTAATATAGGAAGTTGTTTACGGGATAATTTTACCAATCTGCTTGAAACATACTAAAGAAAAGTTACAGAAAAAGGTCTTTTGTGAATTTGAATGAAGTCAGTTTCTCGTGTTAATTTAATACTTGTCACTGTTGCCATGTGACTGTCACAAACTTAAACTCACAATGCTAAACCTTTTGTACTCTTATATTTTTTCTCTCCCTCTTACCCACTCATAGCGTGGAACCTTACGTAACCAATCATAGAATAACAGACAGCATCTATACTGATTACTCATTAGGAAGGGTATCATACAAGAGACGAAATGATCACGAGACACAATCAGCACAGCTTAGTGAGTGAGGAGATGAAATTCATATGGGACATTTATTTCAGTAACTAAGAAATCCAATCATAATTGCAAAGGAAATAAAAATGTCAAAACTAATATATCATGAACAGAAGAAAAACAATTGAACCAAATTTTATTGAATCCAATATCTATGATGACGACAACAACTACATGAAGTTCGAGCTCTTAAAACTTATTTTTTAAGGAAGTGCCGCTTTTAAGGAGCGGGTGAAAACTTCAAGTTCTTTCAATCCCTCTTGAGGAGATTTGGCCTCACCAAGCACCTTCACCATAGCACTGCCAACAATCACACCATCAGCTCCCCATCCCGCTACCTGTAACAAAGTATTCGATTTGATTGATTATTAACCAAATTGAGGTACACTTTAGAAGCATTCTAGCATATGGACTGAGAACTAACCTGTTTCACATGCTCAGGTTTTGATATTCCAAAACCAACTGCCACAGGTTTAGTCGTTGCCTGAATTACAAGATAAAAAGAGAGAGGTTCAACAAGTATAAAGATTGTGATGAACCAAGTTCAATGGTAGACTATTGTGTTTGTGTTTATCATGATCAGATTCAGCTCTTGCAACCAAAGAGAAGTGGGAAGACCAGAGGAGGGGCTAAAAAAGTAGGGAAAGAGAACTGAACTTTTCAGAAGTGATCAGAAGACATCCACATCATAAGAATGAACAGAACCTCTTATATACAACTAGAGTGGAGACCAAGATTAAATACACAAACCTCTTTAATTTCCTTCAAAAGAGACTGAACAGAACCACTAACTGATGCTCGGGCTCCAGTGACCCCCACTGAGCTCACCTATAATTCAAATCAAACAAATGGTTAATGATGTTTGCCAGCAGATGTTCCCGAGATAGTTATGCAAGATATTTTCTGTTTTAACTATCATTGTATATTTGTATCCTATTTGCAAAAAAATGGGATCGAGGTGATTTGCTATCACCGTCAACTTTTAAACCCAATTTGACATGTGAACTAAATAAATTGTTTGAAAATTCATGCCTTTTCCAAGCTCCAGTCTCAAACTATATCAAAATCAAATGTTTGGAAACTTCAACGTCAAGTAATATGACTAAACTTGAACAACTTAAAAAAGAATCATAAAAAAACAAACCTAAAATTATGAGAAAACACCAAACGTTTACAAAAAAAATAAATAAATATTGTCAATTTCCATGATTGGCTACCCCAAAATATGTCCTAACCCAGCCTAGTGAATACTTCAAAAAGTAACCTTCATTTTTCGAGAAGAGAGAAAAAATCCTTAAAGAATTTTCCAGGTTTCATCTTTTTGACCTTTATGCTTTTGGTAATTCGTATATTGATTTCAAGAAAACATGTAAGATTAAACCACACGAATAGAGCAGAGACAAATGTTGTCACAGGCAACTGTACTGACTCAGAACAAACAATAGTTTTGTCTCCTTGGAGTAAAAAGAGAAGGTTAAAGAGAGAGTTAATAAAATTAAGATGCATAACTAAAGCATGGCATTTTGACTTCGAGACTGGTATCTTTGAATATGAGGCAACAATAATGAGTTCAGAGTTCTTCGAACATGCTTAATGCATGAAAATGACAAGAAAAGAAAATCACAAACATACTTTAAATCAAGACCCTAGCAGTCCGAAGTCAATGGAGTTATATGAAAACTAAAAAGGGGAACCCAAAAACAGAAGCTATTAAGGTTGAAAGAAGCTCTTACAAGATACACAAATCCTTCTGCTGCATCAACAATGGCTCTCATTCGGTTTGTTGGAGTCGTGGGTGTTGTGAGGAGTACCTTAATGATATCAAAGAAACAAATATACTAAATCAACTAGATATATACACTATAAAGTACACAGTATGCACATACACAGATTAATTTACCCAAACAATTTTTAATAAAAAATATTAGAAAATGTTAACGAATTTATACTAACAAATTTATAGATTGTTGCAAAAACTATAATGCAATAGAACAGAATGGTGTTAATCATAACAAAATTCCATTACTCCACAATCACCACCATGTCTCCTTTGTTGTGCTTAACTTGTTGATTTCATATTTATAAATTCATATTATAAAAAAGGTTTACCACTAGTTTTCTATCATTATGAGCAACGCTGCAACAGTATAATAATATTATTTGAAATCCAGAATTAAAGCAAGAGATCATTTTAAAGTTAAGCAAACCAGTTCAATTCCATGTTTCTTAGCTTCTGTCCTTAAAGTTTCCGTCTCCTCCAGAGGGACATCTGGGACTACAAGCCCTGCATACATATGGCAAAGAACAGAACATTATCCTCATTAACACACTACAGGAAAAAGGGACAAAATACAAACAAAATCTTATTTCATAATTTTCCGAGAGGGCGAAGCTGATATAGAAGCCATAACCAGGACTAGGCAGGAGAGATAAAGATTTAAATTAGCAAACCCAAAAATCTGACATTAAATAGTCCATGGTGTAAGTATTTGGAACTGCTTCCTTATCTTGTCTATACATTTTACAACATTGCTTTATCATAGAACTAGTATAGAAAATAGACCCAAGAGCAGTAAGGTAATACTAAACTATTAGGCAAATCTTTACTTGTGTTGAGTCTTACCATGTACACCACTGTCTCTTATAGTGGACATAAATTTATCAGTACCACGCTTCAGTATTGGATTGTAATATGTAAACAGTGCAATTGGACAGGACAGTTGCGGAACAACCTGCCAAATCAACCATTGCAAAGGATCATCAGTCCATGGAGCTAAGAGAAGATACAGTTGACAAAGAAATAAGAGAAGGTTTCTGAACACCCTTCCTTATAAATAGGAATGATTGCTTAACTAGGTAACAATGGACAGAAAAGATATCCCTCCAAATGTTCTTGTTGATGGATTACATCATGCTTTCATGTGTTTAAACAAGATGAATGGAATGAAATGAATAGATGCAAGCAAGACAATAGGAAGTATAATATAAAAAAAATGTTTTCTGTGCAAAAATTCACTATGAGAAATAGCACCAGATTTTAACTATCTATCTATTATCTTATACAAAAACAACATGTTTATGAGACATAAGTGCATCACTAATTACAAAAGTAGAAATCGTTCAAGTTATTTTTTCCTAACAAATTCCAATAGCATGATAAAAGACTATGATAATACGGGTTAAGAGCTTAAAGACCTTAGGGTCTAACAATGTCTCCTTTCCCTTAAGCATGTTGATTACCGCTGATTTAGTATTTGACATAGTCGGTATTTTATAGCAGCTATAATTTAGGGAAATTACTGTATCCCAGGAAATTAGATATCTGTATCATTTCTCCTAGATTGAGTGATATTCTTTCCCCATTTTCTGTTAGCTCTAGTATTTATATACTGATGTACCATAGAATAGAGCATTGCTTAAGTCAATTGAATCAGTACAAGTTATTCAAGTCTATTATTCTGTTCTGGTTTCAAGTAAGAACAGGGGTAGAGGATGGATAGGCATTGCTTGTTCAAATTTAATAACAATCTAGCAACTTTGGATATTTGCGCAGCTAACTTGTCAATTTAAGAAATCAAAATTAGTTACTGCAGTAGAGCTCATTACTCATTAGCTTTTGACAATAATAATTAATAAACGACAAGGAGTTGCACAAACTTACCTCCTTCAACATATCAATAATCGCATTCAAATTGTTCCCCTTTGCTAAAGATCTTGTAGCAGCAGCCTGAAGAGGAAGACACAGTTTGAGAATCAGGTGGTACTATATATATCACTAGAAAAAGAAGACAGCGCCAAACCTGGATAACAGGACCATCTGCCAAAGGATCAGAGTATGGAATGCCTAGCTCAATTATGTCAGACCCACATGAATCAAGCACTTTCAGTGCTTTTGCTGTGGTTGAAAGGTCAGGATCACCAGCAGTGATATACGGGATGAAAGCCACCTTGACAAAAATATTGAAATATACTTCTCAGAAAATAATCATTTGGCAGTCAAGAATAGTACTCTGACTCATATCCCTTTGCAATAATCTTGATACGGTACAAAAAATAACCAACCAACCAACAGATAAAGATTATAATCCGATAGAAAAGTCATTGATTTGTAAAGGCATAGAAAATGGAATCAGAAAATTTGATTAATCACAACTAAAGAAAGAAGCAGGCAACAGCAACACAGTGTTATGCAAGTTGAAATGTGACACAAAGAAAAACATGGAAAAAACAAGCACTTACTTTTCCTTCTTTTTTCAATCTGGTGAATGTCGCAGAGAGTCCCACTGCTTCCATGGTCCTGATAGCAGCCACGGGAGTGTGTCTTTTCACGGAGATTATAGCTTTCTTAGATGAAAAACAAACATTGAAACCAGCCTCAGGTTTCTTCAATTGCAAGAAGCAACTTGACTTCAGGGCAAGAGCCATAAAAATGAGAATCACTGAAATTTCACATGAAATTAAGCATAAGGGTTTCCAATTGAAAGGAAAACAAAAAACAAAAAACTCAACAGCCATGACCACAATATCAATGAAAACGAAAAAAAAAATCAATCTTTACGGAAAACAAAAAAATGCACCAATGCACCCACCCAACCCAACCCATCAACATCCACAAAAGCTACCTCACTAAACTGCTCATGGGTTGAATGATAAATCCGTAGAACATTCATTCTAGAAACCCATTGAACAATCACAGAGCTTTTCACCAGAACCATAACCCATTGGATAAGTGCTAAAGCAATGAAGCAAATAATATCAACACATGCATTTTCACAATTCATCCTAACCAAAGCAAGTAAAAGCAGATATTTTTTGTACCCAAAAATCGAAAAAAAGTGAAAATGAAGTTGAAAAAGACACAGAGTCAGAGACCTTATTGGGTTTCTTTTCCTTTGTGATTGTGAATCCTTTTTCTGTTTCTGTTGCAACACAAGTCCAACCCTTCCCTAATGGCTAATATTTATATAGTATTTTCCTATGTTGTGTCTTTGCTTTTCAGACATGTGGGCAATTAGTACAAAACATTCAACTAATTGGAATTTAAAATAAGGTATACATTAATTGTGTTTTTATTTAAGCCATAAAAATTAAATACTCTAATATTGATTTTACAACACTCACACACATAAAACCCTTTTATACATTAATTTAATTGTGTTTCCACCCTTTTCAGGAATAAACAAATCTCATTTCTTGGAAATTTTCTATCCTTCAGTTTCGTTTTTTTATTCACTTGGTTGGTTTATATTCTAGATATGGGATAAAGTTGATGTATGATGCAGCAGCTATTACTAATAAAGGGTAAAGTTCCAATGTATAGTTGTAAAATATTAAGAATGGTCATTTTTTTTTCTTGAGGTGATTTTATTCAATGTATGGTTGGAGATTAAATATAAACTTTTTTTTAAAGAATTTGAGTCATAATTTCCCATTTTTGAATAACTAATCCCAAATATTCAATATAAGAATACTTTCTATTGGCGTTTTTTAAGAGATATTATTAATTAAACAGAAATTATTTTAGATAAACTTTAAAGTTATTATTAAATTTAATAATTTTATCATATATGTTAATTTCTAACTAGATAATAATGTAAAAGTCAGTATATTGTTAATGTATTCTAATTGAATTACTTTTTAACATTTTTTAGAATAAAAAATATATACAATACTATAAAAAAAACTTGAATATTTTCATTCATTCACAATCTGTATATACTGTTAACTATTATAATATTGTATTAAAAGTCATAAAAAGATGATTTATGAATAATTCATAACATAAAAACTTGTATGTTAATAATATAATGTATATTTGTTAAACTCATTTTAATATAATAGTATTAATTAAAATTTATGTACATCTTATTAAATAAACATTTTCAACATTATGATTATAATATAAAAAGGTTTGAATAAAAGTTATGTATAACGTCAGCAGTAAAAGCTATATTAATAAAATTATTTAAAAAAAAGGTCAAATATAAAGGAGTAAAAGCTAACATATATTATTAAGTCTTGTGTAAGTTTCATTTAAAATAGACATACTTAATTTTGTTTTTATTCACACAAAAAAATGTTTTTTTTTTCTCTATGATCTATCAAGCGATTCTAGTCCTATCTGTTGACTATCCTATTAGTGTTGACTAGCGTTTTTTTTGCCTTGCAGGTTATTTTTTTTCAAAACTATCCAAATATAACTTTTGAATTAATTTTCATTTAGAGTAATTAAAAATAGTTACGACTTTATAATTAGTAGTTATAAATCTTTATATGGCTTTTACATAATAGTTACGACTTTATAAATTGATTTTTATTACAAAGTCATAATTATTTTTATGATCTACTCTTAAATGATAATTAATTTAAAAATTAATAGCATTCGATAACTTTTTTTAAAAAACTCCAAAATGATAAAAAAAATCCTTATCCAAATTATTAGAGATGACTCAAAATGAGACTTAAACTCACTGTTCTATGTTTTAACATCGTGCATAACAACTATTAAGTCACTTAACTTTAAGTATATTTTTAATTCTTATAGGATACTCGTTTTATGTTTTTGTTCCTTATAATTTTATTGTGATTTAATTACTATAAAATTTTATTTTAAACTTTTCTATTGGAGAGTAAGCATATGGTGTTTCTTAAATAATATGGATAAATAATAATATATTCTGACAGGAGAGAGATTTATATAGAAAGTTTGTAATTTTGTAAGAACTAAAAATGGGTATCTTCTAACACGAGAGTAATATAAAAACCATCCGCCAACACCATGTGTCGTTGCTTGTACATTGCAAGCTCACTTTAGCGAGCATGTGTTACTAACTCAAACCCAAACCGCTTCATGTAGATTCTGCGTTCCCAACTCGTTCTTCCGACTCAACCCTGACTCGCCCGATTCCAAACTCAAACTCGCGCTCATGGCGAATAACCCTTCCGACGCTCCCGCCGACGACTTCCTCGAACAAATTCTCGGCCTCCCGACCTTCGCTTCCGCCGACTCCGGCCTCTCCGCCGCCGATGTCGGCCTCGCCGGTGCTGCCACTCAGGCTCCGATGATGCTGCAGCTCAGCTCCGCCGACGCCAACGCTCACCTCGCCGGCGCTGCCTTCCACGCGCCGGTGTATCAGCTAGGGCTGAGCTTGGAGCAGGGCAAAGGAGGGTTCATGAAGCCCGACGAAGCCTCCGCTAGCGGAAAGCGCTTTCGCGACGACGTCGTTGATAATAGAGCTAAGAATGTAAGACCACCACCTTTTTTCGAGTCTCCTCCTCTGTTTGGATGTGCTTTGCTTCAATTGTTTCAGGAAGAGCTATTATATGGTTAGAATTGCTTTACTCTATTTGCTATGTTCAAATTACCACCATTATGTTTACATGAAGTAAAACGAAACGTTTAAAAGGTTGATGAAAATAAAACCTAGGTAAAGTATTTAGAAAATGAGATTCTTCAACTTGAAATATAGACGGATTTGTTATGTGTGTGGTTGTTGATGCTAGTCAATTTGCTATAGACATCAATAACACGGCTCCCTGTAATTTTGCATGAACATTTCTGGGTTGTGATTTAGTGAGTTAGGTTATATATTTATGCCTTTGTGTTGGCACTTATGGTTACTTTCTGTGATCTTTGAACCTCTTAAATCATGTCGGATATGCATGTATACTTGACTTCGAGTAATCCTTGAACAATTGTTTTCTTGTTATGTGTGAGAGCCTTCTTATTCTTTTTTCTGCCTTTGGGAGGGAAGAGGGGGAGTTGATCAAGTAGCATTTATTCTCCTATTGCTAATTCGTAACCCTCTTGTAGGTTTTTCATGGGCAACCCATGCCTACTACTATGCCTGCTGCTCCACATCCTCCAGCAATACGTCCTAGAGTGCGGGCCAGAAGAGGACAGGCTACAGATCCGCACAGCATAGCTGAACGAGTGAGTGAGCTTTAAGATATTTTTGCTTGAATACCAATTGTTTTGCTGGGGTTAAGTTTGTAGCTCATTTTGTCTTCCATGTTACCGTTTTCATTACAGTTGCGCAGAGAAAGAATAGCAGAAAGAATCAGGGCATTGCAAGAACTGGTTCCAAGTGTCAACAAGGTATGTGATTTCTCTTGCATATCCTTTTATTACTATATATGGTCTTACCCTCTATCTTTAGCAAAGTGGAATTGTCTTTGGAGAAGTAAAGGATTAGTAGCATAAATTGTTTGAAAAGACAAACAAGTATCGAGTTAACATTTACAGAAGATGTGTATTTATTATCATTCCCCTTAATTTCTAGCTTGTTGACTTGATAATAACACAGATTATGATCAATTTGTGTTTAAGTAGATTCATATCTTGCGAATAAAAATGATATCACTCCACAATTTGTGGACCTTTTCAAGGCATGTTTGTGGCTGATCTGCCTTCTTTCTTGGGAGATCTTGTTCATTACATACTTGTTTAGTACTTCACCATCTTCACTTACACTGTTGACTTTCATAATCGTGTCTTCCTTTTACAATGCATACACTGACACACGAAATAGAGCAGATGTCATTACTTTTGTAGCTTTATTACTGAAGCTTTACAAAATAGTTTGTTCTTTTAATGTAAAAATTGCTTGAATTCATAAATATTGGAACACTTGTGGCTTATCAAGTAGCTATTTTGTTTGTCACACAAGGCCTAGTTAAAGTAATTAGTTTGTTGAAGCTGAAACTATTTTTGTACAGTGTGCAGAGTTTACCTGAATACAATGTGTAAAGTGTAAACTTCTTGATCCCCTTTCCCTGCAATTTTGTACTCCTTTCATTTTAGGAATTTTAAAGTAGGCATTATTGTTGAGTGGGAGGATTGCTAATCCAGGATAACTTGCTTCTGATGAAAGGGTTAAAAAAGAATAATAACGTCTTCATATATTCTTGATGACATGCATGGAAATTAAAATTTTTAAGTATGCTTGAAGTATCAAATGGATTTACTGGATTTCAAGGGGTGCTATGTTTTGTATGATATGTGTGATAAGTGATAACTGTGTTGTTTTATTGCATGAATGCTCAGTGTTTGTGAAAAAAAATATAACAATACTAAATTATTCAATTCTTCTAATATTATGATGCATTTTTACTATGTTCAGACAGATAGAGCAGCCATGTTAGATGAAATTGTGGATTATGTCAAGTTCTTAAGGCTTCAAGTGAAGGTAAAATACTATCATGCTCCTTAGCGATCCTGCTTTTATTTTCCTAGTTAGGTTTATAATGACCTTTCATAGTTTTTGTGGGTATTGCGGTATTGCCTGTTATATCTGTTAACCTTTTCATTTTTATCCCCATCCCACTGAGGTCAATTAGTTAGGATTCAACTCGTGATCATGAACCCCACAAAATGGTGGTTGCCACTTGCCACTTTGGGTGAAAACCTATTGGCTGACTAATTATATTCCTGAGAACCTATCTTAATACAGTCAAATGGTGGCCTTCAGGCTGCGTAATGCGTTTTAGTTACTTTTAACAATCCAATAGTTTTTTAAGGGTTTTTCGTTGGAATACTGATTGCTGTTTGAACCGTTATAGCAAATTATCAATATAAAAGCAAAAGGATCTTCTCTTTGGCCAAATTTGGATTTGTAGCTGTGTGAAATTAAGACTGCAGACGACTTCCAATAACTTAATTCATCTGCCTTTCAGGTTTTGAGCATGAGTAGACTGGGTGGAGCCGGTGCAGTGGCACCATTGGTAACTGACATTCCATTATCATCAGTTGAGGTGATTATTGAGAAGAAATAGTTGAAAGAATTTTATTATTTTTAATATCTTTGACTTCCAAGTGATTTAACAAATTCAGTGATGATCAGGAAGAAGGTGGTGAAGGTGCGCGAAACCGGCCAGCTTGGGACAAGTGGTCGAACGATGGCACAGAAAGACAGGTAGCTAAGCTTATGGAAGAAAACGTTGGGGCTGCGATGCAGTTTCTTCAATCAAAGGCTCTTTGCATCATGCCCATCTCACTGGCATCGGCAATATACCAGTCACAACCACCGGACACTTCTAGCATAGTCAAGCCTGAAACTAATCCTCCTTCATAGACCTAATTCACATGTTGCACAATCTATTATTATTGGTTCCATTTCAGGCTCACCTAATACTTGCTGGGACCCACACCTAACGCGTTATTTGTCTGTTCCAAATCCCCCCCATAAAATAAGTCATTGGCAAGCATCAAGTTGCAATCAAAGTCAGATGCCATAATTCTTCCTTTTTTTTGCCTTTCTTTCAGCTTTTGTCAGTACAGGGTTCGATGTCAATGCCTTGGAAAATACAAGCAAACCCCTATAACTTATCTTGCCGAATTTCAAGTAGAGGGAGGAAGAAAATTGTCAAAAGTTCAATTGATATGCTCTTCTTTTCTTGTGTCAAATTGGTGGGGATAGTGGACCATGATGTAAGCGCTTTTATAGTGGGGCTTAGTTTTTGTAGTGGGCTGTGGGACCTTCTAAAAGAATGTTAGAGAGTGGTGTGTGTGTAATGTGTATACTTTTAATAGTAGTGAAGCTGAAATGGACAATAGTTGCTTTAACAATGCGTTGGGCGTTGCCGAGTCCTGCAAAAAATTATGGTGCTTTTTGTTTGTTTGGGGCGTGCGTGAGTTGTTTACTCAAAAGCAATTGGACGACTTTTCCCTATTCTTCTGAATCATTATTAGATTTTGATTCATCAGATGGAAATGGAAGGACAAGTGTGTGTAGGTGCTCCTTTCATGCAATGACCCAATCCTTGTCAATCAGTAAGCTCTAACCTTATTCAACTCAAATGACAAGAAGTCTTTTCTCAATGAACTCATCTATGTACGTTAAAAAATGGTTCCCTAATTTTACTACTTTGAAGAACATTTCACCTTCTTTCGAGGGAATCTAGGGTCGCGTTAAATAGCCTCATTTCCTTAAGCTGTTCATGTCGCGGGATTTTTCTCTATTTCATTTTGGCAAACAAACAATCGCATTTGTCGTAAGTAATCTTCATTTTAAGAATATTGTCGCATGCACTTCGCTTTCTACCTTATATATTTCACATCTTTCGAGGTGACAATATCGTAGTGAAAGAGTTTGTTTATTTTAAAGTTAGATGGAATTGATTTTCATATGATTAATTTTAAACGGTTAAACGTAATTTAAATTGTTTTAATATTTTACTTAAGAACATGTACACAGAATGAGAAAGCGATTGTTTGTATAGAAAAAAATAGGACTTGTGTGTATGGAAAACTATATGACATCAATTATAATTACAAGATAAAAATCCTTCACCGGTTCTTCAAGAAAAATCTACCAAGGGTATGTGCAGATTAACCGGATTATCCTATATATAAATATATAATTGATGATACGTTTAAAATTTATAATAATCGTATGTTTTTTTAAGTAAAAACTTAAGAATTTGATTTTTTTATATTATCGACTCATTTAAAAGCTTAAACAAGATTTGCCTAACTATTTCTGCATAAATTTTGTAGCTTTGGATTGATAAGAATTCGTACTAGTGCTTCAATCTGTACGGAGTAAAAATGGGAAAGAAAAAAACGTTGGACCTGTGAAGTAAAATCAGTGGCAGGTTGTGAATTTTTTCACCTGGTTAAAAATGATGCGGGGCAGATATTAAAGGGATCTATGCATACCAGTACTCGTAAGGTGAATTATTAATTTATCACCATATATTATCACATTTGCACTAATTTTGTTTAGGATAAATTGAAATTTTGATCCCTTATAATTTTAAATGTAATTATTTTTAAACCAAAACACTTAATTCCTCTATTTTTCAAAATAAGTAATATTGATTCTTCTATTAATTGATCATCCAAAATCAAACATTCACTTTGATGTGACATTTGATATAACTGTTAACATAATATTTATATGAAAAAATTAAATAAAATGAAAAATAAAAAAATGTCTTAATAAGAATTAAACTCATGACCATTTATCCATATATAAAACAATAAATCACTAATACACTTATTTTGTTTATTAGCATTTTTTTTATGTATCATTAGTCAAGAATTTTTAATTTTTTTTTCAAATGATCAAAATTTATAAACTAAAATTTAATATATAAATATTTTTAATTTTTATTTCACCAATTTATAATTGAATTTTATAAAATTTTTACATAAATTTTTTAAATTGATTTTAATATACATATTATTTTTACTCTAATTATATACATAAAATTATTCATACACAAGACAATAAAACACTTGTTTTATTTAGTTATCTGGTGAACATTATTTTCTACATATCATTATTATTATTTTAATTTATAAATTTTGATAATTTGAAAAAAAATACTAATTCTTGACTAATGATACATAAAAAATAATTTTAACATATTTAATTAAACAAAATAAGTGTGTTAGTGATTTATTGTCTTATTTTATATATAAAGGATCATGAGTTCAATTCATATTAGGAACTAAATGTATTGATTTATAAATAGAAAGACAAAAATCACAAATTTAAAATTATAGAGAGATTAAATTTATAATTTAGTCTTTTTGTTTATTTCATGTTAGTTGCCTTACATATACTTATATTTTTCTATTTGAAAGATTTTTTATTTTCTACTGGAAGTAGTAAGTATACCAAGTTTAATATTAAACTAAATGTATTATGATTTCTTAATTTTTTTTATTGCTAATATATATTCATGAATACCCAGACTACCTTTTATTGTTAACTGTAACATCTCGGGTGCTGACGAAGGCGGGGAGTGATTGCCAGTGCAATGAGGCACGAACAATGAGCGGCTCCTGGCAGGCTTCCAGCGGAAGGGGTACATGAATGAATCGAATACACACCTAAACGAGAGGGATCCAAAGGATGTGCAGGTATGAGACTGTACATTTGAGGATAACTTAAAAGATTTAATAGGTACTACCTATACCAACAAGGTGCATCTACTTTTCGGTAGCCCATAACTAAAGAACTCCACAGTTAAGCGTGCTTGACTTGGAGCAATTCTGGGATGGGTGACCTCCTGGAAAGTTTCTCAGGAAGTGTGTAACTGAGGACAAAGCACATTGAAAAGTCTTGTGTTGGTATGTGGGGACAGTCGTTGATCCTACAAGTGACCAAGCGTTACATTAACATATATTCATGATCCCTAGTACGGATCCCTTAAAGCTATTTCCAACAAATGTAGATGAAAACTGTTTAGGACAAAGACTGTTAGAACAGAACTTGGGAAAATCCATAGCGTATAAGTTGTCACACAATAACCATTAAGCTAGTGACTGTATCCCATTTCGGTTACAGTGGAGGGGATTCCTATTTCTATTCCCTTAAAATGAGTAGGAGAGTACCATACTGACCAAACATGAAACAAAGTATATAGTTCATGGTTATGCAGAATGAATCTATTAAAACATACGGAAACGAAAAAGAAATTAAAGACAGGAGAGTCAGAAGAAGATCATGCATTGTCGCTTAAAAGGAAAAAAAAAGAAGCTGAATTTGTGGATATTCATATCCGCTGAAGTCGACAATTCCCCCACTAGTTGCTCTCCCCTCTCCCACCATCACTGCATAATTGGTGTACATTCATTCTTTCATTTGTACTTTGTGAGCTGTTGCCTCATATAAACTTAGACTCATAACAAACAATTGCACGTGTAAACCCATGTCACTATCATAATTTTAACTTTGCATTTGGTTAATATCAACATATTAAAATAAATAACTACTAAAAAAATATAAATCAGTTTATTAAACAGAGTGTGTGTGAGTTGTTGTAAATTTATTAATATTGTCTTTGATTCTTACTAATAAAAAAATCATTATATATGATAAATTTATTCAATTTTATAATAATTATTCAAAAATCATATTATGAATAACATCTAATTGGCAGTAAAAAAATAATTCTAACTGAATGACAGTAATCTACCGTATATGTTTATTAAACTCAACGTATTAATCTCGTACTCGCAGTATCAACAAAATTTACCAAAAGCAACGGTTCATCAAGACATCAATTGATGAATATAAAAAAACTGTTTTTTTATACGGTCGTTGCAGAGAAGGTCTTTTGGTTTCGGCCAATAGTACAAAAAAACTCTTTCAATTAAAACATATCCCAAAAATATTAATGGACTTTTCAAATGGGTCCAACTGAGGGTGACTTAAAGCGATCTCATGCAAATGGACCTGCGTCATAATTCTCCACACACAATGTCATGATTTGTAAAAGTTGCGAGAGGAGAGGGCACGGTGGCACGGTGTTGGAAAAACCAGTGGTAGCAGCATCAAACATTTTCATTAAGAGCTGGATATATGGATTTCCATAAATTACGGATTTGAGCTTAAAAATAAGTTATTCATTGTTAGCTCATATGGGTCGAATACTTGAATTATATATTTTACGAGATTAAATGGCCATTAATATATTTTATTGCATTTACATAATTTATGATAAGGAAAAATATTTCAATTTGATAATAATGACAATTTTTAAACTATAAAATAAAATGATATACTAACATGATTTTTCAAGAAATTGAATGATAGTAACATATTCTTTCAAACACCATACTCTATTATTAATTAAAATTTATTGAGACTTATGAAAAAGAATTGAGTCCCATTAACTATTAATTGAATCGCACTCATAATGTTATATCTTCCAACAGTTTTCAACAAATGGTAGAGACATAAAATATATATTTGTAATATGTGAGAGAGGATAT
Organism: Glycine latifolia; assembly: GCA_013407115.1. Lineage (NCBI taxonomy): Eukaryota > Viridiplantae > Streptophyta > Magnoliopsida > Fabales > Fabaceae > Glycine > Glycine latifolia. The sequence continues at coordinate 25,175,928 of CM023943.1, forward strand.
TACTAATCCTTCTCTAGTAGAATATCGTATCAACAATGTAAATGATTGACACAGTTATATAAAACTCCATTGCCATCATAAGTGAAAGATACCCGTAATGTCTCACCCAGGAAAAAATAATAATTTCGTGTCAACATTTTGAGTACTCCTTGTTCCGAACTCTTGTAAGGGTTTAGGCCCAACACACAATGTGGACTTAGTTGTTCGATTTGACCCGAACCCAAATCATCCATGCACGTGGGAGGATCTCAAAGACATTCTAGAATGTTGACTCCAATCATGCATCATGTACACACTATTTAGTATACCATTCTCTATATATTACTCTGCTGAGCAATGATAGTGATAGTAATTAATATCGAATTTTTTAAGGTCAAGGGCGATAGTTAGGCAAACCAAAAACACAGGAAACAAATGAGAAAATGCATTGGTGACTGAATTATATATGCAACATATATACATGAGCACAGATCCATATAAAACTCACATTGAATAGAGAAAAATGGATTTCTGGTGCTGAAACTCATAGAGAAGAGAGATATGGTTAATTCATGACAAGGGGCGGGGCAAACTTTCTGGGGGCCCTGTTTAATATTTCCTTTTTTTAGAAAATGGGACCCTCAATTGGCAATTTAAAAATAAATGACTTATTTAAATAAGAAAAATACTTTGTTCAATAAATATTACCAAAATGTATTGAAGTTTGAATGTTTTTTTTGAAGAGAGTAAAAAGCGAAATAAGGAAGGAGGAGAGAGAAAAAAATTGGGTGTGTCTCAGGAAATGTAAAAATAGTAAAAATTGTTGTTGGGGGGAATTGAACCTTGGACCCCTTGATTATTAAAAATAGATATTACCATCTCCTCTAATTTTCAATATTGAACATATGTTGCAGTAATTAATATTTGAGACCCCTTATTGTTTGGGGCCCTGTGCGGTTGGACCCCTTGAATGGACCCAGAACCGGCCCTGTTCATGACACCAAACTACCAATATGTTGATCTAGATATATAACAGAAAATGACAGACATTTAAGAAATGCTAATCCCTCCCAACATTTTTACAACAATTTTTACAGTTCGAGAGATAAAAAATGGCAAAAAAGAAGAAGTACATGTTAAAATGAATAATATAATTTTTATTATTATAAAAAGTATAGTGAAAAATTATAATAACTATATTATTACTGCGTTCGTGTATAGATAGTTTACTGATATTGGATATGAATTCATATATCTTGGTATTTACTCTTGGTGCCTGCCGACGCTAGTAGATCTCGTGCAGTCGTGCTTCACATGGAAATTTCGCACTGCCATTGGTATATGGATAGTCCCATCAAACTAGTTTGGTGGGTTTGGAACACCATGACATGAGATCTTCAACAATAATTTGATGTTACACACAATACGGCCAAATTAAACTTCATATGTAATATGTAATGTCTCTGAAGAAAAGAAAGCCATCTTAACTTATATCTATTTTCGACTATAATTTTTAATTCAAAACTTCACGTGACAGGCATTGTAAGCTCAATCTTAAATAACATTTCTAAATATGAAAGAACCAATCAATTTCCATTATATATGATGACAGAGATAATATTCATAGCAAAGGGTTTCGTTGATTCGTTCATATCCTTTTTCCTACTTTATCCCAGCATCGTCTGACCTCGACTTCATCTTTTACCATAAAAGAAGTTTGAGACAGAATGGGCGTTGAAAACTAAACCAATTTTTTAATTGATTTAATATAATTGAAAATCAATTAAACTAGAAATTAAAAAAAATCACATTTATATTGGAATTTGACTTATTTTTTTATCTTATTATTGAAACCAAACCGAACCACACTGATATTATATTTATATTAGCATAATAGTATTTTAAACTTTTACAACGATATTAGTATGTGATTTTATGTGTGTTTGACGTTTTGGTTATGTTATTATATATATTTTGAGTTTATGATATTTGATATAATACATGACTAATTGATTATGAATGATTTATAATATATATATATATATATATATATATATATATATATATATATTATAACATTAAGAACAACTAAAACATAAAAATAAAAACCCATGCCCCTCCCCCATTCCCTTTAAAATACTATCTCCCCTAATTCTCTACCTCCCCCAGCCAAACAAACCGACGTTAAGGGGTATTTTTGTTTGTTTGAAAGCCATTTTTTTCTACTGATATAGTTAAGGGGTATTTCTAAATCCTCCTTGAACAATTTCCTACTAATCCTATTTCATTTTTTTTGGGTAAGTATTGAATATATATTAAGAAATTAAACATATTAACATTTTCACTTAATACTTTCATTATAATATATAGTTGAAAAAATTGTCCAAAATTTATATAAAAATATAACATTACCTGTAATAAAAAAAATGAAGTGAGAGCTTAATTATTACGGACTTAAGTATTTTTCCCCTCTACGGTAGAACCAGCTGAGTAATTCTACATTCTCTTGCCTATTCAGGTTTTGAAAATAGTTTTAGCGTTTTAGCTTGATTCCACCAAAGCTGGACAGCGCGCATAACTCAAGTGAAAGAGACATATTTAGGCTATGTTGACAATAATATTTCAGTTCATTTTTTTTTGTTTTTTTATTAATTAAAAAGCTTATTTCACCGTTCGATAAATAATTTTTTTAATAATTTTAAATGTTACTTAAAATAGTGTTTTAAAAATATTATCTTGAAATTTTTTTTTTATTTTTTCATTTTTATGATTCTATCTCTAATATATTTATATTTTTTATTACTCTTTTTAAATAAATCATGATTTTATTATTTATATGTCATTTTATTTTTTTCAACTACTTGAACTTTAGTTTAACGAACACTTATAATTTTTCAAGCTACCCACTTTCATCAATTATTCTAGCTTTTCAATTTTTAATTAGTTTTTCAACTTTTTCCAAACATAGTCTTATATATATAATAGGGACCAATCCACACGTTGTATTGCGGGGAAAATTGCCTCCATTAATTTTTATTTATTTATATGTGTGTAATAAAAAAAATTATCCCTATAAAATGGGTATTGATCCTATAAGATGATATTTTTAAAATGTATAAAAATATAATAAATAAAAAAGAGAATAATTTGATATTTATTTTATTATTTTAATTTTTAGATTTAAATACAATTTTGGTCTTTTAATTTACTTTTTAGGTTCAATTTGGTCCCTTTAATTAATTTAAAAGGTTGAATTAGATTCTTTATTTTTTATAATAAATTCAATTTTAATATCATATTTCTACCATCATCTCCGAATATTTTCAAAAATTGACACCAAATTGAATCCATTTTAAAAAATAAAAACCTAATTAGAAATTTTAAAAATAAAGAAACTAAATTGAATCTAACATATATAAATTAAGGGATCAAATTCAACCTTTTAAAAATAAAAGAATCAAAATTAAACCTAAAAAAATTAGAGAGCCAAAATAATAACCTAATTTTTAATACTCCAACTCCTCTAAGTAACATTCAGCAAAGCATAACAATTCATTTACTAACTTATAATACATTATTTCATTTGAGTGATTTCATCTTGATCCTCAAATAGAGCAAGAAATAGATTAAAAATTGTCATTTAAGATATTTCTCTACAATTAATATTGTGAAGAATAAAAATGCACAATCATATCAAAAAAAGATAAATGGTTGAATGATTATTTGGTTATATATATAGAAATAATTTTTTTATAATATTGACAATCAAATCATCAAGAGAGCATTTTTAATGAAAATACATAAATAATAATTATAATTTGTAAAAGTTTAAATATTTTGAATTATTTTTTTGTCACGATATTATATGTTTTGTAAAAACTTATATATTTTTCTTCTGTAGAAATATTATAAAACTACTTCTTGTCAAATTTTTTTGAATACCTCAATATATATATATATAATTTCACACGTATTTGGACACAGTCTAGATATATAAGCTGGTGGTTCAATGGTAAAGAAATAAAAGAAAGACAGAAAACTCGTGGATTCTATCACTCAGTTGAAAAAAAAAAACGAACTAACAATTATTATTAAAAAAAACTTACTCTATGGTATAGGCTATATAGTTCATTTTAGGGAGAAAAATATCATTTAAGCAATGTTTGGAGTCTTGTACACTATTGTGCCATTTGAATCTCTATGGTCACCTGAATGCGAGTTCAATAATTGTGTCAGAAGTGACTTACCTACTCTGCAGTAGTAGACAATCACGAATGCAAAAATCTGATGAATCCAAAGGGATATTTGTAAAGTTTACCCGACCGACATGCTCTTATATATACTACTGCATTTATTTGAGCAGTGAGGTTACGTGTTTGTAAGGCTAATTTACATAACTAGGAAAGGTCAATCATCTCAATTCTCATCCAAATCCAATGGCTTCAGAAGAACTATATATGCATTTACATACACATTAAAAAAATTATTAGTTAGTCATTTTTTTTCTTTTTATTATTTTTTATCAGCATTAGTTAGTTAAGTAGTACTATAACATGTCAATAGTTCCGATCAAATTTTTATACGAAATACTCTACCATGCATGCATGGGGAGATTAATGGGAATCATGATGAGCCACCTAATAATGTCATTTCATATATGATATTTGTAAAACTTATCTGTATTATTTCTGGAGAAAAAAAACTTGGTAGGCAATAAGCCCAGGAAAATGTTTTGTTGACCTCTATTGGGTGTCACTACATGAAGAAAGAAACAAATAAAGAGAGAAAAAAAATAAATAATAACATATAGTAAAAATAAATTATAGATAATAGAAATAAAAGGTGGGATTCACCTAGCGTAACCAGAATATATTTTACCACCGTATATATTTTTGTGTGTGTGTGTGTGAAGTATATCATCGTATGTATTTTTCTATTCATAAAAACTTATCAAAACATATAGGAACTAAGTTTCTGTGAAGAAAATCTATAATTGTACGTAGCAGAAGTTTAAGATCTTGAAAATTTGACTGTCTTTGGTTCAAATTATTAAGGTGTTTCTACTTTCTAGCTTTCGAAAGTTAGTACGTATGCCGTTAACTAATAAATATATTGGGACAAAGAATTATCATCGTTTGACTTGATATATCTCTGCATGTTAGTGCTCATCCACTCACAATAGTGGTGGAATTCTCAATATTCGGATGGAAGATTTGACGCGCGTCTGTTAAAAAGTACCTTTTTCCTTTTTTCGTATCATATATATTTCATCGTATCATCCTTGATTATTCCAAAATCGAGTAGTTAACATCAAATTTTCGAATCATATATGAACAAATAAAATTTGCCTTATGTTACAACCTAAAATCAAACGGAAAGACATAGCTTTATTATTATTATATTCTCGATCAGATCTAGCTAGGACAAAATGATTATTATTATTATTATTAATTTTTTTATTTTTTTTACAATTATATTCTCGATCTGTACAATTGAAATAGCTTTAGCTTTTCTTATATTTTCTTTCTCTTTCTTTTTGAGAGGAATATTACATATAATTTAGAAAGTAGACCTCAAAGCCGCCTCTGTTGAAATTAATAAAACAAAAATAATGTATACATATAATATATATATCCATCTATTTTCCTATGATAAACTATATATGAGTTCTCATAAAACACCATGTACTTGCTTTCACAACACAAAGGGTATTTGTCTCTGAAGACCTCATGACTATCTTGCTTTTGTAAGTTTTGTTGGTCACAAACAGCCCAAACCCTTTGCTTCTGATTCTTTGATTATCTTCAGCCTCTTGCAGGAGGATACAAACATGCTGCAATTAATAAGCAAAAACAGCTCTATGAGAGGGAGAATATACAACAACAAAAAAATATAACACAGATAGCATATAATAAAAACTACAGTATTCAATTATATATAAAAGGAGAGAAATAGACCAAAAAACTTACTTCCATGGAACATCTCCAACAAGCATCCAGTCACCATCCTTGTCTTCATAAGTAGGAGCGTATTCAGAGCCATTGTAACCTTCCCTCTCTGAATATTCACCTGGATATCAAAAATAACCATAAATCATCATTCATTTTGCTCAAGTAAGAATTATAAAAACACGAAAAGAAAATGTTAAAGAACAAAAAAAGATTGTTGTTAATTTGTTGGAGATTCTTACCAAATGTGCACTTGAACAAACTTTGCAAGGCTGTGAGGAGTTCTGGGTAGCTATTGTAAACCTTGAGATCTATCTTCCTCAAGTAAGGTGCACCAGCCATACTCACTTTCACGTACATTCCACCTCCATCACCCTGCAGCTGCTCCACCTTCTTTTGTTGTTGCAGGCTGTTCTTCCTAAAAGATCTAATTGGTGGCCACCCCACTACTTGTACCCTGCCATCCATTAGCATCATTATTACTTTTCAGTTTTCATTCATTATATTAAGATAAATGCTAACCGGCCAGTATCCTTAAGCATTGCTTAAAGAATTAAAAATATATATTAAAATGTATAAAATTATATTGTTCATAATATTTTTTATGCTCTCTTATAATTTATAAATAAATATTTTTAATTTTTAATTTTTTAATTAATATTCTAAAGACACTAGTTCATAAGACTCTCATATTAATTATATCCTTTTGTAAATATATAAAAAAAGTATATTTTGCTTACTTTGCAGGTTGGACACTGTCTTGATCATGATCACTTGTGGTGGTAGAATCTGAAGAACCATTAGAGTTGCACCTGGACTCTTCCACAATGGGTTCTGGTGAAGATCTCTTGTTGCTTCTAACAGCAGATCCACTACTGGATGAACTTTTCTCATGAGTTTCATCACAGCCGGGTAATCCCAATCTCAACTCTGTGGCCTTAATATTCATCAGTTCAGTTTCAAAGATCCCCATTGAATATTTCTGATAAACTTCTTATAATAATAATAATATCTATAAATGATGATAATAACCTTCAAATTCCAAATCCAAACGCTTGCTCAATTCTGATTTCTGAAAAGGAGAGAAATATGTGTATATATATAGTTAGAGGTTTAGGTAAAGAGATTGATTGATTGAAGAATGGAAAAAGGATGTGGTAGCTCGTCAATTTTATAGGAACATGTTAGGGAGGGGACGATAAATGTAGCTCACTTATTATGGTGGTGCATGAATTGCTTCCGCACACCGAGGGGAAGGATAAACTAATCGACCGCTGGCCTGTCTGTCACACGCGCTTCCTCACCCGCCAATCACACCGTGACAAGGCATCGTTTCGGCCTTTCGGGGGCGGGGGGGAGTGGGGCCCACTCCACACGTCTGTCACATGAAGGACACGGAAAGCAGGTTGTTCGAGTGGGAGGGGGCATTGAGGAAACAAACACAGCCATTGATGGTGACAAGAGTGTACCACAAACTGACGGTTCAGATCGACTGATCTTTTGGGAGTGGATCTGGGAGCGTTGGATCTGTATAGAAACAAATCCATGTGACAGAGGGGTGTGGGGCCCAAGTGGGTGTCCTTGATTGGATGGGCATGACCATGTGGATGTTGCCCAGTGGGTACGTCACATGTGGGATTTGCATGTGCAATGCTCAATTCCTCCTTCCTCATCTTTCCTATCTCTAACAAATTCTTTTTTCAATATTATAATTATAACATTATTCATTAAAATTCCTGTGGAATAGGACAATCCTGAATAATGCATCTTAATTTGATATATATGCTGGTAACTAATCCTGATCAAAATCTAATATGCGTAATTATTAATTGATCTAAACGTATAAGCAAATATCCATTTTGGTTTTAATTTGTGCAATTCTAGAGAGAGAGAGAGAGGGAGGTGTAAGTTTAGTAGTTGACTACACTAACGAACTTGTTATCCTCAAATTAATTATCAAAGATGTTTCAAGAATACTTTGATGATGATGAAACTACTAGTATCTTAAAGTCTGTTCCTAAAGGACTCGTGAAAAATTAAATATTTTGATATACAAGCCCATTAGATATCAAACGCAGTATTCAAGCTAAAACAATATTCGAAATAAAAACAAGTAAAATTTTGGACGAAAATAAAGGAAGAACAACAAAGTTTATTGCTAGTAATTAAACAGTATGATCCAGTATATTGTCAATGTATGCCGATTAAATGCATGTTTAGAAATTCTTTTCGTCAAACGTGATCCAAGTATCAAACACAGTAAATAGATATTTTATAGATTTTGCGTTTTTTAACCTATTTTGATGTGATTTTTGCTCAAGACACACATCTAGCTAGGATGAGATCCTAAATACACATCAAGTAAATAAACTATTTATAAACTTCACAAAATATAATAGTAAAAGGACGTTAAATTTTTCTCATTTGATTATTGATCATTTAATCGGCCATTCACCTTCATAATTATATATAAACTATTTATAAACTTCAAAAGTTTTTTTCTTTTTTGACTGACTGACCTTCATAATACATATTAATATGTTACTTTATGAATTTATAAACGTGTACTAGTATATAGTACACCTACGCAACATTTAAATAAAAGACTGTGCTACATTCCAAGCAATGCAAATGCATGAAAAATCTGCATAGATGGCCAATGGGGGATTTGCTAGTTCAATGATAGCACCCACCAACAGTGAGGATTATATTCGGGTTCTTCATCATTTCCCCTTTCTTCACATTAAAAACACTACACGTACACAACACAAGCCAGTTATTGTTTGAACCACGCATCAAAAGCACAATCGAACGTCTCCAAAACCAACTCACATAGGACTATATGATAGATGTAAGATATGTTAGCAAAAAGGAGAAGCATTGGCCAACGGGGATACACAAAAGTTTCACGTTACATGCGACACCATTTTTTATAATAATCCAAAGGGGTATCCTTTTCTTGACCCAACTCACTTCTCTTCGGAGGCATCTATATCTACTTTTCCCATCAAGCTAAGTATAATATATTATATGTGTTAGTTTCATTGTTTGTCATCTTTCACTTGCAATGTCTGTCATCCACTATATGTTGGTAAAAGTTAACACTAGAAACTAAATGACTTCATTGGCAAGAAGCGTTTCGTCACAAGTTTCCTTTTGATTTAATTAAAAGTACGTTCTATCGTGAGGGATTTAACTCTATATAAACGAAATTTAGAAAATTTTGTTTTGTTTTGTTTACTAACCTCTTTTTTCTTAACTGGTGGGATCGAAGAGAAAAATATCTAGGCACGTAATAGCCAAATGACATACAATATGGTTAGGAACTTCATGCATAATAAAGGGTTGGAAAATGGAAAAGACGGTGATTAAAGTAATGTAATGTAATGTTTAATTTGGAAGCATAGTAGTGGCAGCTAGCGTGGCGATGTGGCGTTATATGAAGGCACACACGAGCGATGTAGTTAATTTTGATGGTGATGTAAAGTGGGCCTTGAGCCACACGTGGGTGATAGGATCGGAGCCTTTTTGATGTTAAAGGAGGTAGGGAATGAATTGAAGGCCCAAAATAAAATAAAATTTTGTTGGCTAAAGAGAGAGAGTCCCCACTCCCACACCTTGGTTGCTTCCTTGTTCCCCAGGATGCCAAAGCATTCAATGTGATTGATTGTTTCGGCCATACATTGGCCATGAAATCCTATCAATGCACCTTCTTTTAAGATACTATCATTAACAGCTAACACAGACAATTAAGCAAGGATGTAATACAGCTCTAACTTTGCATTGGAGCTTAACTGTTAAAGTTAACGTGTTGTTTCGATGCTCTAATTTAGAACATTTCACTAATCATATTTAATTAGCAAATGTTTAATCTATTATTCTCATAACTTTTAATGCAGTACTGTAATGCGTTGAATAAAGGGTTCGTTACCTTTGTCTTAAAATTTTCATATAAGTACTATTTAATTTGTAAATTTAATTAAGATTTTATATATTTTGTTTTAGAAATTAAATTATATTTTTTTCTCAAAATATATTAGGATTTTTTTGGTGATGGTGAAAATATATTAGGATTTATTCATACTTGGTTAGGAGTTTCAGTACTACTATTATATATAGATTTAACTCAAATTTGATTCATATTATATCTAGGGGTGTTCACGGGTACGGGTCACCCGTGAACCCGAACTGATCCGAATCGATCCGAACAGTTTGGGTTGAGTCATTTATATATTTGGGTCAAAACCGAACCGAACCAATCAAAACCGTTCATGTACGGGTTGGGTCACGGATTTAGATTTACAGATCCGTTGACCCGATAACCCGATCTGTTAACCCGTAATAATAATATAAATTTTATTATATATATATATATATATATATATATATATTAAAAATTAAAAAAAAAATTGACAATAAAAAAGGTGTGGTATTGTAAATGTGTGGCCTCAATGAAGCCCAATCCATAATCATATTATCTTATCTTATCTTTAGGATTTATGTTTCTTTTTATTCTCTCATCCTTCTCTGCACTTTTGTTACCCTTTCATCTCATTCCTTTCTCTGCACTTCTGTTACCCTTTCATCTCATCTCCTTCTCTGCAACTGCATTAGAATCCTTTGTCTGGATTCTCATTAGAATCCCTTTGGGTTCGTACTTATCGTCTGGCTTTGGCTACCAATCACTCTACTTGAGGCATTTCTGTTCACCATTGAAACTCCGTCGTGGGTAAGTGTGATTCTTCGTTGCTATATTGCGATTAATATTGAATAGTACACAAATGCTATATTGCTATATTGCTATATTAACCAAACGCTTTGCCTTTAAAAAAGAATTTGTGAGGTATCTATTTATTTGGATTTGATATATATGCTCGTGAGTCATGAATAATGGAGCTTGAATATTATATAGATGATAAATTCTAATTAGTAGCGTTTTAAACACATTCCTAATTATCATTAACAATCAAATTTGATATAATTTTTAGCTACTATTTGCTATAAATTAAAATATATTAAACTTGTTGCATGGATCAAAATTAATTTATTCATTTTAATTATTTTTCAAAAATTCCATCATTTAATTGTTTCTAAGAGACTAGAAAAAAGAAAAAAAAAGTAGTTTCTTTATCTTCTTTCTACCTGTTAAGGTCTACCCTTTGACTTATTTCTGTTTCGAAAATCATTAATGTAGTTAGCATAACATGATGCTTTTAAAGCTCTGGTTCTCTAGGAAAGGCATATGTGGTTGTTTATGTAATGTAGTGTTTTATATAGTAGTAATGAATAAATCTTTTGGATAAATGTTTTTTTTTTCGATTTATAGAAGGACAGATTATATTGTTTTGAACCTTGCTCGCATAAAGTCGGATTTCAATTTCTATCCAACAATCAGGATGGATAGAAAGACATATCATCTGCCCTTTGATTCTCTGGCCGAGTTGGAATTGCAAGGGGGAAGAAGTTTTTACAGAGGTAAGTGGGAATTGATAATAATATAATCTAATTTATTGATGCCTACCGGAAAGCTCAGTAGGGGCTGAGCTAGACAAGCAAGCAACTGTCAGCCCTCCTAATAGGCAGGGGAGAGATCCTTACCAATACATTTAAGATCCGGCTTAAAAGACAAAACAAAAAGCATCTCTTATATTTTGGTTATTACAAAACTTGATTTGTAAGAAACAATTGTGATTCAGACTATTATAGTAAATTTTGTTCAAAAATCTTTTGTTTTAATTTATATTATAAGTCTATTTTAAAATATTATGTTGATAGTATTAAATGAATCAATTTTACCATTTTCATACATTTGATAATATTGTGTTAATTGTATGAGATATTTGAAAGAATCGTGATATAAAATAGTAGTTCTAAAAAAAATTAAATGGGTAATCCGGTGATCCGAACCGAACCGAACTGTTCATGAATGGATTGGGTTGGGTTGGGTTTCAATTTTTTTTTTCCTGAAAACCGAACCGAACCGAACCGATCAAATTTGATTGGGTTGGGTCTTAAATTTGACCAAAATCAATCCGAACCGACCCGCGAACACCCCTAAATTTATATCAGGAGATTTGTCCTTAATATAAAATTTTCATGTAGATAGTTTAAAAAAATATTTGTCTTTTAATAAGAATTCACACAATTTAATGAAATTAATTTTTTTTTTATAAATATGAAATCAGTTTTTTTTCTTCAAATAAATGAGAACAGAAGGAGTATAAAACAATACTGAATATTAATATTACTATTGAATAAGAATTTCTTCGAGAAATCCTCATGAATAATCCTCGCAACTCTTTAATTATGATTTGAGAAATTAATCCTGTAAGAACGATATTGCAAAGTTCTTATAATATCAAGCATGCGTTCTAAAATTAAACCATGAAATTTTTAGCTTTTTTTTTTTTCAAGAATAGTACGGAGTACAATTAATATTGTTTTTTTAGTTTTGGCTTAATTAATGTTTACGGTTTACCTGATGCTATATGAAAAAAAATTTAAAATGAAGTAAAAATAAAAAATATTTTAATAGGAACTGAACTCATACCTTTTTTATTTATAAATAAGATAATAAATCATTAACACATTTCATTTGTTTATTTAATTATATTAACATTATTTTTTCTGTATTACTAATTAAGAGTTATTAATTTTATAAAAAAATTATCAAAATTTATAAATTAAAAATATTTAATATATTAATCCTTTTAATTTTATTTTATATCATTTTATATGTTTTAATTTTAAATAGTTTACATATTTTTTTATTTTACCAATTTTAATTAAATTTCATAAATTAATATGTAAATTATTTATATTTTTTAAACTTATTTTAATATACAAATTATTTTTACTCTAATTTTATCGTCTTGTCTATTTTATGTATATAATTAGAGTAAAAATAATTTGTATATTAAAACCAATTTACAAAAAATCATGTAAATAATTTATAATTTTAATTTAATTAAAATTGGTAAAATAAAAATAAAAACATGTAAACTATTTAAAATAAAAACATATAAAATACAATTAAAAAGATATATATTATATATTTTTTAATTTATAAATTTTGATAATTTGAAAAAAATTAATAACTCTTAACTAATGACGTATAAAAAATAATGTCAATATAGTTAACTAAACAAAACAAGTGAGTTAGTAGTTTATTGTTGATTCTATGAATAAATAGTCATGAATTCAATTCCTATTAAAATACTTATTATTTTTCACTTCATTTAATCTTTTTACACCTAAGGGTTATGTCAAAGGCTTACATAAATTTTAGGATTATGTCAACGGCTTACATAAATTTTACATCAACACTAATATGTCATATCAAAAACATAATTAAGAAGATAAACAATACTTCATTGAAAAGAGACATTTATCATAAAAATAAGTTGGTTAATATTAGAATGGAATAGTACTATTATTATTATTATTATTATTGGTGGTTAGTAGGATAATTTATGCAGTACTATCTTTTGTTCATATTTATTAGACTCAATAAACTAATTTATCAATATTAAAAAGTAATTAATTTAGTTTATAGTAATAAATTTATCTTAAATTTATATATTTTTTTTGAAATACCATTATCATTAATGTTTTTTTCTCTTCTAAATGGATATTAGTAAAACTTCTCTCTTATTTAATTATGGGTAGTTTTAGTTTAAAAATAATTAATGCATATATAAAGAAATAAACAAGTTTAAAAAGTTAAATCTTATAAATATGAATGGAGATTGCAAGTACTACCAAATTAGTTGAAAAATTAAGGATATTTTAGTTTAAATTTAGTATCAATTGAATGTTTCTTAATTAATGTGTCATAATAAAATACCATTATTTTTTAATGGAGCAAAACTTTAGACTTTTAACGCCAGGATTGCAAATAATCATTAATTGGGTCGAAGTGTCCAACTAAGTGGTTTGCTAATCCACACAAAGTTTGTTTGGGTAAATTTTTTTATAAATACTTTTAATAGGAAAAAAAAATAATGAAATGGACTTTTTTATAAGTTAAAAATAAAAGTTGTCCGTATATCTTTTTTAAAAGATGAAAGAAATTTTTTAAATTAACTAATAATTGGCTAATGAATTTTTTTTTAATTTATAGAGAAACTTATTTTATTTTATTTTTCTTATTTTTTTATATACTAAAAATGCCCATAAGTCAATAACCGTACTTCTTTCTACCGTATAAAACATTTGTTTGCGTAATTTTTTTTTTCATACTTTAAATATTATACCAAGATTCGTGTTTGAAAGACTTCATTAGGTCGCGAAATATACAAACTTTCATATTTGATATAAACATTTTTCTCTTTACTTCTGTACTCTCATGCTATTATTGATATTTAAATAATGAGAATCTCGACGGTTTTTAATTTAAATAACATTTTAAAATATAGTTAAGAAAATATAAGAAAAATATACATATATAACAATTTAATTTTTTTTAAAGAAGTCAGTTGGATGATATACGTAGTTGAAGATTTTAAAACATAATTATATGACCCAACTATTTACTAAGTTGTTATGTGTTTTTTTTAAGAAAATTGTAGGACCTAATTCATTTTTTTATGATTTTTATTTTATCAATTCAATTCGTAAAAGTGAAAATTCTTCTTTTATTAACTAAATTCTACACACAATTGAGTATATCATTTTATCTTATTTGATGAGTATATCATTTTATCTTATTTGACATTTATCAATTAACTTATACTAGTATTACCAAATACTTTTAATTGTATAGGCTAACTTTTAACTTTCCAGTTCCTAACTTATAGCTTATAAACTAGTTTAAACAAATATAATCATCATATAAACGTGACTTATTTACAAAATCCTACCACAAATACTTATTTACAAACTAGTTCATTATTTACCCTAGATACCTATCTTCAATTCGCATGAATAAAAAAAATCATGCCACAAATAAAAGGAAAATTAAAGGAATAAAGATCCTTAAAGGAATTATATAAGAAAGATATGACAATTTCTCTTTGTCTTAATGGAGGGAGTATTTATGAAAGAGGAGTGCAAAAAAGATACTATTTCTAATATTTCTTTATAGGTTATTTTTGGCATAATTATCTGAAAAGTTAGTTAGAAATTAAAAAGTTAGTTATAAACTGAAAAAATAACTATTAACTTTAAGCTAAAAATTAATATATGAAAGTTGAAAATTTAACTTAATAAATTATAAGTGTTAGTAGAACTAATTGTTGAATTAGTTAAAAAATATAAAATAATAAAATTATGATTTATTTAAAAAGAGTAATAAGGAAATTGGATAAATAATCAGAGATAAAAATATGAAAAGTTAGAAGTTAACATTTTAAAAAACATAAAAAATTACTAAAAAAAACTTATTTATCAAATAATTAAATAAATTTTTTAGTTAAAAAAAGATAAAAATTAAGTGGAATATACCAAACATAACCATAGTATAAGAAATATTAGACAACTTTGAGATGTGTTAATTTTATTTTATATGCTTACTTTATTTTAAAGTTTATTAACGAGATACCCATGCATTTTTGTAAATTTAAGTGTATTTATTGGGCTACTAACGAGACACCCATTCATATTAGTAATTGGTTGAAAAAGTAATTCCTTAAATTATGAGTAATATCATTAATTATAATTTTATTTATTGGGTATTTTTAAAATAAAATTTACTAATTAAAATAGCTAATATAATTTTTTTATAATGATGCATTATGTATTTCTTATATAAAGGATCAAAGACAATATTATCTAATACACTTTTTGTAACACACATTTTGAGTTAAAATCTTGACAATCATTAAATGATAAGTAAAATACATAAAATTTTGTGATTTTCAATACATTCTAATCAATAATAGAATATTTAAAAAGAGCCTATTACCTTTGATCTTTATTATAAGAAAAAAAAATAGCTTCACATTAATTAAAAAAATTAGTTAACATTATTTAATTTTTAAACTAACATTCACTAGAACTTGATATTAAGAATAAAATTGAGTTATTAGAAATAAAATATTAATTAAATGAATGATATTTTAAAGATTTAGTCATTAAATATAGTAAACTTAGTTAAGATTTATTTATATTTGATACTAAAATATATGATTTTTTTTGTTTATATTTATATTGGACTACTTTTATAGAAGAAAAATCATTAGACAATTCAAGACAACCATGAAGGTAACTAATCTTTACATGAAACCTAATTAAATGTTATTAATTTTCTTCATAATTCAAAAAACCTCAATATATGTGACATAAAAAGTAATCAATGACCATGAACTGATAATGTGAGACTAGCTAACAATTTCTTGTTAGCATTCTCTTTCCAAAAAAACAAAAGTAAGAGTTGAGTAATATGATAGGTAGATTTTTTTTTGTGTGGTTCAAACACGATAGATAGATTTTCCTTATATAAAAGTAAAACTTGATCATCATTTATTTCCATTTAATTAAGGGACTTAAAGCTTTAGATTCTGAAAATTAATAGTACATCAAATCCTAATGCGTAACTACCAAGTTATCTCGCATAGCTTTTAACATGGCTTAACGTAATATCCTTGTTGAATGTTGCCTTCGATTCCACACTTACATGTATGTGTAGGGTTTGAAATCAGATATTTGTGTCAAACCGACAACCGAAATGTGGATACATTGAAGTTGAGCATACATGCTCCCAAAACGTAAAAATAGAAAACAATATCACTTTCATTGACAGGAAAATTAAAAATGTTAGCACTCATCAGTTCATTTCCTTGCACGAAACAGGGTTCCCCCAGTTTCGTAGTCTGGGGAGAAATGCCTTGGTCAAAGACCATATATATATGGTACGTCTATCATTCAATGTTACGTCCCCACAACTCAAACGAGGAATTACACAAGCAACTTTTGGTGTATCTTAACTTGAAAATTTGATCAAACATGGATCAAGCTGTTATGGGTTTTCTTGTTCAATCATAACCTCAAGATTTTTAAAGATATAACAATCGTCATATGACTAACATTATATATGTTTGTCTTTTTTTAAAAAAAATTCAGTCATAATAAGCTGCTCATTATCTATTTCTAACTTTGGTTAAACATTATAGTTGAGATAATTGAAATCTCTCTCTGTTGCCATTCTATTAAAAACAAAGGGGTATTTCTTGAACTTTGCAAAAGGCTTGAAATTACAAGAAAGTCAATTTGCTAAGAAATTTGTATTATTTGGATTTGTCCCTGATTTATATCCTTTCTGCTTGTCTCCCCAATTAATACCTTGTATAGTTAAAAGATAGTATATAACACAATCTTGTTATCTCCTCTTGTTTTATTTGTCTTTTAAAGTAATACAAGTTTTTTAATTACATGAATTATTATAAAAAAAATACTTTTTTTACTAAAATATCTTTATTGAAAATTTAGAACGTGAGTGTAATCTAATATAAGTATCTGGATGGAATATCAATAAATAATGGTTTTGTCTAAAAAAATAATTAATTCATTCTTATTTTTTACAATGATAAATATATTTGGAGACAAACAAGAAGAAAAAAAAATTCAAATGATAAATAATATATGAACTAAATGAAATGTCTTTTTTCCCACATCTCTTTATTTTAGGAAAATGATGTGTGGACACTTAGTTGACACTTATGGTCTATTTGAAAGAGTAAAAATGAGATGAAAGAATGAGGAGAGATGGAAAAATACCCGTTTTTATTTTCGTTTAGTTTTTTTTCTTTATTATTGGAAGGGAAAACAAATGTTGTAACAATACGTGAGGCCCATGGATTTTTCAATATATTTGTCCAAAATGGGAGGAAGCTAGAAGAGAAGTTGATCATCTTCAATAAAATTACCAATTTATCCTTACTTTTTATATCCTTTCATATACATTTTTTTTCTTTCACTACTTTCCAAAAAAAGAAAATTAACTTCTTTCTTTTCATTTTTTTTCCTATCAAACAACCAACAAAATTATCTTACTTTCTAATATGTTTCTTTATTTTTCTTTCCTTTACTTCATAAACCAAATATATTTGATTTAAGAAAGAAAGGAAAAGAAAAGACAGAAAAACAAAATAAAAGAATTAGAAAATGAGGATGATTACTGAGGTTGATTGGTAAGAAAAAGAAAAAAAAATGCAAAATGATATAAATGTCCTAAAAAATATATAAGATATAAATACTGACATTTTTGTCTTTATTAATTTTAAAATATCCCTTCTCCCTTTTTATGCTCAAATGTGGAGGGAAAGCAAACTTTGTGAGACCTATTTTTCTCTCTCTTCATTCCTCCTTTTGGCAGTTTTCAAATTGTGGAAAGAATAGACATTGAAGTGTTTCCTTTTATCCACAATCATTCCTTCTATTTTCCCTAAAATTAAATTGACCATTGCACTCGGTTTGGAATGCATGAAAATTAGGGGAAGGGAAAGAAATGGGAGGGATACATATTTATTGAAAAAATTCTCTCCTTTGAAATCCAAGAATACAAGGGTGTAAAGAGAAAAAAAATGTTGGAATCAACATATATAATCTTCTCAATTTTGAGAGAAAGTGAACAAAACAAAATATAATGGATGAAAAGATAAAAATATCTTTATTTATTATTATTTTTATATGGGATATTTAAGTCATTTTATATACATATTTCTTCTCATTTCTTTCACTTTTTACATAACCAAACTACTTAAAAAATCATTTTACTTTCTAGTCTTTATCTTTCCTTTCACTTTCTACTCATTATCTTTTCTTTCTAAACCAAAGAAAACATTTAAAAAAAGATAAAATGCTTAAATATGATAAATGATATAATATGATAAAAAATATTTAAATAATATAGATATTTATAAAATGTTTATAATACGATATATCCACATATAATCAGTTAATCATGTCTCTTTTCAGTTTGTTTTTTTATTTCTTATAATTATGTCTCTTTTTAGTTGAAGGATACGGAAACTAGTAGTCAAAGAAACCTTAATTAAGGTTATGACATAAAAGCCTTTTTGTTCATGAAAGAGAACAACGTGACAACATCCTGCATATCTCATATCTCTGTAATTTGTGTACCGCCAAATATGTGATTTATGCCTGTGAAATATTGGGTCTACCTAGCTAGTGAACAATGTAACTCAACTAAATTCACGCAACACATTAAAGTTGTTGGATAATTCCGTCATCAATGCTGGCCCAAATCCCCATGTGGTGAAAATGGGAATGTTTGACTTGGGCCCAATTCCCAAGGTCAAACCTCGGCCCATTCCGTTTAGGGAATGCAGAATCCCTAAACCTAATTCCCTCTCTATAAATGCATCATTTATAGATGGAGGAGGCAGACCTTGAAGACATTGAATTGGCAGACCACAGAGAAGAGAGTGCAGTTGAGAGTGTCTCCTGTGAGTGTCTCTGTGAGTGTTTCTCCGGCATTAGGCTGTAGAGAGAGAGAGAGCTCCCTCCATAGTTGGTGAGGTTGAGTGTTTACTCCGGCGTGTGGCCGTGGAGTGTTTGTAACCATTATTGTGACAGTGGAGATTTCTGGACAAGGTCCCGTGGGTTTTCCTCTCTGAGGTTTTCTCCCACGTAAAACCATTTGTGTGTGTGTTTATCTCTTGTTCTTCCCTTTCGCTTCAGATTTACGTTTCCGCATTTGTTACTGTTTGATTGATTCTGGGTGGAGTCTGTAACTCCCCAGAAGAAGGCCGAGTTGGTGGAGAAAGGTGACGCGCACCACCGAGTTCTCCCAACAAAAGTCTAAGCCTACACCAGTGTCATGTGCAGAACTGACAAACTGAATGTGAAACATTGACAACAAAAATCTCAGAGTCTTAGTACCAAGGGGGTTTCGACGTAATGAAAGAGAGTGTGAACTTTTGAGCCGGTGTGTACACTTTTGGTAAGCATGCAGCTCAAGAAAGCACAACATTGGATCTGAGATCACGCAAGATCCAAGAAAAGGAACAACTTTTTACGCATTTGAAAAGGAAGTTAAGTATAAGTATATCACCAAATGATGATGGCTAAGGAGTTAGGATCTCTCTGTGCACCACCAAATGCCAATAATTTATAATGCAATCTGTTTTTGATTTTTTTTTTTGTTACTAGGTAGCTCCTGATTCCCTGAAATGAGACCCTATCTGGGTCTAATCTCTGTTTTTCAAAAAAAATAATTAAAAAATGGGCATCATGCATGTTATATAAATGTGTTAACCACCGCCCCAGTGAATAATAAATTAGCAATATCTCTCATATATAATCATTGCAAAATTATTTGAACAGAACAAAAGGAAAAATAAATCATTGGTCTATAATGAACATACTGAATGTACGATGTAACTCATCCCCTCCACTCTCCTGCTTCCACTCCAAATTAAACGCTATATCAAAAACTAATAATTGATATTGTGTATGATTTTATGAATTCATTTCAATATTACTTTAATACATTCTTCTTGAAATATGAATTTCGCATGTGTAAAGTATGACTTGTATAGTAACATTTTCTCCAAGTAGGCTTGATAGTGACCAAATCATGGGTCTATTATTCAATAATGTGAAAATTAATTTTCAATGCCTCAATGGCAAGGGGTAGGAACACGAATGTTAATCAAATAAACTGATCTTAAATGCTTTTAAGATATGGAAAGTATATTGTTATGGGCTTTTGAGTATACATTACTAGTAGTATATTCATTTTATTTGGGTGAAAGGCCTCTAACATTTAGAATAAGAAGTGTTCCTGAGAGGGAAATGTTTCAGAATAGTATAACTTTTTTCCCCATAGACATGAAGCGTTACCCTTGTTCATATATTGTTGTGTCTCTTAATTCTGAATGGTAACATAAAATTTAGATAAGAAGAAAATAAATAGAAGGGGTTGAAAGGGTAAAAAAGGAGAGGGTGGTGTGTGAGTTGAAGGGGAGAGAGTGAGTGGGGTGCCCTCCTGCGGCGCACATGGGATAGGGTTTGACACCTAGGACTACATAAGGCCAACAAACCCACATGACCACTTCCGTGGGACCTCACAATTCTTCCTAATGAATCTTACCACATGACTCTGTGACATTATATTGGCCCCACTTTCTTCCACTCTATGCCCAATAAGGGGGGAGTGGGAAAAGGGGAGAAATTAAACTGAAATCAGCTCGTACACCATTTTTGGTATTCATATTAATATATTACTACTTCCTAATTGATATTCCCCCTTTTAATGAAATTTCACATGTTTGACCCATGAGCTGCCATTTTCCTACATATCTAGTATTGTGGATGTGCTGTTATAGGGGTTGTCAATTAAGTTGTTTTGGTAATGATGGTGAGCTTTAAAAAAAACATATATGATCGATTAAACATGTAGAATGAGTAAATAGAATTATCAATTTATAATGAAAAAAACTGTTAAAGCAATGTTCTACCTTTTATATAGTTAGATTTTTATGTGAATTCTTGAACTTTTTGAAATAATTAAGATAAAGATTTTATAGTTTACAAATAAGATTATAATATTTTAGTTTTAAATTATTTCTAATCGATGTGAGACTTTGATTTTTTTCAGTACACTTTCTTACATCTAGTATTTTGAGCTTAGTGCATGATTGAAATTGTGGGTGACCCGTTATCGATACCATGTAGATCGGTGTGGAGAGACCCAGATCTCAGAAAATGCGTTAGCATGGGAAACAATGGATCATCAGAAAAGTGACGATGGCAAAGGTCCATCAAGTATGGGAGACAATCTAATTTTCGTTATTTTCTCAACCAAGATTCGATATCATCTTCGAATGTAAATTTAGACTTAACTCAACTTCAAAAACTTGTTTATAGAATAAAAATTATTTCTTACTTATATATTTTATCTTAATATTATCTATAGTCGATGTTTAACTTAAAATTTTCTCAATATTTATTTATTTTTAAATATCCTTTCAACTAGTGCGTGAATGATTGGTCCATCAAAATTCAAAAAGTATGGCCAAATGTTAAAATACAAATATCTTTCAATAGTAATTAACTTTCTATGTATATGAATCTCAATATTGAATTGAAGACTACATAAAGGAATTTGAGTTTCTTCCGCTCCAACCGAAACATGTAGATGTTTTGAATTTGAAATTTGTACCCCTATATAATATAAGAGATAATTTTGGGGACTAAATTAAAACATCTTTCTAAGTGTTTGCGGATTTAATAATGAGGTTTCCAAACTATACAAACATTCGAATTTTTAAAGCAATTAATATACATAAAATTGCAATATAACGGGAAAAAAGAGAGAGCGAGAAAAAAACCTAACAAAAAAGTTCAAACTCTTGGGTCTAATCAAATATTAATTGTTCACTTGTGATGTGCCCTAAAACATGCATGTTTAGTACGACTAGGCCATAGCTAAATAGGTGGTGCATGTAGAGACAGATTTGCATAAAGGGTTATAAATTCTAAATCATATATAGTAATAATTCCTCAACATTTAAAAATTAATAGTAACATGTTAGGTTGTACCTAATATAAAGAAAAGTTTCCCTAAGGAGATACTATAACTTCTAAAATTATAATAATTATGACCTTTAATAAATTGCTTCCACTTGATAAGTTGGTAGACTTGAGATAGCAAAATGGATTTCCTTTGAGATGATGTCCCTCAAGTTGCGTGAATGAGGATCACAGTCATCCCACAAATTAAAAACCCATTGCCAAATACTCCTACAAGATTTGGGTGTCTCAAACTTAACCTGACTCGAATATCAACCACGATCAGAACTTCTCTAACATAATCTTGGACACAATCTTTTTCAGTTTCTTTTCCCACTGTCCAGTTTGACAATCCCAGATGTTGAAAAGGGGAGGACAATTGGGGCAACGTGGACGTGGCCACCATGTGTGCGTGCAATTTTCAAGTAACACACCTCACGGATCAAACCACAAATCTTTATGTATGTATACAGTAACAACAAACAGTTAAGTGTTCCTATCAAATAATTGCACGTCTTGATTTATTTTTATCTGCATTTTTTCACCACAACTTCCATTGTGAACCACCTATCGCACGTACATAAGGGCACATTCCAACAACAAAAAATTAGACGTCTATAAAATGCACTGAGTACTTTTATATGTAATAACTCTAGATTAAATAACGTATTAATTGAGCGTTACCTATTACAATTAAGAATATAACTAACAAAGATTATCCAAGGTTTTTGTAAATTATTTTTAGCATATAAATTAATGTAAAAGCATACGTATATAGAACAGTAATTACAAGAAGGTTATTATCAAATCATTTGCAAGTTGTATATATACACCAACCACAAACACATGCCTTTCATTTTTTTTCAATAATTAATTTTATGTTTCATTTGTTTCTGTACCACTGAACAACAATCTGAAGTTCATGGTTATCTTAATAGGCAACATGCCTACTTCACAGAGAACCAACGCAATAAGTTTGACAATAACCGAGCCATAGATATAGATTGATAGACAATGAAAGGATGCAGTTTATATAGTCATATTGAGCAAAACGTTAGAAACAAAGAATCTTCTTGTCGTCGAAGATCAAGTATCGTCACTTTCAGTAATAATGTATACTGATTTAACACGTACGATATGCGTTAATAATTATATATATGGCTACTCTGATTGACAATTCTAGCCAAAGAGTGAACAAGTTAATTTCGGCTAACAATGAAGCATCTTTTTTTCCCATGTTGAATTAACTGCTTAAAAGCAATTGATGTAGAAAACAAATAAGTTCAATTTGAAGCTATGTATTATGTGGCTATTGCTGATTCATGGTAAAATATAGTAGAAGACTTTTTTTCAAGCATGCATCCACGTAAGAGTCCACTCGGGGAGCGAGTACTCCTAGAGTTTAGATTTTTTTTAATCGATGCTAGGTGGATCATCGCGATCTAAGACCAATTATAACTGTTGCTAAATCCAAAGTTGAATAGTGCTGTCACCTCTAACGATGCTCTTTGCTTAACGAAGGGCATCACCATTCAATGAACACATTTTAATTTACATATAAATTTATCAGTACATAATTAAAAGTTGCATAAAGTACAAATCTTTTTAATTTTCCTTTGGAACAAAAAAAAAAAACATCTACAGTTTACTAGCTAGTCTATGGAATAATCATCTTGCATCTTGCATGTGCATGCAATGACACATTAATTGATCGAGAGGGGAAACAGGAATGAAAGATGAATAATAATTTAGAATGATAAAAGCCATGAAAACAGTGACTTACTTACTTACCCTTGTGTGTGAAATGACGAAACCCTAGGAGAAGGAGAGTAATAATAAAGAAAGAAAAAAAGAAGTGGTGTAAGCAAGCAACATGGGGTGTCCACTTACGCTTCTGCCACTGAACAATCATAGGAAGATAACATCACCTTGTCGTCACCGAGGGCAGCATGCACAGAAAAGTCCAGCTCACACATTCCTCCACGTGTCACAAACCCATTTCCCTCTAAAAAGACAGGACGCACCATGCGTCCTTGTATTAAACGTCCCGTCGTCCTGCCGCTGACCCTATACCATAGTACATTAGTACCCCCACACACCCCTCTATCTTTCACTATTATTGCCACACACAAATCAATTAACTGAATGCTTAGAGAGAGAAAGAGGAGTAGTACTAGTGATAAGGTGATCATAATAGAGCATAATATAAGAGAGTGAAAACTCATGGAGGTTGGCCTCAACAAGAAGGAGAACATGGGGTTTGAGGAAACTGAGCTAAGGCTTGGACTGCCTGGAAACGTAGGAGGCACTGGCACTGAAGAAGTGTTCATCAGGAAGAGAGGTTTCTCTGAGACTGAAACTGAAACTGAGGAGGATGAGTCTGCCACCACTGTGGATTTTATGCTTAATCTTTCTTCTAAGGAAGCTGCTGCAACCACTGCTGCTGCTGCAGATCCAACTGATAAGCACAAGACTTTGCCTAAGGAGAAGACCCTTCTGCTTGCAGATCCTGCTAAGCCTCCAGCCAAGTAAGTTAATTATTCCATTATAATAATTAATAAACTTGTTACAAATTCTCAATCATTTCCATCCATGCTTTAATTTTATATTTACAATAATATAAGTAAGATGTGATTTAATTTTATTTCTTAATTTTCTATAGCTAGCTAATTGTGACTTTCATGATATATATATATATATATATATATATATATATATATATATAAAAGTGAGAGAGAATTAATGAGAATGTAAATTAACATGATTTAATAAGAGGTTTTGGGTTAAAGTTCTGAATATACAATCATATAAAATACTTGAAAGGAGAGTCTCATCATTCATAATGATCATATTCCTCTTTAATAAGATTATCTCCAATAAATGATACATTTAATATACAGAAAAGAAGAAAAAATTAACATGTCCTATGGTATATATCATATACTAATTCATGGTAAGGTCTAGGGCTAATAAGCATGCAAATTTTTATTTTTATATATGACTCTTGATTGTGGAAGAGGTAGAAACGGTGATGAAGAAGATTAGATCGTGGAGGATGGAATAAAAAGGAAAGAGACCGAAACATAGGCTTGTGATAGAGAGAGAGAGAGAGAGAGGTGGGGATAGAGAGAGATTGAAGAAAGTATACTTTTGTGAGTTTTGTCTAAAAGAAATAATTTTATTTAATTTCTTTGTATAATATGCAATGGAAAAATAATTAAGACGTCCTAAACTCTCGTACAACATAAATATGGAATCACGTACGGTTTCATGCTAAAACCGTGTTCTACTTGCCTAGCCAGATATGGAGAAAAGGGCAATAATTTACAATTATGTCTGAAAGTTTTAATGATATGTATAGTACACCAGAGAAAAGCTACACCTTTCTTGTCCTAATCAGTCATGGCATAATTTCTTCTTCAGCTGATTGATATAGGTAGTGATGTAAAACACAGTATGGGTTTTTCAAGGTAAAGCTGCACTAGTAAATAATTAAGTCATATTTAAATTAAGCTAGAATATTTAAAAGGAGAGTAGGACTTGGATTAGTATAAAATAGAAACATAAACTTATACGTGCTTAGTTAATAATCTTTATTTTTCATGCAAAGTTATATGGCAAGCTCTCAGCCATCACCAATTATAATTTTCTAATTTTCTTGGATAACTAATCAATTAATTCTTCAAAGAAACCTAAAGTATATAATCAATTAATTTATTTTTAACTTGGTTATACATTTTTATCGATAAATGTTAATTTGTTACTTTTGTTAAAAATATTAGTCAAGAGAGATTTAAACTGATAGTTTTTTTCTTTTTTTCAATTTATTTTCAACTGATAGATTAATTTTATATCTCTTTTAACATAATTATCACATATGTTCATGATGTGTAATTGCATATTGATGATAATATATAAATTAATGAGTTGAAATGAAATTGGTGATGTGTAGGGCACAGGTGGTGGGTTGGCCACCTGTGCGGTCCTTCCGGAAGAACATGTTAGCTGTACAAAAGAGCGTCGGAGAAGAGAACGAGAAGAACAGCAGCAGCCCTAATGCAAGCTTTGTCAAAGTTAGCATGGATGGAGCACCTTACCTCCGCAAAGTGGACTTGAAGATGTACAAGAGTTACCAAGAGCTCTCTGATTCTTTAGGCAAAATGTTCAACTCCTTCACCATAGGTAATTAATTAAACACAATCGTGTCTTTAAGTATTTCTTTATTTTCAATTGAACTTATTTGCATGCATGTAAATTAGAAAGCTTATTAATTTGATTAATGAAACGGGTCGTATTGATTATTAATTAATGCTTTGTTTGTTGATGTATATATGCAATGCAAGGCAATTGTGAATCCCAAGGAATGAAGGATTTCATGAATGAGAGCAAGCTGAATGATCTTTTGAACAGCTCTGATTATGTTCCAACCTATGAGGACAAGGATGGTGACTGGATGCTTGTCGGTGATGTCCCATGGGAGTAAGTCTTACACCTCTACTCCAAATCAATTTGGCGGCGATAATTAAACTTTGCAATATTATTGGGATAAACTTTAACATATGTTTAACAAACTTTACGTAGAAAATTATATGATTTCTAAGAATTAAAAAGATGTTTCATATAATCTTTTACCATTGGTCGTCCACATGCCTTAGAAGAAATTCCTCCTTATATCATGTTATGCCAATTTATATTATTATCCTCATCATTCATGCACCAATAATATTTGAAATAAAAGCTTGCACAATAATAAACTGTATGAATATTAACTATGTTTGAACCTTCTATAAAACCAGGGGTTATTAAACGTTAATTCTGATTAATATAATAAGGACCATTCTAACGGCAACTCATATATATAGCTCAGGCTTATAGTATAACATGAATTTTCTGCACGTCAACCAGGATGTTTGTTGAATCATGCAAGCGTTTACGCATCATGAAAGGAAAGGAGGCCATTGGTCTTGGTCTTGGTAAGTATATCAAGTCTTTAAATTACTATTTACATTAATTATATATATATATATATATATATATATATTTATTAAGTAATTCACCCATGAAAGTGTTATATGTATGTGAATTCTGATGCTCCTAGAAAAAATTATTAGGTAGTCAAAGATTATTAATTATAGTCTCAAATTGAATATTATTAATTATTTTTTATATAAATTAGAAAACTTGCATATATCATATATGTCAAATCTAATAACTTCTCCTTATTTAGAGATATATTCTAAAAATAAAACTTGTTTTAATTTTATTATTTCAGCACCAAGAGCCGTGGCAAAATCCAAGAACAGGAGCTAGACTAGTCGCACAATTCATGACCTGCCCCATCCTTTGTAATTGTGGTGCCCAATTGGCTTAGTAACTAAAGTAAGGATAATTAAGCTGCAGCAGACACGGATGGACATTGCAGGGTGGTTGAATTATAGTTAATTTGTGTATCATTATGGTTTGTTATAATATTTCATCAAACAAAACAATGAGATGCATGTCTAATTAAGTACTAATTATGAACAGGAACATAATGACTCTCAATCATGTTGTTAGACTTGGTTTTCTTATATATCGATCTTTGCTTGTTTTGTGTGAGTGCTTGCTTAATACGAGTAATAATTTTAAGATGTGTTTGTCTGTTGTAGTTGTAGCGACATATTATCATGCTTTACATTTAAAATTGTCTGAGTGCATGTCTTGTGAATGTTGAAAAGTATAATATTTATTACATTTACGTAGTTTTTGTTTTGATCATCAAGAGCCGAATAGATAGTACTGGAAATGTTCCCTGAACATGGTGGATGGCAAACAAGAACATGTGCGTGTTCATGGAGCATTTATGCATGCCCATCGAAATAGGTTCTTTAATTTATTATTATATTCCTTCCAAGATGTTGCTGTCTAATTTTCCAAATATGGAGTACTATATACAGGTGTGTTGGTCAAGCTTAATTTTATAGATTGACGAGAGGGGAAAATATTAGTGCAAACGCAATACTACTTTACGCGTATATTAAATGACCCCTCATTTAAATTTTTGTGGCATTTACAAATGGATTTTAATTTGGTGATATCTATTAGCTAGTACGTACTGGGGGTTTTGAATTCCAAATTTATGATTTTTTTTTTATTGATAATCCATTCGTAAATATCAGTGCAAGCCTCCGTAAGAGTTCTAGCTCTAATATATCCTTAACAAAATAATATTAAAATTTGACAGCACATTCAACATATTAAATAAGAAAACTTGTTAGAAAATTATAAAATTATTTATTTTGCTATTACGTTTTATTCTTTACACGTCTTAAATATAAGACTAATTCCTGTACAAGGTACTGTGAAATTTTTCTGGCCAAGCACGTATACTTTTTTATGGCTTAAACCCTTAATTAATATTATACTTTTCAACCTTCAAGTTCAAATTTATTCAACATGCACTCAGCTTCATAATAGCACTCCATGATTTACTTGAGAAAATTATTCTTGAACGCACATCTTTTTCTCGAGAGACATGACTCACTTCTAATGTGTCATCTCACGTTAATTATAAGATATAATTAATGAGTCAATGTCACCAAATAAGTGCCTCCTAAGATGTCAAATTGTTGCTTTCAGTTTCTGTGAAATTATCGGCAGCATATGTTTCCAATTTGTTTTAAAAAAATTGCAATGTCTGCATGTGCTTGGATTGATGGTACTATATTGGAGCTTCTTCATCCATGCGATCTTGATTGTTCAATTCTTTTACAGGTTGGTAAGCTAGTTGGTGAAGGAAATTAAAATTGATGGTTTATCTATTTCCATTTTTTTTCTCCCTCTAACTCTTTTTTTATTTTTTGTGGTGATTGATCAAACTAATTAATTAACACGCAAGAAACCGATCATGACCATTATTAATTATCACATATGGTTGGGAAGCTAACACTGTCGACTGTCGAGTGGTCTCCACCGGAGCACTTGAGAGTTAGAGTGCAGATCGAAGCCAAGTTGGTTTCGGCACTTCAATCAATGCGATTAGATTTGTCGCTAAATTGGAAATTTAAAATTACGCATATAAGTATTTCTCTATCAGAGGTGAAGGACGCAACTTTCATTTCCTATCCTCAATTTATGTCATATAATTTCTTCATTAATAATAAAGAAAATGTAGTGGAAATTAGAACTTACAATAACTAGCTAGCTATCGTTTTCAGGATCTGAAGAAGTTGAAATCTTTAGTGACTTCAGGTTGCATTTTGCAGACTTAATTTGGTTTCCAAGGATAAAGGAGGAGAGTTTAGATTTAATTTTCTTTTTCATAATTAAGTTTATATTGTCCTTTATTTGAAATATAAAACTTAATTTATACCATTGTGAGTAGCTATATGATTGATCAACATTTCTAAATATTAGTAAATTAATTAAGGATGGTTCAACAGAATTCTAATTATTTACTAAAATGCCATATAAGTATTTCTCCTCACAAATCTCATATTCATTGCATTATCAATATATTAGTTTAATAACTTCTTTTAAAGTGATCCAAAACATTCCCCCTTGAAGTTTATGAAATATTGTAAAGATTAAAATATGTGTTTTAAGAATCTGAAAAAATATTATATATATATATATATATATATATATATATATATATATATATGAAAAAGGGAGGGGGAGAGAGAATTTTTAAAAAAAATAATATTTAAATGAAACAATTATAAAAAAATATAAATAAAAGTAAGATGAAATATGGAATATATTATAATATAATGTTAAATTAAATTCAGAATATACATGAAACAAACAATTTTAAAATAATACAAATATTTAACTATATAATTTCGATATTAATACATTTTCATATAAAATTTGTATGTAAGATAGATATTTTTTTCCCATGATATAGTTAATAATGCTTTCATATGCAAAAAATTTATTTTCATATATAATACAAGTATTTATCGTGTAATTTAATACTACAAATAAATAGTATATTCTTCTAATTCTTTAGCATCTTCCTAAATTACCAAAAAACAAAGACCCCTAGTCTCGAACAAAACATGTCAGTAACCTAGAATAAAATATATCTTCAAAATGTTAAAAAAAATGAAGAAATGACCATCAATTTTAATATGAAAACTTATAATTTTCTAAAACAACACATGTTAGTATCATAGAGCATGAGTATAATTTTTAAGCAACTTATTTTATGTTTCTTATATTCTGCTAATTAATCCCCACAATGTCATATCATATTTAAGCAATTTATACATATTTTATTTCAAATGGTATAATTCTAAGCAATAAAGTTTAATTTTAAGCACTCCAACATGATATGTAGATCTCCTCCATTGGTAAAAAAAACCAAGCAACATCTTAAAATAAACAACTTACTAAACAACGAGTTTTAGAAATGCTCTTAAAGTAATTTCTTTATCATTTTTTTTGGCACAGGGAAGAAAAATAAGCCAGGTGAATACAGGAAAAAGAGAAATTGGGAAGAGGGAAATAGAGAGGAAAAAAATAGAATAGATTTTTTGTTTGGTTTACGAGAAATAAAAGTGAAATTATAATTAAAAATAATGGAATGTCTTCTCACCTTCTCTGGTTTAATATAGAAAGAGAGGAGAATCATGAGATTAGAGATAATGAGACTATATTACCTTTATGATACTAGCTCACGTAATCAATTTCCTAGGTGTGATGAGAAAAAAATTGATTCTCATTTCTGGAAATCAATTTCCCAGCAACTTGAATCACAACACAAGATTGAATAAAATTGACTATATCATTGAGAGGATCAATTATCAGAGGTATAATAAAAAGTTAATTTGTATAGTTACATTATAACTTACTCTCTCTATCACCTCACATTTGATGATTTCAGTCCCATTTTCTTTCCTTCTTGGTCTGGAAATTTTATTATATGAGGTCCACCAACATTAAATTTATTCCCCTCATGTTTTCTCCTTACCAAACAACTTCAATTTCAACACGTTTTTTTTGTTAGGATGAGACTAAAGACATCCAAATATACTCTTAAACCCAAATAACTAAATGATTATATAGGATGAAGTTAGATATTATCTTTTTAATATTATTTAGTTTTGTTTTCAATTTCATATACTAGAGGAGGACACTTGTACAATTATTATTCACAACAATTAAGTTATAAAATTGTATCCCTCATTGAATATCATTATAAATAAAAATATCAATCTTATGTTTATCTTCTTGTAGCCAATTTTAGTCTTCATTAGATTTTTTGTAATGATAGCATGATGAAGATCAAGCTTTGAATGACCAAATTGGACTATTCTGGAAATCAATTCCATGAATCTCCATTGATGAAACTCAAAAAATTCAAAAAAGAAAAAACAAAATAGAAGATGTGAAGAGCAAACTCACGTCACCACCATCTAGATTGATTGATAAGTTGGAAGGGAATTTACTACAAAAGATTTGCGACCTTTTATAAGAATGAAAGATTTCAGTAAAGAACTAAGAGAAACTTCAAGCTATCACTTAATTGAATGCTTGATTTCATTCAAGACGATTCAAAGTTGTTTGCAAAAGCTAATGAAAGGCTATTTATACTTTATTGAGCCTAGCTTATATGTTTAGAATATCATTAGGTCTTAACTAAGGCTAAAGTGGCCTAAAAACACAAAAATAATGCCAAAACAGATAAAATGGTCCAATTTGCAAATGTGTTGTTTGAGCTTACTAAGCGAGCAAGGGGCTAGTTGAGCGAAAATTGGATTTTAGCTTAGCCAGCTTGGAGCTCCTTCTGCAAGGCAACATGCTCATTTCTTGGTTGAGCCTTGAAAAATTATCTTCATGCAATCTCTTAATCCCATGCCCTTTTCTAGACCTCTTTCAGAAGCTTTCCAAATCCTTCAGTATAGCTTGAAGCCTTCTTCTGGTGCCCCCTCCTCCAAGACCTCTTCCCCAAACAAATATCTTCATTGTATAACATTGTTTGACATAAAATACTTTAGAAGTAGATGGTTACATCAAGAAGGGTAGTTCATAATTTTATATATAATTGTTTAAAAAATAAAAGAAGTTTTATGTAATGAGTCAAATAAAGATTTGTATTAGTTTTATATAAAAATAAAAAGCTTCCAAGTTTAAGTATAGCATATTCATAAAATAAGAGATTGTGTAGATCTTCGACATAGAAACTGTTAAATTAAGCAAAATAAAAAGGAGGTTAAAGAAATCTACTCTAAAAGTTAACATTCTTCCTCAGTTTTTTTTTAATGTTATATTTTTAGTTGAAAAGACAGAAAACGATATCAGTCACTTGAGGAACCCCTACACACCCAAAATCTGAGCTAGCAGTGGCTCTCATGTCTTGTATGTACTTGCCAAAATATCTGCACTTATACTAAAGCTGTGGCCTTGGATAATTTTAGGATTTGAGCTGTTAACAAATTAAATTTAAGGCAGAGGAAAAGAAAAAAAATGCACTAAGAATATGTATGTTGTACTCTGAAAAATCACAAGGACAATTCATATATTACAGACAGTAAGACATCCTTCCCAGGATATAATACTCTCCTTGGGCTTGACTTGGCACAAACAGATTCCTCAGAAATCAACTGACTTGATTATTATATCAGCATTTTTCTTGGACTTCATTATAAGTTCTGCATTAAGCCTGTCGTTGTTCTCTATCTGCATCAAGAAAATTTTATGTTGAATGCAAGTGTGTTACTCAATACCAAAAAATAGATCAAATATATATAGTCAACACTCGACTGGGCAGAAATAATCAGAAAAACAAACATCACAAGTTAAAATATAAGTTTACCCGCTGTTTAGCAATGTCTGGAGGCTTGCCTACAGATGCAGAAGGAAACGAAAATCACAATTAAATTCAATATGCCTTCTCTACGGAGTAAACTGATATAACATATTATGGAAAAGTACTTAGAAAATACCAGTTGAAATATGCCTCTTTAAAACTCGTTGCATTGCTTTGTCAATGTCAATATCAATATACCTAGAACAAAACAGGAACAAACAAATTAGAAAAACTGGTATCCTTGACAATTCTCTTTAAGTTGCAGAAGCTGAAATTGCTATCAGATTAGGTTGCATCTTTCTAGATAGATATAAAGCCATTTTCTACGGATCTTGAAATTGCCCAAGCAAGTGTCATTCCACAACATTGACCAATAGACCCAGTCTTATAGGTTATGTAGGTCTGAAACAAAATGCAAGTTATGACCTGTTTTTAGTACCACCTCTTAGCAAGAAAGATGGACAACATAAGCCAGTGATTGGGACTAGAAGTCGTTACTCTGAGATTTAAATGAACTCTTTCAGTAAGTGCGCACTAGAAAAGCTACTATTAGTCATGTCAAAACAATTATACTCAGCTATGTGAGAATATAATTCCAAACAAAACTGTAGATTTATGTATTTGGTAAACAGTACATACTGTAGAATGAGAAAAAGGAAGCAAACATAAGCGTATAATAATATCAGTTTTCTTAGCTGAATACACTCTCGTGGTTAAAATTTATTTACAATTGAACCAGTGAAAGACTAGGCTAAATATTGGATTATAGAAAGGAAAAAAAATTTGAGATAAAAGCTCGAAGTGAATCAATGACCCTAGTATTTCTATCCATTGGCACCTCTATCTACTTAGGGTTCGAAAACCAAATACCTATTTAATAACAATAATGGCATGCACAGGAAACAAGCACAAGCTTATCTAAGCTGAATATATAATTCAGTAAACATACGATTGTCTTTAATAAGAAGAATTTTCAAGCAGAGGGTCACAGGCTCAAATCTGAATTTTCATACAGAATTAACATACAACTTTCAAAACTTTCAAGGCCAACGGGAAAATATATGAAGAAACATGTGCCTTGGTAAAATCAATACTTGCCATTTCTCATCAAACAAAGAAGATATCTCCTTCCATACCCCATCTTCCAAGAGCAAATAGTTACCTTCTACAATAACAACCTTGTGCCTACACAAAGGAAGAAAACAAACGAATCTGTCCATGAAGCAGTGTATATCTACAAAACCAAAATAAGCTGACAATGTAGCAAGAAGCAACAATTTGGAAAATCAATTACCCTGATTTGTAAAAAGACAAAGATAACTGGAGATAAGCAAAAAAATAAGAGTACAAGTGTTACAGAAAAAATTCACAAGATATTATTGCCTATTGACATTAATTTTACAGAAGTTCTCAATAACATAATGAACAACAAAAATAATGAGTGCCTGGGGCTTAAAAGTTAGAGTTGTTACATGTATATAACTACCATAAAGTTCAATTATAGTTAGTACATTTACCAACAGAAAATTCTTGAACATGTTGATTTTCAATGGGATCACCTGGATTTCGGCTTACCTCTTGAGGCAGCTTATTAGTACTGCTATAGATTGGCCTCAAAAAGTTTAGAAGACACTGGATTACATGACAAATTTAAATATAGACACAGGCATATTATAATGGTGGAGAATTTGGATTTCATTGACCCTAGCTTCCTCATGATGACAATGTCTCTGTTTCTATATTTTGAATCGTATTTCATCATTTACTTTTGTTCAATATATATCATAATTTGTGTCAAATTTATAAAATACTGATGAGTGGACCACATCTTAAATGTTAAGATACTCACTGAAGGTTCACAAAGATATCATCTTCAACTGGGTCCCCAACACCATGGTCAAATGATGGTACATAAACTGATCCCTGAAAAATTTGTTCCACCAAAATGCAACAGAACAAAGCAGATAAGAATTCCGTCATGTCAATGCACAGATGCTTACTGTTCTTTCTGTGCATCCCAGCTTTCACACAGAATTTGCCCATAAACATAATCCATATAATTTGAGAGAGAAAAAGTCAAGGCAATAAACCAATTCTAAAGTTTCCACTTTTCCGAGCCATGCTGAATAATAATATCAATAACAAGAACATTAAATCTTAAAAAATTTAATAAACCTTACATGAATTCTCAGATTCTTGAGACATGTAAGTAGTCGCAATGGATTGAATGTCCAGGGAGCTGATATACAAATTTGAAAGACAAAACAGGTCTTTTATGAATACAATGTCTGAAATTGGTGAATAATAAAAAGGGGTACCTTACCTCCCCTTCTGGCATGTGCTTCCTCGGGATTCTATTATCAAAAACATCACTTAGAATGTCAGAATTATAATTCCACATGCTATCAACAATAAAATAAGGATCTTAGTTCATGAGTATTTATACAGTGTTCTCAATGTAGTTAACTAAATAGAATTTTTATTTTTATTTTTTGCACAGCGGACATAATGTATGTTCTAATCTCCCAATGATCTGAATGTAACCTCATTTCAATCTCCAAGGAAAGATCAATATAAAAAATATCATGAGATGTTCATACCCCAATCATTTGAATACATGGAAAATCACAGCAGATCGCACATTTAATGTACTTTCTAGTACATTTGATTGATGGATTGCTCTAACGTATCACTCTAGATCAACACTAAGAATAATGAAAAGAAATAAACTAGGTATAAAATTTCATGTGGATAACAAAAAATGGTGAGCAACTGAAGGACACTAACCTCCATTGTGTCTAGTTCAGAACGATAAAGATGAAAACCATCCATGGGAACCACAACAGCAACATCTGGAGGTTGAACCTGAGAGTCAAAGGAAGAAGCTTTCTCTGGCCAAAGTTTGTTTATACGTCTGGCTACTTCATGTGCTAGAGTGCTTTTACCAGCACCAGGAGGACCAGCCAGCCCAACTAAAAGCCTGTGCAGTATCATAGAAATCATGATTAACATGAATATAAATGGAATAGCACACAAAAGGCGGTAGAATTTTTGGACATTTCATGATATCTTCTGCTTCACCAACCTCCCAAAAATAGAGGAGGGAGATCTAACTACTTTACTAGTCCAAGTTCTTCATGTAATAATTGGCCTAGTATAGGAGCCATACATTTAATTGAAGATAACTTCAGATGTTTCTAAGATTAAAAATCTAGTCCAAAATGGCAAGTAAAAGATTATCAAAATAGTAGTTTTGCCCCACCAAACTGAAGCTTTCATAACAACAGGATTTTGTTGGTCACTATATTATAAAGCAAAATGAGAAAAATTCCTGTCATGATAACTAGATAAAGCTTAAGTAATAAATCATACTTTAATTATGACAATCTCAACACTTCAGGATCATACAGTGGATAACAGTTCCACAAACAATAGCTTACTTGTGATTAGGATTTGATGACACTGACACTGAAGGCAGAAGACGTGTAACCAATGTATCATATAACTCATCAACACGGCTGCAAAGTGCAAACAACATATGTAACAATATCAACTCAGTTCAGACTACCTACTAATATTCTACCACAAAAAACTTTGTATAGACAAATTTCAATGCTATTTTCATCTTTGCGTGCTGCTTTTTCAGGTTCACCTAATTCTTTTTTTCCCCAAGGAATCAACAGCTTCATAAGTTTCGCTGATGGCAGCTAAACATGCTTTTGAATAACTATGGTTCTTTGTGGACAAGAAAGAAAAAAAGACACAAATTCAGTGTCTATATCATTATCACGTAAGAAAAGTGGCATTCTATATATAGTTCTTACTACATTTCCCTTAAAACGATTAGCAAAACTTGGGTATGAATAATAGGTTCGCTGCACCATACTCCACAAACAAACTTGACACTTATATCTTCATTTTGCATTTGTAAGTGAAGGAAAGAAAAAAAGTATATATGAAGATTAAAAAACACTTGAAAGTTATAACACGAAAGACAGTATACCTTCCCTCTACAACGTGAACTTGTTCCTTTTCAGCAGATAAAACCTGGCAGAGCGTAAAACGGTGTAGCAAACAGAATTAACAAGGCATGCAGCGCCCACACTAATGAAAACTTGTGTGCCGTTGAAATTTCAAACATTCAAATGACATGAAAATTCGATTTGATAAATCATCAATTCACATTTGCAAATCGTCTTTGTATTGTATTTGAGGTTTTTTCTATTATACAATTGAATCATCGTTTCAAACAAGAAAAATCTGAATCAAGAACCTTAAAGAGAGCACTCTTCCTGGTTCGAGCAAGTGACAGCTGCACGACCTTGCTAGGCCGCGCGATGGACAGTGAACACAGATTCCGATCGCGAGCCTCATCTATTCTCAGCAACAAAGGCTCTGTGTGAAGCGAATTAAGAAGCGAAATTGAAGTTATGCGCAATTACACCAAAACGAAGAGGGAATGTTGATACGAAAAGAAATTCCATTGGCAAATTGTTCAGAATCATTATAAGGATTGGAAAGAAGCAGACCTGGCGAAGCACGTGCTTGATTCCAGTATCCTCTTGCCGTCATGGAAGAGAAGGTTGCTTCCATTTACTCGATTTCAAACGTCTTCTAAGTTCAACCATGGCAACAACACTGCTTCACGCTTCTCACAAAGAAACTTTCACTCTTACTGTTGAATTTGTTAATGTTTAAATAGATTTATTTTGATACAATTATCAACAAGTCGTTGTAGTATAGTGGTAAGTATTCCCGCCTGTCACGCGGGTGACCCGGGTTCGATCCCCGGCAACGGCGAGTATTACTTTTTTAATAAGTAAATATTATATTAACCGAAATAAGCTTTTAAAATATGGAATTATTTTCATTTTTTCTATTGCCTTTTACTTGTTCCTTCAAAATAATTAATTCATTTTAATCTGAAAACAAATTTAAAATTATTTTGAATATAAGAAAAACTTATATAAAAAATTACTATTTTTTTAAAACATATAACATCATGAATTAAAGTAAAAGAAAAATAAAAATAAATAATACGGATAAAAAATTATTTAAACTTTTGGGTCTCAGTCAGCTAATTTGAGAAGTTATATAAAAAGATTTAAATTTGAACCATCATCAGGTACTTCACGAGCACGGCTGTTTCCAAATGGCACATTATCTGCATGTTTGCTTAACTGTTTAAGCGTTTCTGATCCACATTTGAAGCATTATGTTTGTCAAAACAAACTCAAAAGCAACTATTTTGCTTCTGTGATGTTCGTCAAAGCTGCTGAGGATGGGAATTCAAACATGCTATGTAGCCTGAAAAAATAATGTATTCTATCTGCATATTGAATTCCAGTCTCATTGACTATAGGGAGGCCATTTAAAATATACATGACCGATTAACGCGGCCATATTGACACTACTTGTAAGTCTGATCAATAGCTTCAGGGGAAAAATTAAATAAAATTTGGTTCAAAAATGTGGTAGCAAGCCGAAAATTTTCATAGAACAGAAATGACAAACTGCTGAGCAGCCTAAATTCTAAGCGAGAACATTTTACAAAGATACAGTTCTCGCTTTCTGTTCATGGGAGCCAATTCAAGAACCTAAAACATTTATGACTTGTTTAGTGCCTAGTGGAGTTCTAAATACAAGACATTGCGTGCAAATACATAAAGCCATTCTCAAGGGGGTACATTAATACAAATATACAATGATCAATTATCTCCCCTAATCTATAACAGCTACAGTTGACATGGACACAAGATCTAGGTAAGACCCATTATACTCGTCCATATCCTGTCCTTCACACTGCATGGACTACAAATCCACTCAATCCACAACAACGTTACAAAGACGTCTCTTCTTTCTCCTTTGCTTCTTCTCATCCTCAGGTGACTGCACATTGAAACAAAATTGTGTAAATTATGTGCTACAAAAAGAAAACATTGTAAGCTGAGGTTCAAGTCCAGATAAAATCCCCTTATGCAATAGTACAACGCATAGCACAAGTTAAGGAATCTATGCAAGTTTTGAATCCCCTTTCCATTAATATGGGGGATACCGACACACTGATACAGAACATGATCCTATCATAACATTGTTGCACAAAATTAAAACTCGGATGAAATTATTTATTTAGATGCCAGATAGCCACTTGCCACAGTGCGGCATCGTATGGAGATAGCTTCCTAGCTCCTACTAACTTGCTTTCAACTTTTCATTTCTTAAGCAGAACAAAATCGCCCCAAATTATTCTAAAACATAATCTGTTATTTCTTTTAGCTTACCTCGCTATTAACTAAATGAGGAACCCGAACCCTTTTGGAGCCATCAGGTAAACGCTTACAAGGTGTAGGGTATTCCATATCAGTAAAAGCATTGCAGACCTGCAAACAAATCACAACCAAGCATGGAAAGGTACATTTGATGTTAAAACATGTTTTATTCATTAACTGCTTTAATTTTTTCTTCAAGTATTTGATAAGCCATTCTAGTAGCTTATAAGCTACTTTGACAAGTGACAACTGAACTGATTTGTTACCTGACTTTGGATGGCCCCAATTAACATGTCCTGACAACCAGATGCATGCACATTTTCTAAACTGGGGCACTGAAGCAACACACTCTCTGTACAAAAAAAGGGGAAAAGGATCAATCATTAAGGAAATCCTTAATTCTTGCATCAAATTTCTGGCTGATAATGACAATAGAACATGAGCGAAAAATGACTACCTGGATGCAAATTTCTACAAGAATTTAGATTTAGATCATTGAGTTGTGGGCAGTTTAAATACAAGGCCTGCGTGTTAATTCAAAAAAAGAAATTCCAAATATTAGAAGCATGAGAAAAAACATGCTCAATAAACTTGTTTAGTCAAATAAAACTTACATCCAAGCCTGAGCATCCCCACAAACTAAGTTTCTTTAAACAGCTATGTTTGATGATTAACTTTTGGTTTGTAAGGTGTAGATTAGTACTAGATGTTTTCTGTAATTTGCGGTTATTTTCATCAGCAGTTGGATGGTGGGAATTAGGTTCACATATGGTCATGCCACAGTCCATAAGTTCAAGATGTGGCAATTGAGCCGTAGCAAATTGAATGCCACCTGAAATGTAAGAGAGACAGATGATTAGAAGATAGAAATTAAACTAAATGAAAGTTGGTGAAGCAATTGAATAAATAAAACAGTGATTACTTGAAGTCACATTGGGGCAAAGGGCAAGAAGGAGTCTTGTCAATGTTCCAGAGAACACATTGCAAATCATGCTAACGCCACTGTCACTGACACTGGATCTGCGACATTAGATAAACCAACCATTAAGCATACTTCATGAAACAGGTAACACATTCACACACTCAATCTAGATCTTCTCCAATCAACAATCTCACCGGCCCCTCACCAACCAAATTTCAGTTCATTGCAGGATCAATTTATTTGCATCTAATGGTTCACAGCTATTGACCAAATTATTTTGTAATTGGTTAATTAACCACAAGGTTGATCATTGCTTTAAAAGCTTTATGGATGTTTTTTGAAATTAATCAATTGACATGAAAATTGGTCAATGTTATTGGAGATTGATCAAGAACAACAACAACAACAACAAAGCCTTATCCTACTAGGTGAGGCAGGTGATGACCAATTGATCAATTTCCAAAAATACATTGACCAAATTATGTATCAACATTGATCAACCTTTATTAACAATAACCAATTTAACTAATTGACCAATGATTGTAGACTTTTAGATACAATGAACCTCTGATTTGACTAAAGACGGAGTTGGCCGGAGAGGATCCATATAGGCCACGCACCCACTCTCAAACTATACGTTACTATTTGCAGTTTCCCACTTCTTTATAACGTGTACTGTATCAAGTTGCTACAGAGCT
Organism: Glycine latifolia; assembly: GCA_013407115.1. Taxonomy (NCBI): domain Eukaryota; kingdom Viridiplantae; phylum Streptophyta; class Magnoliopsida; order Fabales; family Fabaceae; genus Glycine; species Glycine latifolia. Next base: position 25,217,015 of record CM023943.1, read on the forward strand.
TTAATTGTTTCCATTTTCCGAGGCATATTTATCTTCAGAACTCCTATAGAACATCGAAGAAAACTAGAATGGAAAATGGCATACCCACTGAGATCAAGCAATTCCAGATTTAGATAGCTTGAGGCAATTGCAGCAATAGATGCATCGGTAACTTCGGATCCAAGAACAAGTGAAAGCATTCGCAGCCCGCTAATAGTGGAACCAACAAAATTTCGTCAATCTTATCATTAAGGCGGCTGTTGCAGCAGTAAAAAATCAAATACAACCTATGATGCATAGATACTATACTATTATCTGATATGGCAATTGGAGTTAGATACTTGCTAAAATATATAAGATACAGTACATGTATAATGCTTATTTACAATAAAAATTCATAAAACATAATATATATATATATAATTGTAATTCTAAAAACCAAATCAACATCACCTTTAACCCAAACTAATCTAATGATAGATACGAGAAGGTGAAAAAAAAAAGATAAAAGAAAAAGAAAATAAGGGGAAAAGAAGGAGAGGGAAGATGAAAAAGAAAATACTAAAAAGGAACAATCTGGAACATCAAAATAACAATAGGTTTAACCATCTATCAAGTTTATAGTTTTTCTCTATTCCGTCCTAAGACACACCGTCCGTCAATCTATGTCCCACTCCATTAAGTCTTGTGTCGAACTCTTGATAACAAACTTTTGTTCTTACAAAATCATCCAAGGGACTAATTCTAAAATCCAAATCACAAGTATAAATCATTGTGATTATAAATCACTTCCTATTTGTAGTATTAACTCCAACCTTTCTTGAGATCAATCATAGAGTTTCCATTTTGGATTCATCAAGGGACAATACTTCTACATTTCTATATTATACATGTTTTTATTAGAATTTCATAATTTTGTTTTAAAGCTTGAATCCTTTACTGGTATCGATGAAGTATTCAAAAGTATTAGATACTGATACAGATACATGAAACAAATGACAATATTGGTGCTTCATGGAATATAACAAAAAAACAAATGAGGAAGACGATTTCTAATGTAAATGAAAATACTATCGGGTGCTTAAAGAACTTGTTAGGAAACAAACATAAAGTATAAAATAAAAAATATTTATTATATTTGTGATGCAAAAATTATGTCAACAACTACATTTGAAATAAATCTGTGCTCACTGACTCTCTGCATATAAAGGGGTATGTCTAGTACAAACTTGAGGTGAGATTAATACGGACTGGCATTTATGGATTATAGTAAAGATTTAGACAAACCTTAACTGAGCAGCAGTAAGAGCAAGCACAGCAGCATGAGAAAGCCGCACTGAAGATATATGCATGTTTTGCAACCTAGGGCAACTTCTTCCCAAACCTTCAACCATGGTTGTAAGATCAGTACTGTCACTTTCTCGGTGAGCAAACTCCAATGAAATCTCTCTCAACTGAGGACAATTAAAGACCTACCATTTCAGAGTATCCGTTAGTATCTAGATTTCACTCTGAAAGTAAGATCAAAGGGATATATCAAAATAAGAAATTGATCACATCACACAAGATTAAAAGATAGCAAAGTTAATCACCATCTTAGAAAGAGAGTACAGATCGGACAACCAAAGGGTAGAAAGACTAGAAGAACAAAGAACAAAACCTCCAAGGTTAGAACAACCTTCCATCTTGAGGCTTTTGAGGCTCTTTTTATCAGCAACAAATCTTGCTAACTCAACCCTGCATTGTTAATGTTGCAGAATAGGCAAAATTAATCAGCAGAAAGTGGCATCCTCTGGTTAAGCCAAAGTTATGAATTCTGAGAAAAATGAAATTTACAACCTTTTCAACAATAAAAAAATTATTTTAACTTTTTAAGCATGAGGCTCATAAAATATATCCATATTTAAACTTCAAAGTTAATTTTATTTACCATCTGATCAAAATTAAATCTTCTAACTAATTTTCAAAATATCATTATCAAGTACATGTTAACCTCAGTTTTTTATATTATTTCTTTCAATGTCATTTCTCTCGATCAACCAAAATCTATAATGAAAGAACCTTAACGTGACTTGCAAACATAAACTTTCAAAATCAATCCACTAATACCAAATTAGCAAGAATTAAATAAATCATCATCTTCAATAGATGTCAAAAAATCTGACATTCCAAACCCTAACTAGAAACAATTTTATAAAGTCGAACAAAGATATAAATACAAAAAGTTGCACGAATTCAAGCTATATATAATTTTGTGCCACTGAATCAAACCACAATCACTTGTTCAATTTTTTCCTTACACAAATTGCAAACTCGAGTGCTCAACAACTAGAAAAACCACTTTCCAATTAAAAACGAAAATAAATGAACAAAGGGCAAGAACATGACTAATACCCGCTGATCCGATTAACTGCAGTATCAGAGACCGAGATCTCCAAGAATGCCAAATTCGGGCATGAGAATGCAATACAAGCCAGCATCGTGGAATCCATGTCACTGCAACAACAACGAACACGGCTTAAAGTTACAATCTCAATTTTTATACAAATTTATTGCCCTTTAGTCCATTCTAAGCACAATATTCTTTCCATTAGTTCATTGTTCAAATTATAGCATCGTGTGCTTCGGATTTGTCCTTTTCCTCATCCATTAATCAAATCACATCTTACCAATTGCAAAGATCTTGCATAGTGGTGCAGGTTTAAAGGTTTACATGTTCCATCTCGTTTTTTTTTTTTAATTTAAGTTAAAGAAGAAGAAGAAGAAGAAAATTGACCCCAGACCTTTCCATTCTAAGAGAGAGTTTCACAATCCCCGGACACTTCTGCAAAATCGACGACACAAAACCCACCTCAGTCCACGCCGGAACCCTGATCCTTAACTCCTCCGCTGCCCTCCACAAACTCCTCGTCATCTCCCTCCAACCTCTGCTCACCTTCGCGGCCGACAACAGCCCCGCCGGCGGCAGCCTCCTCAAAACTTCCCATAAAAGATTCCCCGGCAAACCAGAGGAATCCAGATCATCCTCTTCGGGCCACGCGTCAACAGGCTCCGATGGATCGAATCTGCCGGTCTCGTCCTCATCAAAGGAGAGAGCGCGGCGGGAGGCGGAAACGGCGGAGAAAGAGGAGTGGGAAGGGGTGGCGGAAGAAGCGGAGGTGGGAGTAGGGGTGGTCTTGCCGGAGCAGTCATGGCCCTTCTTAGGGAGGCCGCAGCGGCCACAGTTGTAGTTGCCGCGTTTCTTGCCGCTGCGCTTTGCGTCGGAAGAGACGGTGGGAACGATGTGGGGTTCCGGGTGAAAATGTTGCATAGTGTTGTGAATTGTGAAGTGTTGGAGTTTGGTTTGGTGAGTGAAAACGGCAAAGGAAGCATTGGAAAAAGTAAAATAAAGACGTTGCGCGGGAGAGTTCGCGCCTTTTTCTTTTTGTTTCCCTCTTCTACGTTTTACTAACTTTTAACCATTTTTAGACATTTTTAAATTGAAAAGTGATATGATTCAATTTAATTATTTTTGCCCCCGTGGGGGTGGTAGTAAGTGTTCAGATTTTTAAAAAATATATATAAATTTAAAAGCAAAATCTGTTGGGATAAAATAAAATAGAGTTTAGTTATTTTTTTAACTGTTTTTAGAACACTTTTCTCTTAATTTTAAAAACAAAAAAAGGGTTTTTAATTCTTGTTGATGCGGTTCAATCTGGTTGCTTAAGATCCGGTTTGGGTGTTGATGAAGATAGTATTTTGATATTTTGAATGAAAATGGTATTGACTTCACGTTATTATAGTTTGCAACAGCTTTGTAAAGATTGAAAATAATAAAAAAGTAAAAACTCAAAACAGAAGCTGAAATTAGTTTTTAGAAATTTCAAAATAAAAACTAAAAGCGATCCTAATTTTTTAATTCATCATTGGTTTTGTTCAAAATTTAATTGTAGTTTAATTCGATTCAATTTAACGCTCTTTAGATTAAATCGCTTTTCAGTTTAAATTTAACTTTTATTTGAAAATACTAAAATAAATAGCAAGATATAAAATAAATATAACAAAAATTAATTAAAATTATAATATCTTATTTGTAAATCATGTATAATTAATATTAAATGACTCTTTAAATATAAATTTGATCCAAAAGTGTATTATTTAATTAAAAATTATAACATAATATAATAATTTTCAAAATTATATAATGTAATTTGATTTTTTATATAAAATAAAATATTTTGTTTGGGCACATTTGTAGGGGATAAAATAAAAAGATACGAGTAAACGTAATTAGCTAGGACGATGAACTCTTGATAGATTTTTGTGCAATTATTCTCTACGGATAAGCACGGGTAAGAGCATTCCCAGCGTCATGTGCATGTCCGGCATGTTTTAAACGTGGAACAAATCCTCGCTAATTGTCAGTACTCACCTAACTGTAAGTTTAAGGTTGATCTTAAATATAGTATTAAAAAATACCATCATGCAACACGCTAGGTGTGAAAACATAACTTTTATGAAGATGATGAACATGATTTTTTCAAGGATATAAAATATCGCTACATATACCGTCACGTTCCCCCGTGTAAGCAGATTGCAGAGTCTGAAGTTCACACGGCACAGCCCCACTCCCATTTTGTCCTTAAATACGCATTTATAGAATCAATCGGCAAGCACCAGCCATATACTTTACTCTTTCCTTCTTCAGCTTAGCTCCAACACTTCCACTTGAACAATCAACATAACATTAACATGGCTTCATCACTCGCAACTATACTCATCGCCATACCCAAAACCCTGCAAGGCCGCCGCACTTTCCAATCAGATTCATCCAAACTATCCCTATCTCAAAACACCCTAACCCTAAAACCCAAACCCACTGTTACATGTAAGGCCACCCTGTCCACCACCCTGGAGACTAGCAACCAGCAGCAGCAGCAAGAAGAGCAAAAACAAAAGCCCGTGCTGGAGGTATGGCGCAAGATCCACGGGGAGGACAACTGGGCCGGGCTTCTGGACCCGATGGACCCGGTTATGCGAGGCGAGCTGATCCGCTACGGCGAGATGGCCCAGGCCTGCTACGACGCATTCGACTTCGACCCGTACTCCAAATACTGCGGCAGCTGCAGGTTCCCCTTGCCCGAATTCTTCGACTCCCTGGGCATGTCCAACGTGGGCTACACCATGACGCGGTACCTCTACGCGACCGCCAACATCAACCTCCCGAACTTCTTCCGCAAGTCGCGCTGGCCCCACAAGATGTGGAGCAAGCACGCCAACTGGGCGGGCTTCATCGCCGTCTCCGGCGATGAAACCAGCAAGCGCATTGGCCGCAGAGACATTGTTATCTCGTGGCGAGGCACCGTCACCCACGTGGAGTGGGTGGCGGATTTGCTGAATTTCCTGAAACCGATCTCCCCTGGCATTCCCTGTTCAGACAGGAAGGTCCAGGTGGAGGCCGGTTTCTTGGATCTGTACACGGACAGGGAGCCAGGGTGCGGGTACTGTAAGTACTCCGCAAGGGAACAGGTTTTGGGAGAGGTGAAGCGGTTGATGAAGAAGTATTGGGACGAGGAGGTTAGTGTTACGATAGCCGGACATAGCCTCGGGAGTGCGATGGCGATATTGAGTGCTTTTGATATTGTTGAAACGGGAGTGAATGTGGGGAAGGATGGGAGAAAAGCGCATGTTTCGGTGTTTTCGTTTTCGGGGCCGAGGGTGGGGAATGTTAGGTTTAAGGAGAGGTTGGAGGGGGAGCTTGGGATTAAGGTGCTGAGGGTGCATAATGCTCATGACATGGTGCCGCAGTCGCCGGGGTTGATTTTCAACGAGGATTCGCCGCAGTGGTTGCTCAAGCTGGTGGAGGGGTGGTTTCCGTGGTGTTACTTGCACGTTGGAGAGGAGTTGCAGTTGGACCATAAGAAATCGCCGTTTCTCAACCCTGATGGGGATGCTTCCTGCGCCCATAACTTGGAGGCTCACTTGCACTTGCTAGATGGGTGAGTTATAGTACTTACTATTCATTATTCGTTATTCAATTCAACAGTCACACACTCCATCACACATCTTTCATTTCCTCATAACAACTCACCCACCCATTTTCTCTATAATTACTCTCTTAATTCAAAATCAAATTAATTAATGAGCTTCATGCATGATACTCATCAAGTTGATTTAGATCTGGGCTAAGAAGTTTTATTTCTAAATCAGACCAAGTAGGTTAATTAAATTAAATTATGACTAGGAAATAAAAGACATCAAGTCATCAACTCCACTCCATTCAGCATCTGGATGAAAATAGATCCTCTCCAGTACTATTCCCCTGCTGCACTCGCCATTCTCTATATTCTCTATTTCTCTCCATATCTTTTTTTGATCTTTAACTCTACACTTTTTTATTTTTCTTTTTCTCTTCTTTTCTTTCTATTTTTTACCTGCTGCAGAGCTAGGAATCGGAAAGAATCCAACTTGAGCTAAATTGGGATGGAGAAATGAAAAATAAAAAACAAGAGGATAAATACGTAAAATAATAACAGTAAATATAATAAGAAACACAGTAAAAAATATAAATAAAATAAAAACAAAATGAAAGAAAAGGTACTTGAATAATTACAATCTTTCAAATAATTCATGTTAAAAAGTAGTGCCTCATCATCATCATTGTTTTTCTTTTGTTCTGATGCCAACATTAATTATTATGAAGATAAATATGCTAACAGATGTAAATATTGGAGTTATTGGTTTATCTATATAAAGAAAAATTTAGCGTTTTTTGAGGGGACCAGCATGCCCATCTCCCTTCTTTTCTTGTGTACAGTACCAAAGGACGGCCCATGCCCCTTCATTACTTGAGAAGAGGAAAGAAATTAAAATAAAAGGAAATTATGATAAAGAATTTTGGAAATATTATAAATATATTTACTACGTATATAAAAGAATTTTGGAAATATTATATTAGGGACTCTAACATTGTATACTACTAGGTACTCGAAATATTAGTATATGGATTTCTATCTTCATGGAAATTTTGAATTTCCTTTCTTTACATGAAAATGTTTTATTGAGAAATGTAATAAGGATTTAATATGACCAAATTGATAATTTTGGAAAATTTTAAAAATTTATCTACTAAATATCTTCCAAGAGTAATGTTACTTCCACATAATTTTTTAATATAATATATTTCAAAAAGTATGAAATAAAATAAGTGAGATGATAAAAAGACAGAAAATAAAAGAAATTGTAAAAAAACACCATGATGGAAATGTAACATGCTCTTGAAAGAAATACAAACTATGTTAGCACATATATATATAGACGATAGTGGGTGCCTTGGTTGCAAAGATAAGGAATGGACCACAAGGGAAATTCACTGTTCAAACGTCGTTCAGAGACTTCATAGCACGGCTGACAGAGTGACAGTCCTTACAGATTTTTCTTTTACTAGTTTATTATAAATTTTAAATTCTGATGAAGATATAGATCATAGATGCATAATATTTTTTGTGAGTACGCACGTGAAGTAAATAATTAGTTAATGAGTGGAATCTTATTTTTCCATCGCCATATATATATATATATATATATATAATACATGCATGCAATTAGAAAGTTGATTATATATACATGCATGTTGGTTAAACTTAATTAACAAAGTATTGCGTATGCATGCATGCAGATACCACGGGAAGAATCGTGGATTTGAGCGAACAAGTGAGAGGGACCTTGCTCTGGTGAACAAGGACTGTGACTTCTTGAAAGATGAGCATTCGGTGCCACCAAAGTGGAGGCAAGACTTGAACAAAAACATGGTCAAGACTGAAGATGGACGCTGGGTGCTCGCTGATCGTCCAATAGCTCAAGATCCACATGAAGATATTGATCATCATCTCGGGGAGCTAGGCCTCGCCTCTTCTCATACTCATACTCATAATTGAATGGATATAATATTGCATCTTTAGAACACTATTTTCGACTATTTTTGCACCAGCACCACGCTTATAAAAACAAAATCAATTTAAAAGTTGGAATAGTATTCAAATTACTCAACTTATAAATATTGTCATGGACTTTATTGTTAAATATATAATATAATTTATGGAATTAATCAATCGTGTCTATAAATATTTTAGGATTAGGTAACATTTTAGTCTCTCTATTTTTTATTTTATAATTTTTAGTTCTTTAATATTTTTTTTGATAATTTTTAGTCTTTTATTAATTTTCTGTCAAAATTTTTAGTTATTCTAAACTTTTTTGCCTCGTTTATTTTGACTAAAGATAAAAATTGCTCATAGTTTGTGCTATTGACAGACAGACTAATGTGTATGAAATTATTACACATATGGAACGTAGTCCTTATGGAATAAAAAAATTATTACAGATGTACATGTCCCGCGAGGCTATGCTTAGCTTGTTTGATCTGCACGCGTTGCAAAGTCAGTTGAATGGAACACTTCAATATTTGAGACTTCAGTTCAGTTACACTATTTGACCACTGTTGCATTATTGAGGTTAAATTCAGTTGAAAACTGGACTGAACCTAGGCGGTTGAATTGAACAATCGGTAAATTAGTTAGGTGATTGGTTCAAATAAATCAAAAATTGACTTAAAGAATAATCGGTAAAAAAAAATTGGGTTAATAGGAAAAATAAGCTTTTTTGACAGTCAGGAAAAATAAGTTTAGAACGGTGAAAAATCAGTTTATAGCGAGTCAACGATAATGCTTGATACATAATTTTATTTTATTTTTCTTAAAAAATGAAACTAAACCTTTTTTTTATTTTAAATTTTAACTTGTTATTAGTAGTAAATGTTGATGCATATTGTTGAAAGTTCAACTTAAGTATAATATATTTGATTTAAATTTTTATATGTACTTTAAATGTCAAAAACCTATCAAACTATGTTTTATTTTAATTTTTAGTATTATAAAGTTATAATATCGTGTTTGTTAACATTATTTTATGTATTATTTAATTTATTAATATAATTTTATTAAATTGGTTTGACCCTAGTTCAACTAGAATTGAGTCATTAAAACTTGAACAAAGAAGGGTTTATTCTTTTGAGTAATGTTTACATTTTCTCCCATAAAAAATTCTCTTATTTTTTTAATTGTATAAAAGAATTATTAAATGCAAATATAAATATATCATCAAATATGTGGATCAAGTCATATGTAATTATTTGTAATCTCTAAAAAGTACAAATATAAATATATTTAAAATCTTAAAAAGCATTTAATATTTTGTGGATCTAATAAAAAATATTATATATATTTTTTATTTCTTTAATATGTCTCGATCCTAAATAAGTGTATGAATGAGGTAGAAGTTTAAGGCTCAACCACAATTGGATACACGGGGCCAACCCAATTTAGTATGATATGCATCTGACCACAAATTTAACATACGTGCTGGGTTGGCTTGCAAAATAAAACAAGCTATTTTTTAGTTTATGTCCACCTTGTGTAGCCCATGATTAAATGGGTTGGTATGCAAATGGAGGACAAAAGGCTAAAAAAATAACTAAAAAATACTATAAAAATTTGAACAATTGTTTTTCTATTTTTCTTTTGTGCATTGTTACTTGTTAATAGTTGATTACATTTCATAATATAATTAATATACCCCCCAAAAAAAAAGACTAAGGACGTAGGGTAGGCGAACCCATAGCACATGAAAAGTTATAAAAGATAAAAAAAGAAAATAAATTGATATTAATTTTATCTATTTTTAATTTTTATTTTTATTATTTTCAGTTTCTCTAATATCTTTTTAATGAAAATTATATTATTTTTCGTTTGATAAAATATTAAATTATTTTTCTGTTCCCACTGAAAAAAATTCTGGATCTGTATTGACTACACCCCTGTTAACAACCGTCCAAACTTATTAATGAACCGCATATTGTAGGGTCCGTTATCTTGTGCAAATTTTGAGTTAGACGGACTATCTACAAATCCACGATTCATAAATTCACATTTAGGTTGAATCATAGCTTTTTTAAAAAAAAATTAATAATTATATAAGTTTCCACACAAGGATAACACCAGACATATTCTTCAAAGACTTAGCATGACATGCGTTTAGTTGGTATTTAGTATTTACAATGTGATTTGGCTTCAATAGATATTCTGATATATGGGGACACAAGAAATTCGCCCAAAGCCAAAGTTAAAAACAAGGTAAAATTTTTTTTAATGTCACTTTAATCTCTTTGTTATTTTGGAAAGTTATATCACGAGTGAGAAATTATCTCCTTTGCTGAAAGTTCTTTTGCAGCTTTTGGACCGTGAAAGAGCTTAATCTCCATTACAATTCACAGCATCATCCCTAACATTCTATCGTAAGCTTTATCTCTTATAGAGGAGTTAATTTATATGTATCTTTTCTTTGTTTCTTGTGAAAGTTGAGTGTATTCATTAAAGAAAAAAAAGAATACTGAACTAAAGCATGTGTTAGAATAAGTTTGTTAAAACATTATGTCGCTAGCACACCTATTCTTTTATATATATTTCCATCCCATATATACTGATTTTACTTCAGTTATTTCATTCGTATAAGCACCCAAATGTGATCACTCGTCTTACTTTCCACTTCCAGAGCTACAATTCAGTACTTGCTACAGTAGCAATGAACAAGCAACTCGATAAGAAGAAAGAAAGGCATGTGTAGAAATTAGAATAAGCGATGTGAAAGCTCTGGATGAGAAGAAATCAATAACTTAGTAAGTTTGAAGTTGGATACACAAGTAGTTTTTTAATACAACAGAAAAGGACATAACTCTTTGCAATTTCTACAATACATGCATCATCACATGGGGGTTTAGAGGGACAATCCAGACTCTTCATCCTCTTCAAGTGTGGAAGCGTAGACAAAGTAGAGAGCCCATATGAGACCAAAGACACCAAACAGGATCCAACCGAGAAGGTTGTTGCTAAGCCCAAAGGGAAGCCCAGTTCCTTCAGTGCTGAGTCTCTCATCAACCAAAGCCATGGCTGCTGGGCTTGACATGGTTGCGGCAGCTGCAGCTGCTAACAAGGATGCCCCCATCCCTAGGTTTGAGCTGCTTGAAGGCTTTTCCTCCATGGAGCACCTCACTCTCCCTGCCTTGGCCATTGCTGGCAATCCTATACAATTTATATTTGCAATATATGAATGATATATGCCAGTTAATATACATTAAATATCATTTTTTTTGTATTATATTAGCACTGAGATTAAAACCTATAATCTTATGCATACTAGTACTTGACAGTTGTCATTAGCCTGACCCTAGTGTGTAATATGAGAACTTTTTTTTTTTTTATAATATTAACACTGGGTTAGAACTTATAATCTCATCATTCTCATGCATGTTAGCATTAGCTTGATCTTAGTAATAAATATATTTTTCTATTCATAAGAATTAAAAACGAATGTGGATTTACAATAATTAAACTAGATCCCTTGGTATATCCTAGTGGTAAATAATTAAATAAGAACTCTGAAATTGCTAATTCTTTTTCCCCTTTATTTTAGTCGTCTTAACTCTTAACATATGTTTACAACGTTTTGAGCACAAGAAAATCAATCAGAAATGGAAAGAGATTAATTACACTTTTATTCTAGAACTAGAAAGAAATCATATTATTATCTCCCTAAAGGAAAAGCCTTAAATCATAATATCATTTTTCTTAAGGAAAAAACTTACCAAGAACGGTAGAGGATGAGGCCCCAACAGGTCGTTTGAGCACAAGACCTGCGCGAGTGATCGATGTAGTAGGGGTGCCGGCGATGATTGTTGCCATTTTTATTCACTAACGAATCAGAGTAAGAGTATGCTATTGCTACGCAACTTTTGTCACGGTTGCAGTTTATTTCATATGCATGCGTAAAGATTTCAAAAAATTTATTATTATTGGTGGTGCAGTGTCTGCCCATACACCACACACCATGGATAGGTTGAAAACCCGTCATTTGATATCCATATCTGCAAAGTCCCAATAATTTTTCTCCACGTGTCACATAATCCATTCTGTATCCGATATTTCACTAAATAGAAGCTTCATTGGCTTAACCCCTTCTCCAACTAGTAACAACGACGTAATAAGTACTACGAAAATACAGTTGTTACAAAAATGTTTTCGTAAAATAATATACGAAGGAGCTGATTGGTTTTTTTTTTCGTATCCGTCCGTGCATAACAAATTTCATACACAATAGCAATGCTCTATTTACTAACTACCTGAACATTATCATTTGAGCCCTGATTTTTTAACACCTCGCATTTTCAAACACCTAATATTCTTCATTTCTCTTCCTATCACATGTTCACCTTTCTAATAGCACAACGAGTGCCTAATAAACCATATCACATTCAAGACATATAAGTCGGAAGAAGCAAACATTACATTAAAAATACATGAATCCCACTGGGTTCTAGATTCATATAGAAGGGAAAATGATCACATGGCATAATTAACGTTACAAATCAAATTGCAACCGTCATTTCCACAATTTGTGTATAAATTAGTTCCTTAAAGTATTTGGCTTAAATTGATTGTTAACAGCGGTAGCACGACCTAATAGAGCACGGGAATGAATATTATGTACACAACAACCAATAGCATCTCCAAGAAGCTAAAATGCCTATGCGAGTCTTATTTCATCTCAATGTCACTACAATTTAGCTAAGCTTCTAAAAAGATATATGTCGGAAATCCTATGCATCTATGAAGGGCTTTACAGGATGAATCGCCAAAGAACAATAAAGAATCGACTGAAGCAGGCAAATTAATCAAATAAACCTGCCAGGTAGAGTAATAATATTTAAATTTTGGGCTATGCCTGGAGATTGCAACGTTGCAAAATAGGGAGGTCAAAGTTCAAATATTTGGTCCAGTAACGTCTGTATCTTCCCATTGCAATGTCCAACCACGGTTTCCTAATTCCATCGTAGTGTATAACAGCAGCTCGCTCAATCTCGTTTTTGTCCACAACTGAGTCATAACCAAGGCCAAGAATGTGCCACCGTCTATCCAAAACCTTAGTCTTGTTATAGAAAGTGAGCCAGCCTAAAGGCAGACTTCCGATGTTCCACAATGGTCTCTTGGAACCCTGAAATTAATCATAGAGAAACACCTCAGATTATTATTGCATCGGAATTTAATAGAAACTAAATCTGTGTTTCATCTAGCGGAAAATTAAACAAAACTTTGACATGTTCTCTCATTAGATTCAACCATCAAAATTAGAAAAATGATAATGTTGCTTTGAATAACAAATCTAAATGTCATGGAGATGTCAAATCTTTGACCTCTTAATACTGGTCCAACATGCAGATAAAAAAATCCTTATGAGTCATAAAACTACTAGATTAACCATTCTAAATAATGCAAAAGAAAACTGTGCACTATAATTAATATAATTCAATTTCAAGGGAGCTTATAGCCTTTGAACTCTAATTTATCAATGCCAGAAGCCAAACTGAAGATTTGAAGAAATTCAGATGTAGGAAAATTTTCTTAGATGGGAATAAAAAGCAGTCTCTAACAGAAAAAAGAAGTGTACAACAAAATAAAGACATTTCTTTGACCATACCATATGCAAATATCTGTGGTAGAGAGCAGTTAAATTATGTCTCCTCCACTGTTGTAAATCAAACAAGTTCATCCCAAATGCCCATGTACAAGCATTGACATCAAACCTTTTTGCAACGAATGGATCTGAGAAGTTTATGAACATATCCATCCTATGAAATGAGGTTCCACCTTCCTGACAAGTGCCCACTGCTGCAATTACTTTGCCTTTCATATTGGCATTCCATAGTCCACTGAGATCTTGTTGCACCACCACATCATGATCAAAGAACAGAATCTTATTTAGAGTAGGGAAGATATCTGGCAAGTAGAAACGCAGGTAGTTCAACTCAGAAGTATATCTTGGATCACTGGAATTATGTTTGTTAAATGTATTGTACTTGGACAACCATTCAAAGTTCTCAATGCTTTGTATGTGGACTGTGGCTTTGCCAGGAGGGTTTAATAAGAACCACATCCAGATTGCAGGAAAGTTGAGTGAATTGGTTACTACATGGAAAACAAGTTTCTCCTGTTTCTGCAATTTAAAAGTCATTGTCATACTTTTTCGTCACTATACACAAGAGTTAACTATTATCTTCATATTCAATAAGAACTTTCTCACAAGCTCAAATAAATAAACCATTACAACATTACAATCAAACCTTGTTTTATTAGGTGAAATCTACTAAATGGATCAATCGAAGCCACTATCATTATGTTGTATATAATATAAAGGAATGCTAACAACATACTATATAACACACTATTTTTAACACTTTCTACTATTGGTTAAAATTTATTGGAAACTACAAAAGCAATAGTGAGTTTCATTAAATAAGGTGTGAGACCCACACAATTTAATTTCTGTGATTTCTAAATTCTAATAAATTTCAGTCAATAATAGTGTGTTTAAAACAGTGTGCATTACAGAGTGTATTGCTAGCATTTTATATAAATAATAAATAAGAGTAATCCAGTCCAAATCAACTCAACATAAAGTGACAGGTTTTGATGTGGGTACATCAGACTGCATTCTCGTAGGAATGAGGTACTTATTAGGGGATCTCATATCTTTCTTCTCACTGCATCTCTAGTATAAGTTACAAGTTAGACACTTCTATGAAGTGCTGAGAGGCTAATAAAGTAGAAAGAACTCCTCCTCACTAGAAAATCAAAGTTTCTTCATTAATTAATGATGGATGTGATGTTATTGGAAATATTTTGTTGTAAGCAAAATATATAAATTCAGTTTTTAAAGAGCAGTACAGAAACTAAGGTGTTGAATGTTGGAAAAGGGAAGTATTTTGAAGTAAGTTTGATTTATAAGTGTTATTCAATTATGAAAGATCATATATCCTCTCATGTTTTTACTGGTTTGACTTCTTAATTCTGCATTAACTTCTGCAGCACCCAGAGCTGCAACTAAGATAACTCTTTCGATGTAATCAGGCATATTTCAAAAATCAAATGCCAAGTATAAGTGGGGTCAAGGAAGGATAAGAATGAGATCAAATTGGAGTTAGAATCATGCATTCTTTCTGCCTATCCTATAGCCACCCACTTCAATGGTTTTTATAACATAAAAATTGAAGAAAATCCTCAAGTGTAAAACAACTATCATGTACTAAACATGTACTGCAATTTAGGTAGCAAGCAGTTTTGACTGATAAGGAGGAGACCTGAGGGGCATCAACTGTCTAAAATGTATCCACTAAGGGACTAAATTGAAAAAAAAAAATTTGATGGCTAAATTTGTTAATATTGAATTTGCTAGTATCAGTGTTCTTTCTAAGCAGTTGCACCAGGGTTCAACATTAGTCAAAAGCAAAAGCAAAAAACACCTGAATCAAAAGTGAAAAATAAAAAGTTAATCCTTTTAAAAAAATGCATTTACCTTGGCATTAGAGACAGTGGAGTTAACAACTACAGCACATGCCAGAAGATTGTCAGAGAAGACAGCATAATGATAAAGTTTTGGATCATGAATCTTATTTTCATTTGGAAGCTTCCGGTCCTCAGGTTTCAGGGCAAAGTAATCAGAGGTTAGCTGCATAGAAAGACAGTGAAGACCTTTTGGGGTGGTCCTTGCAGCAAGATGAACAAGATGTGTTGCTTCACGTTGATGAGAACGAACTTGCTCTTCAGCATTATAATTCATTGCACGGAGCTTAGCTGCCATAGCAGTGCAGTCTGGGAAAACACGGTTGGCTTTAGACAGTGAAGCTTCCATGTGTCTTGTTTTCTGCAAAGCACTGTGAAGTTCACTTGTTTTCAGATTGCAAAACATTCATTTTTTTAAACATTTCATATCACATCAAAATGATAGACATGAATGTTCTCCTTCATCATTATTTTATACTTGTAGACAAGCAGTTGCCAGATTTGCAAGGATTGGAATTTGAACTTGTAACATAATTTATGTTTTGGTCACTGAAAGATGTGTTTCTTAATAGTTAATATGCTTCCATCACTTCTATTTTCTCTGTTGAAACCTTGTACATTTAATTTGCTTCAATAAGCAAATTGAAATATATAGGGAATCAATTGATGAAATTAGTTGTGGGAAGAAATGAAAAAATGGTGTATCTGTCAAGGACCAGAGCATTGGTTTTCTTTTGAAACATGTACATTGTATTTAGTATATGCAGGTAATAAATAACTGTCCAACTAAATTTAAGTTGTCCAATAACATAGAAAATTTTACCTCCTTGACAGCTCTGAATCCTTAGTTGCTTCTCCAACTGCACGTTCCATCTCTTTAATTCTCAGCTTCAACTCCTTCACCAAGTGTGAGTTGCTGCTTGGTGTAGCAAACCCCAAGTATGCTCTGGCTCTAATAATTTGATCCTTAATCTCCAAAACCTTCTGATTTGTCATTCTCCCAGACTGAGGGCGTGAACTCTGATGATGTTGGGTTGCTTTTAGAACAGGTTCGTTTCCTGTCACTTCATCATTCTCATCTGTCATTCTTTGAGAATGAGTGTGTATATCCTGATTATGTCTGACTGTTGTTGTATTAAATATATTCTGCAAATAAAACCAAATTCAAAAATTAATATAACATTGTAAGAGAGAAATTTCACCAGTCTAATTTGCATTTATACATTAATCAAACACATAAAGGTATATAATCCTTCAGAACAAAAACAGCAATCATGTGGCCTTCAATTTTAAAAGTCGGTAATTCAAAGGAAATAGCACAAACCACATCCCCATCCGTGGAGAATAATCCTTTTTGTTGAGCTTCCTGGTTGTTGTTTTTGTCCTGGTCGAATTCTGAAACTTGATAACAGCAAAATTTTCAGACTTGAGTGGGCATTATGTAAACCACAAAAATTCAAAAGTGCACCTACAAATACCAACCATTTCTTTCCAAAGTGTTATTTCTATACCCCTCACTTTTAGATCCCTCAGTATCATTAGGCTTTTGCAAAATGTAACTATTTGTTGAATCAAAGTCCTCTTCTTTATAAACAATTTCTTTCGGCTCTTCTAATTCTTCAGCACCTTCCTGAATTGCACAAAAACGGCCCAAAATACCAAGTTAATTCTCTAATTCACCAGGGGAAGAAGAAGAAGAAAAAGACAAAAAACATGTTCCACTACCTGTTCAATTGCATTTAAAGGGTCTGTCCTATGCGTCTGCAAGAAACAAACAAAATGTCAATCCCAATTACACAACAGAGCATCAGAAGCTGTGGAATTTCAATTGGCAGCCGATTAAGCATAAAAAACCCTTCCAGTGAAAATAATTAAAAATGAAAAACAGTATATCCAAAACTAAAATTATTGAAAGCACAAAAAGTTCCAGTAAAGTATCGGTCGGCAAACTTTTCAACTCACAGATAAATCAAGTTTATTGTAAAAAAAAAAAAAAAGAAGAAAGAAATGTTTCACTATATTCCATTCTATCTAGCTGAAATTCTTTCTCAGAAACCAAACAGGCTGAGCTGTAGAAGCAATTCAAATAAAAGAAATAAACAAAATAAAACTGATCAGGCTTTGAGATGAGAGGCAAGATTCTTACAAAACTCGATAAATCCTCAAGAAAATCTCGTCGCCCTGCAACGCAATTTAACCGAAACGCAAAAAAGTCAACTAAAACGGAGAGAGAATGAGAGAACACAGAACACAGAAATATCCACATGCGAAGGAATTGAGTTTTTACCGTCGGTAGTGAGAGTGTTGAGGTGGTGAGAGACGAAAACGAGCGGAGCAACGACGGAGAGAAAGAGCAGAGCGAGGAGCAGAGTCCTCTGCCAGCGATGTGACTGCTTCATCGTTGATGGCGGTCACCGTTGCGAATAGCACTGCGATTCCGAGAGAGGCACATTGATTTCACGGATTCAGATCGCAGAGAATTGAATTCGCTGCTTGGAATCGAAGTTAATAATAATAACAACAGACACAGAGGTTAGGGTTTCAGTTATTCGCTTTTACGCGTTTTAGAGAGAGAAACTAGAAGCAGCTCCATGATACATGTTCGCCCCTTCCGTGAATTGCCTTGTTTAAATTCTCTCTCTATTTTTTTATAAAATATTTTTGTTACTATTAAAAAACAGTTATTCTTGGCTTGGCGTTAAATTTATATACCTTGGGGGTCTTGGGATTTGTGCCGCCAGATTGACAGGAGTGGGAATCAGGAATAATGGAAAGCGGTACTTGAACATACTAGTAGTAATTGATATTGCGGATGACAGATACGCATTGATGTGAGCGCTTGTGTATACCATTCACCAAAAGGAATTAAGCTCTTATTAAGAATACGTGTAAAGTGAACGTTTATTTATTATTAATTTTAAGAGTACTATTTTTATTTTACATATAATTTTACTTTAATGCTTTAAGATAAAATGGTAAATGAGTTGTTTTTTACATTTTTTTTTTTACCTTAATGCTTTAAGATTAAGAGTAAAATGGGAAGAGAGATGAAAGGGATAAAATTAAGGGTGTGATTGATTGTGAGAAAATGAAAAAAAAATAGATGAGAAAAGAAATAGATAAAAATAAAATAAGGTGAAAAGAAGGTAATTTGGTTAACATAAAATAAAAAATAAATATTTAAATTAATCTTAGTGCGTAGATAAAATGAGTATAAAAAAAGAGAAATTAATATTAAATTATATATTGTTATATTAATAAAATTTAGATTGTTTTATTATGATTTTATTAATATTATGTTCTTATTATTTTTTCATTTTTTTCATTTTATATTTATTATTTATTAATTTTTTTATGTTATGAAAAAATTATTTAATTTAGAAAATACAAATAAATGGAAAGTAAAGTAATAACTCTTTCTCTTGCTTTCGTTCAATTTGAGAGGAAATTTTCTATTTTAGGTCTCATGAAAAAAGAACTTCATTTTTATTCCTTACATAAATAGTAAGTATTTAATATTTTTATCTTGTTTTGATCACCTGTATTTCTTTTTCTTGTGTTTTTAGTCATCTAAATATAGTGTTTACGTAAAGGAGTTAAATCTTTTTTTTTTTCATTTGAGGGAGGACCAAAGCCACTACAAACGAAGACTTTCTAATAACAAGTGTTTCAAATTTTGATCGTTTGCTTTACGATTGAATAAAAGTCATTTTAAGAGTTATTCATTTTCTTACTAAGTCATATGGATTCTTTTGTATTGAGATTTTTTTTTTTTGTTTTTAATTTACATTTTTTAATCTCCTCAAATATTATTTATTTGATTTAATCTTGATTTAGATTTGTCTTAAATTTTCAATATTTTCTTAATCCTTACTCCAAAAAATTAATCCTAATTTGATTATTTTTAAAAAAATTGACATAGAGCCTAAAACAAAAACAAACAAAAAAAATAGTTGATTGTTATATGGGTCAAATTCATAACTTTGTGTCGCGCTTTTGTTCCGTTTCGTACCCGTGATGCGCCAATCAAGGCAAAATGTGTCAACCTCACCTACTCAAGAAAAAGCCAACAAGATCATGAGAAAGCTTTGCTTTGCTTTGCTTGTCTCGTTTCGGTTGTGAAATAAAAGCAAACCTAACTTCGAATTTATGGTTTTCCTTAGTAAATGTTAAGGTTCCAAACAATGATAAATAGTACATGTTAACCTTTATTTAAATTATAGGGTTTTAATTAAAAATAATATTAGTATATGAATTATATATTTATATTTATAATATATACTGATAGTGCACAATAATACGTAAATAAAAGTGAATTTTGAAATAAACTATCACTTGATAAAAAAAATCATTTATCTTAAATAATGATTAATTTCCCTAAAAATATAATATTGATTAATTGATAGTCTCACACAGCATATGTTAAAAGGTATGATGTTGGGAAAAAATTTAGCACAACAAAAAATATTTCGAAAAACATAGTCATCTCATTTGGAACAGTAAAGAGATGAAAACAAAAAGAAATCACTTAATTATAAATTTTATCACTCAACTTTTATTATTTTACAATTTTATCATTTAATTTTTCAATTTTTATTTATTTTAACACTGTTGACGGTAACAAAAAAAAATAAAAGAAAAAAAATAATGTATTTTTATTACCAATAGAATGATAAAATATATAAAAATAAAAAGTTTAAGTGATAAAATTAGTGAAATATTAAAAGTTAGGTGATAAAATTTGTAGAAAAAAAAGAGTGATGGTAAAATTTGAAAAAAATGAAAGTTAAGTAATAAAATTTGTAAAAAAATAAATAAATGATAAAATTTTCGAAATAATAAAAATTAAGTGGTAGAATTTGTAATTAAGAAAAAAATTTATAAGAGGCTCGTGTCTAACCGTGTTTTTAGTTTCTCATATATGGCCAATGGAGTTTCGTCCTTTTCTTTTTCTGTTACAGCTTTTCTTAACAAGTAGAGCTTTTATATTTTTTTCTGTGATTTATAAAAAATATAAGATAAAAATACGTAATCAATTATACGTCAATGTTTAACATCGTTCAGGGGAGTCGAGGTCAAAATTAGTTTATAAACACTATTTTTTAACCTATTCAGCCTTTCAAACACCAAAATATATACTACCTCAAATATGATGACGGTAACAAGTCTAAAAGACTTGAGTTCATAACCATGAGGTCCATGACTAAATATATGCTAAAATGATATTAAGAAGAGAGTGAATTGTTTGTAAATAATGATTAAAATGTTTTGACTTAATATGTTTTTTCTATTTTCTCTTAGATAAATAAACATTTTATGTAAGGGAATCTTAGGAAATAAAATGTAATGAAATAAAAGTGAAATAGTTTTGTATATTATTTAATGGAAAAGGAAAAGAGCATTTAAAAATAATTTATTATATATAATAATAAATAGAATTATATAAATATATGATAACTTTATCTTTTTCATTACGTTAGATAATCTCCTTTATTTTTATTTTTTTTTGTTAATTGATGATATTTTTTTGTCACTATAATATTCATACAAAATATTCTCTATTTTTTAATGATAATTGATTTTTGTTAGATAACCTAATTAACTACCTTTCAGAAAGTTTCTCTTTTTAGATTTCACATTTATTTTTTCCTATTTTTCCTATACCAAATGGTAAAAGATTATGAGTATTTTTTTTCCATCATTTCTAATTTTTTCCTTCTTCATTCTCTGTCCAACAAAGCAAGTAAGAGTCGAGTTGCTTATATTTAAATATCTATAAATTTTA
The DNA here is from genome assembly GCA_013407115.1 of Glycine latifolia. Taxonomy (NCBI): domain Eukaryota; kingdom Viridiplantae; phylum Streptophyta; class Magnoliopsida; order Fabales; family Fabaceae; genus Glycine; species Glycine latifolia. Next base: position 25,238,207 of record CM023943.1, read on the forward strand.
ACTATCTCATCATTTTTTCTCTCTATTTTTCTATCATATTATATCATCAAACAAATTAATTACTTATTTTTTACTCTCTTCCTATTTCTCAAGAGGATGTCTAAGAATTATTTTCCAGGAATGACAAAAATATTTACTATCCTGAATATTTAATTAAATTATTTACAAAGAAACCAATAAATGAATACTCGATGAGTATATATGAGTAATATAATACTCACCTCACAACCGTTAATTTATAGAAATTGTTTTTTATCAATCACTTTATAAGAAAATTAAATTTTATGATTTCACAATGCTTTTAGCACATAACTGCATAAGTACATACAATGGCATTATACAAGAATAATACAGTATTATACTACCATATTATATGATGAATGATGATGATTGATTTTAAAAAAATAAATAAATGAACACATATAAATATTTGAGTGTTACTTCATACACCATTCACTTTTTCTTCTACACCATTTTAAATGGTGCATTTCCGAAATTGCCCTTCCTTTTTTTGCTGTTTTGTACACGGATCCGTAAGAAACTTATGGATTCGTCAATCCGTAAGAATCTTACGGATTCGCCAATCCGTAAGATTTTTTTTTATATATACGGATTGGGCAATCCGTAAGCCCAATCCGTACATTTTTTTTTTACATACGGATTGGGCAATCCGTAAGCCCAATCCGTACAGTTTTTTTTTTTAAAGGTTAAAATATATTTTACAAAATAATGGTGCATGCAGGTATCGAACTTGTGACCTTCATATTACTAACACGATGCTTCAACCAGCTGAGCTAATAGACCAATTATGTTATAAATTAATTAATATTGATATATATATCACTAAATTTATTTAATTTAAAATAATTTATCATGTTAAAATTATATGTGTATTAAATATACATTAAAAAAATTTAGTATTATATGTATCAACATTAATTATTTTTTTTAATGTATATTTAAAAATTTAGTATTATTATTTTTGATAATTAATGTTGATACATATAATACTAAATTTTTTAATGTATATTTAATACACATATAATTTTAACATAATAAATTATTTTAAATTAAATAATTTTAGTGATATATATATATATATATATATATATCAATATTAATTAATTTATAACATAATTGGTCTATTAGCTCAGCTGGTTGGAGCATCGTGTTAGTAATCTGAAAGTCACAAGTTCGATACCTGCATGCACCATTATTTTGTAAAATATATAAAACCTTTAAAAAAAAAAAAGCTGTACGGATTGGGCTTACGGATTTCCCAATCCGTATGTAAAAAAAAAAACATACGGATTGGGCTTACGGATTGCCCAATCCGTATATATAAAAAAAAAAAATCTTACGGATTGACGAATCCGTATGTTTCTTACGGATTGACGAATCCGTAAGTTTCTTACGGATCCGTGTACAAAACAGCAAAAAAGGGAAGGGCAATTTTGGAAATGCACTGTTTAAAATGGTGTAGAAGAAAAAGTGAATGGTGTATGAAGTAACACTCTAAATATTTATGAATATTTGGTGCAATATAGAGACTGGTTAAGATAAGAAGCTCTTGAGGCCCATCCTTCGCTTTTTGGGACCTTGATGAGGGTGGGCAGTCATGATGGCGATCACAAAGTGGTGGTGTTAAATTTCCCTTTCAGCATGCATTAATTACTGTTGCAAGGAAACCAAGAATGTTTCGCTACCTGCCACTGCCACTGCCACAACCAAGAGGGAACTCAAGTACAATCATCAACTTTACCGCACCAAATCATTATTGCCCAATTACTGTAGACACAGGCCACAGGTGGAAAAAAAATTTCCTTTACATTTGGTGTTAAAAAAAATATAAGTTGCTATAGTAGGTAATTTCGGTATTTTTTTTCTTTCTTTTCTGAACTTGCTCCTTGCTTCCACCTCTCCTTCAACCTTTTCACTCTCAATTTCCTCTCTTTGAAACCTTTACACCACCATGACCAAGAAGAAAAAATTTAAAATGACTTATTTGGATATAAGTCATAACTGTTTTAGAGAATTTTTATTATCGAAAATAGAAATATAATTTTTTTTCTAATAAAAAACTCTCATAAATATTTTTAATATTGTATCCAAAAGGCTTTGCAAATCGTTATCCATTATTGGTTTGTTTTCTTCATCTTCTCATCATTAATATTACCAATTCCTTTTTCTTTCACGTTTTGTGTTTGATTAATTACCAAAATAAAATAAAAAGCAACGTTTACTTTTCAAACAATGACAGAGAACTTTCCATTCCACGCTCACCAACCGCACATCCACACACGGCTCTCACTAACACCACTCAGTAACAACATCAACATCACATTACTGCATGGCCGTCACGCCTTCAACCCTTCTTCTCTCCTTCCTCGAACGCCTCCAACAAACAGCCTTCAAAATCTTTATGAAATCTGCGCCTCCCTCTTCTCTTGCCATGGCTACAACACCGAGTCGTGACAGTTCTCGGAGCCACCAGCGGGATCTGAAATCCCTTTACGAAATCATTGAGATTGTGACACCCAACTGACTCTCGTGCCCGGATTTGCCGATGTGCTGCTTTCGCGGTGCCGCCACCACCATGAACCAGACCTTTGATGGTCTACGAGCCTTACTGCAAACAAGGGGATGAACAGGAAAAGTGGAAACTCAAATCACAGAAACAGGGCCAAACAGATTGAATATTTTGCTTTTTGGTCATGGTGGTGTGAAGGTTTCAGAGAGGTAAATTGAGAGTGAAAAGGTTGAAGAAGAGGTGGGAACAGAGGGGCAAGCCGGGAAAAAATATATATTTACTGAAAAGACCTATTAATACTATAGTCGGTTATATTTTTTTTACTACTAAACACAAAAATTTCTTTGTCCACAGCCTGCGCCATTTGGTTGATTGAACTCAGCTGGTTTGGTTTAGTCACCAAAAGACCAAATTATTCTATTATTCAGAATAAGAATGTATATATAGGACTACTCTCAAAGTGTATTTAGTAGGAGAATGAGAGAAATAGAGAAAAAATATAATAAATTTATGTGAATTTTATATATTTTATACTATACTTTAGTTTTTATTTTCACCATCTCAATTAAATAATTTGGTAGATAGAAGTTTTCAAAAACTCAGTTGAAGAATCATATTAAAGATGTTCGTAAATTGTTCGACATTTAATACTTGTATTCTTTTCAAAACCAATGGGATCGAGAAACTTGGCTTCAGAAGACAAGCCTTTAGAGTTTAGACAAAATGTATTCAATGGGCGTGCGATGCAATTATTAATTATCCCTTTCATCAACGGCATGTGTAGGTGCCATGGCGTAAATGACAACTTAACACTAACAATGTTTTTAAAGAAGTGATTATGAAATTCATCAATATTTTATTTTAAATATACATGTCCGTACAATGCAAGTGTATTACTGCTTAAATTATGATATTGTAATAACTTTTATGTTTAATTCTGAAAGCAATATTGAAAAGTCGGTTTTATTAATACTATTCTATTATTATTACACACAAAATATTTGTTTTATCGATAAATATTATTAATATTATTACTTTTTCTTAATAGAAAAGATTAAATTTGTGATTTTTTTAATTATATAACCAATCTTATATTTTCGGAGAACTACATACAAGATCGTGAAAACATTTTATTTTATTTTCAATTCAACGAAGTTATCGTGGAAATGTTGGAAAAAAGTTTATCGTATATATCTAGAAGTGAAGTATACAAATTGATTTTATGAACTTCCCTTTGACATGAACCAGCATGATCAGTGGTCAAAATTACTACAAAAGAGATTAGACAATGATAAGGAGCGACCTTAGGCACGGGACATGCTTCCAGTGGGATGAACATATAAATGAACTGAATACAAATTATAATGAAAAGGTGTTAAGGTTGTGCAGGTATAAAAATATTAATTAAAGATAATTTAAATGAAAATAATTAGTATTACATATATTAAAAAGACATATCAACTTTTTAATGACTTGTTACTTAAAAATTATATAATTAAGTGGATTTGGAAAAAATTAGGATGAATGATATTCTAAAAAAATTGATAGAAAGTGTGTGACTGATAATAAAATATGTTGAAAAGTTTAACATTAGTTTATAATAACAATAATGATCCTGAAAGTAGTTCATTGTTATATTTATTATTAGAGTAGGATTTTTTTATATGGTATGATTTGAGAATGAATCAAGCAAAATTTAATGAGTATGCAACATCCAAGGGATGAAGGTACTGACAATCATGAAGAATAATAGTTAATGCAAAAGAGATGAAACATGAATAAGAAAATATATTTATTAAATCTTTTGTGAGGAAACACAAGTGAGTTGATTGAATATACATGAAATGAGAGAAATTTAAAGATTATGGATTTAGAATAAAAAATAAAGATAATTTAAAATGAATTGATTAGTATTATTTATGTTAATAAGTTATATCTGTAATCCAACATTTAAGAATATATAGTTAAACTTGTCTAATTTAAAAGAAAATTGTTCTTATAAAACACATGCGTGAGGAGAAAACATAATAATAAAAATTATATTAATTTAAGGAGACGACGATCATTAATCTTAAGAGTGAGGGTGACAATTAGACTAACTTGACTTCTAATCTTCAATAGACTATTTTGAAATTTATTCATTTAGAGGACTTAATTGATTTTTAATTTTAGAAACTAAAATGGTGATTCTCACTCATACATTGAACGCAAAATATAGACATTTTTTTTTACTTTCCAAAGCCTGGACCAAAAAATTATAATAAAGGTTAATTGTGTGGGAGAATTTAATATTAATTTTAAAAGATGATAAATAAATAATATTATACTTATTAAATTTATAAAATTATAAAATTATAATTATATAGTTAAAATTTAAAAATAACTCTAGACATCCTCTTGCTCGAGTAGTCGAGTGTACACATGCATGTATATACCACTTAAGATGATAGCACTATTCACTATCAAATCAATTAAAACTATCTTAAGTTAAAAATATTTAATAATCTACGAATATTTACTATTACTATTATTAAACATTTATCTTTTAAAAATTTAATTATTAAACAATTATTTACTAACTTTTACGTTCCTATAAATATTTAAATTATTATATTAAAACATTTTTATATAAAAGTAGCTTTTTTAACCCCCATACAGGGATTAATTCAAGGTAAAGTTTTTCATCGTACTGATGATATTTTAAAATTTTCTCACGAAAATATTTGTATTTCATTCATCAACATGCGGGACATGGATATGATATCGTCATCAGTAACCCGGCCCGTTGTAAGTGAGTCTCGCCGGTAGTAATGCTTTAAATTTAAGAAGTTTTATTTGAGAAATTATAAACTTTTATACTGTTTTTAATCAGAAATTATAATATATGATATATTTGTTCACTTTTATAATAATTTTTAAAAAAATTATATTAAAATCATTTTTAATTAATTAATAAAAAATGCTATACATTGACATAATCGAAACTTTAACGATCAACAGTATACACAAATTAGTGGTAAGATATGTGCATTGCACGTTTTTTAAAAAGTAAATAAAAAGGAGAGAGAGTAAAATAAAATAAAAAATATAAAAAGTTCGATCATCACGTGGCAACGACTAAACAGTTTTTATAACACTGAACAATTTTTGTAATACTATTGAATATTTTGATAATTTTGACTTCTTGTCTTTGCTAGCTTGTGATATTCATCCATGGATACACAAAAGATAGGCTAATGTAGAAATTCTTTTTAGTTATGTAAATAATAAAAATTCAAACTAATAAGAGTTATTTACAGTTGTTGTAAACTGTATATAAATACTAGATACAAACAGGTAAAGATAGAGCCAACATTTAAGTCCAGGTCATGAGACATAAGGTTCTATTTTCCAATCTTAAATGTACGTGCTCATTTACTTTCAATGTATTTTTTATTTATTTCTTAGTTCAATTCTTATTTTCAATCTCTTTTTATTTTATTTTATTTTTTGACTGGAAGTGTCTTTTTATTTTCAATTTTCACTTAATGTATATTTAAACACAAACATAGAGTTAAAGAGAAGTTAACTCTCCTTCCAAAAATGTTTTTTTTATGAAAAAAATTATAGACATTTTTTTCCACGTAAATACACACTCATGCAGGGTGACAACAACAATACTTCCCCATATTTGTATGAAATTGATGTGTTTTGTTTCAAGAAATACTACCAACATACTCTTGAATAATTTTTTTTATTACATACTCGTATTTGATTAAATTTATATGGATCGTCTCATTAAATATGTGAATATATATATATATATATATATATATATATATATATCATTTTCAAATATATATATATATATATATATCATTTTCAAATTAATTGAATCCAAATACTTTTAAGCAATAAAAAATGGGTTAAAAAGAGAATGTTAAAAAGTGACGAGCTCTTTCTTGTTCTAAAGTGACGGAAATTTGGAAAAGACAAGAAGAATTCCTGCCTAATGGCTATGAAGTTAAACTCGAGCAAGGCTTATGACAAATTGAAACGAGTGTTTCAGAAGAGTATATTGATGAGATATTTGGGCCTATATGAGGGGTCATTTTCCAGAATGGATATCAGTGCAGATAGTGTTGACACGTATGTCCATGGCATTGTCAATTTCTATTTGGGCCATTGGAAATTTTCTGGTTTTAATAATTGTGATTTTTCTCATTTTTTTTGCAGTATGGTTGCGGATATTCTTGTGTAATTTGCCATGAGTCTTGATTTGGTTAGAAACTCTGTTAGTTTGTTTGATTGTGAAGATTGAAAATAGAGAAGAAATATTTGACCTAAAATAGAGTATAAAGAATGTAAAAAATCATATTTCTTTTCTAATTTTGTCATCTATTTCTCTATCAAATACACTCTAAGTTTCACTGTTTTTATCTGAATTTCTGAGTTAAATGATCTTCAAGTTTCTCATTTTCTTTTTGTTGTATTTTATATATTAGTCGCATTTAACATATTAAATAATAATATTTGTTTTCATGAATTATATAAAAATATATTATAAAGTACAATTCACTATTTTTAAAAAGTAAAACCATCGAGCATGTGCATTAATCAATACAATTTTATTTTAACTTAATAAAAAATTTCAATTACTTTGAATCCACTATTATGTTAAATATTAGTAGTATATTGCAAATAAAAGTTTTGTTGGCTACACTAATCACACTTGAAAAACATTCATAGCTATAATAAAAAACTAATAATCATGCGTTTGTTAACTGGTGGAAGACTAGAAGTAGGTAGTCCATTTTTGAAGAAAAACTAGAAGTGGCCAATTTTACCGTGTGTAATTTAACGCACTCAGAATTTTAAGAAAGTACAGATATTTTTACAGGCTATTCCATAATCTTTTATTTGGTTACATCTATCAATTGCAATCTGGCACAGTGAAAGAGATTTTAACATATTATCTTTCATTATGTTTGGGCACCTTTTTACACCTTAAAAACAAAATGCAATATAAAAAAAATGAAAAGAAAAGGCAGAAACCAACCAACGATTGGACCACCATCATGCAAATATCAAATTGACAGATGTAAACTCAAAGAGAAAAACGTGCAACCAAGAATTACCTCCAACGTTGTAGGTTGTTCCTTCATTCCTCCTAAAGAAAAAAATATCACAAATTTAATTAATAATATCTATAAATTAACACCTATTGATAAAAAAATAAAAAATTGTGTCCTACTTTATGTTTAACCTCCTCTCTACTACAGCCAGTCACAAGTCACAACCCCACTAACCTGTCACGAAATCAACTCATGCATAGATATCTTTCATTGCTCCTTAATAACTATTCCAAATGATACCATCACTGTCTCATCTTCTTCTCATCCCCTTCCCCAGAACCCTCATTCTCGATGGATCTTGCTGGCTCTGTGGTTGAGCTTCAAGCCTCTTCAGTGAAGAAGAAAACTGCAGTTTGCAGAAGTTGGATTCTGCTGGACCACTATGGCAAGGGCACTGTTCTGGATGCGGATAAGTATGCTATCATGCGCCTGGTTCAAATTCACGCAAGAGATCTTCGGATTCTCGACCCTCTCTTATCTTATCCTTCCACCATTTTGGGCAGAGAGAAAGTCATTGTTCTCAATTTAGAGGCAAAATAAACACTTTTTTCCATCACTTGTTTTGTTTTGCTTTTTAAATTTGTTTTAACATCTTGTTGATTTCTTCCTTTTGCAGCACATTAAAGCTATCATCACTGCAGATGAGGTACGTTTGATGTTGATAGAGTACTAGAAAAATCAGAATTAGCGACGAAAAAATCTGTATGGGAATTCTTAAAAAATCCGTGACTAGTATTTAGTTGACAGAACAACTTTTCGGTCACTAAGTTCTTTCATTAGTTCATTAATTGATTTTTAATTTATAATGATATGTCTCTCATTTTGAATGATCTTCTTTGGGTAATTTTTTACAAAAGCAATAAGAAGGTAAAAAAATAATATAAAGTTCTCCCATAAGCGTTTAATAAGACCAATGGTACTTTTTGTTCTTTGAGAGCTTACAAGTGATGTGTTCTTTGATATTAGATCAAAACTCTCTCTAAGGTATTTACAGAAAAAATACATGTGAGAATGTTGATCACTATGCATGTTAATACCAATCAATGGAGGTGAGATGTGTGCATAGTGACAGCTACAACTAATAGAGAGAGGGTTTAGAATGTTTTACCTTATAGATTTAACCCTTTATTTATAGAGATTACCTCTAGGGTTTGTTGGATGTTGTTGAAATTATGACTTAGACTGTTTCCTCTTAGTTGTTAGCCCTTCTTGGGCCTTCTATAATATGGGCCTTTGTCAGGTCCGTAACAGTTGCCCCCCAGCCTGGTAATCTATTAGTCCGGGTTGTCGGGGTGTATACTATGTTGAACTTCCTGTACATCACATTTGATCGTCATCCGGATTTCGGGGTTTATCTGTTTTAACGATAGGTTTTTCTCCTAACCTGGATTTTTATGAGAGAAGACACACACTATTTGATTTTTGACAAATGAACTCAAAACACTTTGAGTTCTCTTCAATGAAATCGAACATAATTTCGAAATTCATTTTCATATTAACATATGAACTCAAACACTTTGAGTTCTATTCAATGAAATCGGACATAATTCCGAAATTCATTTTCACATTAATGAACTCAAACACTTTTAGAGTTCTATTCAATGACTCGGCCAAAGTCAAAAATATCTTATGCAGAGTCTGCTTGAATATTCATCTGGTATTAAAGACCAGGTATTATATTATGCGAAGATCTTCTTCACATTACATTCCAGCTCATACTACCGGAATTCAATCCGAATCAAGGACAATCTGTCACATGTTTAAACTCAATTTTTAACCAAGACCTTAAACATTTCAACGGTCAGCATGACAGTTCACCTCCTTAGCCTAGAATACAACTTTGATGCATCATACACATGAAGGTTTATTTTTATACCCCCACTTTATCTAAACCCGGATTTAAGTATCTCGGTTTCAGATTTTTAATTAGGTTTTGCCTAAGTTTCATTAGCTGAAGGTTTTAACCAGTTCAGGTTTTACCCTTAAGCAATCACTTCTTGAGTTTTTAACCATTTTTTGGGCTTTACCCTCAAGGTCTATTACAACTTGAGTTTTTAACCCTTTCTTAGGCTTTACCCTTAAGATCTCTTACAACTTGAGTTTTTAACCCGGTTCGAATTTCAGAAGCGTCATTCCTTACTTTTCGAACCCGGCTTCACATACCATTATATCCTGGATGACTGATACAACATTTTTATCCCGGAGGGCCAGTAAACCATTTATATCCCGGAGGGCCAGTATACCATTTTTATCCCGGAGGACTGGTACAACATTTATGATTACAATCAACAAACAACTTCAACAAAAGTTGTACCAAAACATTACAAGAGGTAAGCATACAAAATAGGCTTTTGTACAAAATTAATTCCTACCATCAGAAGTAACAACTAACAAATCCCAACGGTCAAATTTACTTATTTCAAGAGAGGAACACACTGAACCAAATTTGAGGATAATCCAACGGTTGATAAAAGAGATAATAATTTCTCAATATTACTGCCCGAAACAAAACAGAATAGAGCAAGAATTCTGATAACCTTTGTTTTCAGTTGAAACATTCCCTCTTAAAAAAGCTTAAATGAATGATCCTAACGGTCAGAATGTCTCAACATATTTTATTAATCTTTCCTCAAATTTTTAACGTAATCCAACGGTTAGTGTAAAAGAAATGTCCCTCGCAATACAGCTGTCTGCTTCAGAAAATGGATTCAGAACCAGTTCGGTTTGGGAATTTCTGGTTATTCTACAAGCCTCTATCCAAGAAACCAACCGTTAGATGTGAACAATAGTAAGTCACGAACTTGCTGTAAAATTTTCAGCAAGATCTAACGGTTAAAAAAGGATATGGAGAAGATTGAAGGATGACAGTTTTCGTCATTCTCAACATGCGAGTTTCGATGCAATCTGATTGTTATTTCTCGTGATTACCATTGGAAACGTGGGATTTGAAATTTAATGTCCCCACATACGGCGTCAATGTTCTATCCTAGGGACAGAGATGTCCAGCCATGTAATTGGTATGTTAATGTCGGATTTGTTTGCCCTCTCTCAAGTACCTGTGGAAGAGATACCCTAGAGATCAACGACATAATCAAGGTGTGGGGTGTGTACACAGTGACAGCTAAAAAAGAGAGTGTTTAGAATATTTTACCTTGTAGGTTTAACCCCTTATTTATAGATATTACCTCTAGGGTTTGTTGCTGTCATATCTAGGTTAGAATCAGTAGTTGAAATCCTCTTGGATGCTGTTGAGATTCTGACTTAGACTGTTTCCTCTTAGCTGTTAGCCCTTCTTGGACCTTCTATAATATGGGTCTTTGTCAGGTCCGTAACATGATGTAGTGGACATGGAATCGGTTTTCAGTTTTGGCATGTTGTGTTGTTTGTGCTTGGTAATGCAGGTGTTGCTAAGAGACCCAACGGATGATGATGTTGTGCCAATTGTTGAGGAACTTCGACGACGGTTACCCCAAGTAAGTGCTGCTGAGCAAGGCCAAGGAGAAGAAGAGGCTTGTGCTCAAGATGGTGAAGGTGGAGAAGAAAATGGTGCGCTTTTTGAAAATATTTTAATTTAATTTATTACTATAGTCAAACAGTGTTAGTGTTGTCCTGTTTCGAGTTCTTTAGTTTTGGCTTCTGTTGCAATAATGGAAAATTGGCTTTAATGACTTGTAGAATTTCCATTTGAGATACGGGCTTTGGAAGTTTTATTTGAGGCAATTTGTAGTTTTCTTGACGCACGAACGAGAGAGCTAGAGACTTCTGCTTATCCAGCTTTGGACGAACTGACCTCTAAGGTAAAGCCTTTGCATAAGAATTGTGTTTTTTTTAATGGTTTTCCTAGATTTTTCACCTTGGTACAAGAACTTGTTACATGGCTACCAAGGTTTTAAACTGCGGTTGTGGTCTCGATTTTAGTTGCATTTATTCATATTATGTACAAATGTGTCTGATGTGGCCACAATTGCAGTCACAAACAATTGAAAAACCTTGGCTATGAGTACTGTTAGACATGCATTTACATTGTTGTCCATCTTATTTGTACCCAATGTCTCTTCCTATCTCTCTTTTTCAATCCAAATCAACCTCAAAATGAGCTGTACACTTATATTTTTCCTCTATGATGAAGCAAAATGAATGGACATGATATGACAAGCTGTGAGTTTTGAATTTTCTGTACATTTTAAATGATTATTGTACAATCTCCTGCTCTGTCCATTTAAGCATGATAATTCTTTACAAGCTTATCTTGATACCATTGTATTGTCATTTGTCAGCAAAATATGTCAACTTAAAAGCTAGGCTATGAAGCAATTTTGTTCATAATTGGTGTTATATAATTATTTTTATTTATTTTTAATTATTCTCCCCATTTTATGCTAGCAAAGCGGTTCTGGAGTGAGAAATATATTTATCAGAAAGACAGGACTTATGGACTAAACCTAATACTATCACTATTTTTTTCTGCTCTAAAACTTAGATTGCCTACATATCCATATCGATATCTGTTACATAAAACCTTGAGTTTGTTAATTAATGATTGATTTCCCATTATCTATTATGAGTTGTGACAAAATTTTGACACTTACTCCCCCTTCTAATCACTCTGGTTGAATGACACTTGTGTCCAGATCAGCAGTCGTAATTTGGATAGAGTGCGAAAATTGAAATGTGCAATGACAAGGTTGACAATTCGAGTTCAAAAGGTATGTTTAAATAGCAAATAGATTTTTTAACACAATTTTATTCCCTTCCCTCTCACAAGTGAATTCCCCTTTTTTTCCTTTTTTTTTTAACGTGTTGTTTGCTATACAATTAACAACTGTGCTCCAAAATCTCTTCTGTGGTATTGCTGTCTTCATTACTTAAGTAGTAGTTAACTTAACTGTCACTGATTTTCCCTTTCTTTAACATATTAGAATCCATATTTTTCTGTTTGCATTTACTTTGCCAGCTTTCTTGTAGATTAGAGACGAACTAGAAAACCTGCTTGATGATGATGACGACATGGCTGATCTTTACTTATCAAGAAAATTGGATGCTTCATCCTCTCCAACAAGTAGCTCTGATGCTCCATACTGGCTTTATGGGTCTCCAAATACAGGTTCAAAAAGACACAAATCAAGCAGAGTTAGTGGAACAACAGTTCAAAGGGAGAATGATGTTGAGGAGCTCGAAATGTTACTTGAGGTTACAAAACTTTTCATCTTTAATTTTGCCACAGATACTACCGGATTAGTTAAATGAATTGCATCAAACTGAACAAATGTTGTGCTTTGCCTTTGCAGGCCTATTTCATGCAAATTGACGGCACATTAAATAAATTGGCCACAGTATGAACTGCATTTTCTTTTAATCCATATTTCTGTTTTGTACTAATTAAGTGATAAACTTTGCTATTTTGATACTTGCCCTCATTTCAGTTGCGAGAATATATCGATGACACAGAAGATTACATCAACATACAGGTAAATTTTAGGCACAACTGCTTTGTTGATTTTAAGCTCTTACTATCAGAAATAGAGGGGGTAAAAGTTTAGAATTTTTTAACAGAATTTCAACACACCACTTATAGCATAACAACTCTTTGTAACATGTCGCACGTGAATGCAGCTTGACAATCACAGAAATCAACTGATTCAGGTATAAGCTTTTCAAGGCGGTTGTTTTCTCCTTGAGGTTATGTATCAATATGCCTATTCATACAGATATATTTTTGAAACATTTGTTACCAAAGCCATGATTGATGTCATTAATTAGTACTACTTTTATGAGGTTATGTATCAATATGTCTATCATTCTTTGGGACAGCTAGAGCTCTTCATCAGTGCCGGGACTGTCTGTATGTCCTTATATTCATTGGTAGCTGCAATATTTGGTATGAACATACCATATACATGGAAAGCACCAGGCCACGAACATGTGTTTAAATGGGTATGTACACATCACTTGCAACAATATGAGAAAGGAATTTCAAATATCCTGACCAACTTTTCAGATAAAGGAATGTTATGTATGTGTCATGTGAGTGACTGAGTGATAGAGAGAGTATATATAGCTTTACTTGATTATTTTCAATTCATTTTTTTTATATATAATTTTAGGTGGTGATCTTTGGGGGAATGGTTTGTGCATCCTTGTTTTTATCCATAGTATCGTATGCTCGACGCAAAGGCCTTGTTGGGTCTTGAAAAATGAAAAGCATAAAGCATGCATGTCGGGAGATATCTGGTTAAGTCAAAAGTGGGCAATTTCGACACATTGCCTCAAAACAATACTACAGTAATTTGCTTTTATCTTGTAACTAATTAGCTCGCTATTTGGATAAAATGGCTATTGGTTGGCAAGATGAATGCACTAAATATTATTTTTATAATAATTAGTTATAAAACCCATTGTTAGTATTATTTTTTATTTTTTAGTTCATATTCCTTCTAGAGTGAACAATTCACTATAGTAAATGAATGAGTAATTTCAATCATATGATAAAATTATGGGTGTATTGAAATATTAATCATTAGTTTTTTCCATCAATAATTAAGATCACTTGCTTTATCTTGTATATTTTAGAATAGCCAATTCTTTTCAGTACAAGTGACAATAATTTGATTCTGAAGAGAAATTTAGCCGATTTCACCATTTTATCTGCCATTATCCTCTCTATACACTTTTTTAATGTAAGGTATTTCATCAAATCGATTATGCGCATGCGGCTATCAATTATACTACAATCATACTATTATTATCATCTTTTTGCGACAATTTCTGAATTTCGGGCCGTTTTCCACCACTTTTGAACCAATGATTATACATTGGCTTATTTTGTCTATAATAAATGTTACTATTAAAAAGTACTACTAGAAGAAAAGAATTGAGACAGATATAACTATTCATAGCATTTCTTCCATGTCATTATTTGTGTTATATTAGCAGACAATGAAGCATGGATACAGATAGGGTGTGGATGTGAAGTCTGAACTTCTGATATTAACGTTAATTTTAAAGTAGTTTTGTCGGTACTAACCGTTAATATTATACAAATCCATGTTTCAAACTCCCAAAACTTTCTGTTAACCTCTGACGTGGATTATTCTTGAGATGCATAGTTTTTTTTTTTTCCTTATTTTCACAAAGCTCGAGTCTCAAATACTCAATTGCGCATGGTCTCAAGTCTCAACTCAACTTATGGGCAAGGTCCTCATAAGTCTGAACTCGACACACTCAGAAACATGCAGTAATGAGAAAAAAAGGGTGAGGGACCCTTTTGCAAATAAGATAAACACGAAGATCACATGTTCCTTTGGTAACTCACATTTTTCGACAAAGCCAATTGAATTTGCCTTTTGACTTTGGAGATTGGTGTGAACTCTCCAACTGACCCACCTAAACGTTTTGTTGCTGGATTAGGAAGATGAGGGTAAATGTACCCCTAACTAACCTTCAATGCAAAGCAAATGACATTCGGACACGTATTTAAAATTTCTTCGTGAAATTGTTACCACTCACCAAACCATTGCCTTGCATTAGATTAGAACAGTCAAATAAAAAATTATAGGTCAATCTTAGCTTTAAATTATATATCTAACCATCCATTCTTTATAATATCCATAAATGTTTTGACTCAATATTTTAATAATAAACTTTTATAAAAAATAAATCTGATGTAATTAAGTGTATGATTTAAGATTAAGATTGATCAATAAATATTTTACTATTTCAAATATTGCTCTAATATTCTGCGGAGCATCTTCCCACGTAAAATATCAGTCCGGGCATGCTAAAATATAAAGCTGCAAATTAAAACCTAAAATAAATTGATAGTATAAAAAATTTATAATTCGGCTTGTACTAACAGAATTTCTTTTTATATATTTAAAAAATAGTTAACGGGGTGCAATTGTTGTAACTAAAAAAATGGCTTTATATATTAGAATTTCTGTACCAAAAAAATCACAACTTTACCAAAATTAATGTATAATATGATTTATCTACCTCTAATAATGTGTCAAATGACGATCTAAGCAAGTAACCTGATAGAGTTGCATCAGAATTGTATATAAATTCTTTTATTGGGAGTGATGTTTATATAAATTTTAAAACGGCTATCATTATTTAACTACGTTCAGGTCTCTTGAATTGTGTTTTCTTTTTTGTCATACAACTTGTTAGATAGAGAGAGAAAATTACTCATTGAGCAAATTTATAAACTGTAATAAATGAAAATATTAATAATTTAATCTTGTTTAAATATTTAAGATCAAAATATAAATATACATTACTTTTGATTTCACCATTCATGTATAAATGTTCTATATGAAAGTTATTCAATATAATAGTGAAGATTTTTTGCTCTCACGTTTTTCAAATGAAAGCTATTCTCATTATGCATGTGTTTGTGGCAGCAATGCCTTAAGGTTATATTTGGTAAAAATATTTAATTATTTACTTAAAAGTTAATTTTAAATAAAAAATAATTTTTAAGTGGAA
This sequence comes from Glycine latifolia, assembly GCA_013407115.1. Taxonomy (NCBI): domain Eukaryota; kingdom Viridiplantae; phylum Streptophyta; class Magnoliopsida; order Fabales; family Fabaceae; genus Glycine; species Glycine latifolia. The sequence continues at coordinate 25,254,338 of CM023943.1, forward strand.
AGCATTAGTTGAAAGTTGTTAATCGATCTACATAAATTAGAAATGTTAATAAAATTAGTTGTTAAAAGGACATGCTTATATATATTGTTTGAATAATATAAACTCTATTCTTATTTTTAGAAAAAAAATATTTTTATATAATTATAATTTTAGGTGTTTTAGTTAATTTTAAACTATTTGTATTTTTGTGTATATATCAAATATATTATTAAAAAGTTATAAAAAAAAGTGCAAACATGTTATTTCAAACGAGGTGGCTAGTAAATGAGGAGTTAATTTGATTAAAACGTTGATGGTAAAAAAAAAGTTATAGTATTAGGCACTACGTCAAATAAGATATAGATGTTTCAAGTGAATAAAATAAATTCATTTTGTAAACACTTGTGTTTTAGTCACAAACTAATTAAATAAATTATGAACTAGAAATTACTTGTTAAACACATTTTAAGTTTAAACAGGTATTTTTTTTTAGCTTTTGTACTAATATTGGTTGATTTTTCTTCTAACTATAATATTAATTCGAAGTATTTATCAAATTAGAAGATAAATATTTTTCTCTTAATATAATTTATTTTATATCCAAAGTTAGAATTTGAATTTTAATCAATTGGTTAAGGAATATAACTCATTGCAACTTATGTCAACCAATATTAATACTAATTGATCGCAAATATGTATGAAGAAGATACTTCATTCTTTAAAATCTTAAATAAAAATTATCATCAAATTACTTCTTAAAATATGTATTTTTATTACTTTTTATTATTTATTAAACTCCACTTCTGATTATTTAATTAGTGGAATTTTAAGGTCGCCCTATTGATAAAAGTAATTAACTCTAAATCTTTTAGTAAATTGAATATAGGATTTTATTTAATAATTAAAATATATTAATAGTATGTACGTTAATGAGATTGTTAGATCTAACAAAACTTAAAGGATAAATAGTGAAGTACTTTTAGTGCACGACAGCCTTGATTCTATAAAGAGTTTAATTTTGAAATATAAACTGCAAAAATATTTATATTATTTTTATCCGTAAGAATAAAATAAGTTTATAACTTAAATACATTTTTAACCATTTAAGCTATACTCTCTTTGGTAAAAATGTTTATACTCTAAAACAATTAAAATTTACTTTTAATATCACTTTTAAAATAATTATAAAAATTATTCAATCTTTCAATGTCAATTAAATATTAATTTTTTTAGATCACAAGTAGTCTTTTATTGGAGACATTCTTATTTAAACAAGATAGAATCATTATATAACAACGAATATAGAGCGATGAGTAAGGTTTCAATGAGAAAAAAAAAAAGTTATGCATTGAACTATTGTCAGTAAAAAACATTAAACTCTAACTTTAATACCCATATTCTTTTTCATTTGGTAACTAAATGTCCATACTAATATTTTTTATTGAATACTTACTCATACTTATTACCCACATTTTAGTTAATTATGCAACCTCGATAAATAAAGTATTAATTAAAAATAAAATAAAACGTCACAAAAAGTAAAATTTCATTCAACGATCTTTTACATAAGATAATCATGAGAATCACAAGACATCAATAGAGAAGATTGGGGAAATAAATAAATAAGGAATGTGTTTTTTTAATTAAGGAATATAATCTGTCTTTAAAGTAAATAAAAACCACGATCTACTGTATTAGGAATGTAATTTTTTCAATTAAAAAAATGTGTTTTATATCTTAGTAAATAACAAATATATATATTGGATTAAGAAACATGATCAGATGATGATCTATCTCTTAGTTGTTGTTATTATTATTTTTGTTGTTGTTAATATGGATAGGGTGTGATCCTAAGGTACTTGTTAAAACCTATGGGTAATTAACTTTTGTGGGTATCTATTAGATACATTAATCATTGTTATCCCCAGTGACAAAACTCTTATTCGAATTTGAGATTTATGGTTAAACGAAAACAATTTATCGTTAGATAATTCATGCGCTTGTGATAATTACATATTAATTCATAATTAAATGACATTAGTGCATTATTTTTTATAATTAAATTCTTTAATAAGAGCTAACAAAACATTCCAGACCTAGTGAAAGAGTCCTCTAAGAAACAAGGTTCAACGGATTCAAACCCACTCCATCTGTATTTTAGATGTTAAATAAATAGTGATAAGACATTGAAAATTTGGTAGGTAGTGTTTCAAAGGGTTGTATGTATAATTGTATATGTTAATTGTTAAGGACCTTCACATTCCTCCCCTGGCACTTGCTGTATCATCAACAATTCAACATAACCTATCATCATGGACCCTACCGCATGACACGCCGCCCAACGGCGGGCACCGTGACCCCGGTGCACGTTATCACACCCCCTAACCCTCTAGCTGTCCTTTATTTTTTTCCGTCTAGCTGTCGTTGGTTCAAGTGTGGAACGTATGTCCTTAAAATATTTCCTTTTGAATTCTCCATATTGTTCTCAAAAGCAAATAATAAAATAAAATTCACCCCCGAAACAAAATGAAAATTCAAGGTAAAAATATAAAGAAAGACATAAGAAAGAGAGAAGAAAAACACACACAACACAAAACACAAACACAACACTTGGTTTCGGTTCATGCTCGAAGAGGTCCTCTCGATTCAGATCATCCACAACACAACAGAAACTTCCTCTGCCAAATCCACCATAACCCACGTCAAATCCTCACGAATCTCACCGACCCATTTCCGTTTTTCATCCATCTCCACCGATCGCTATCATTACCAACACCTCCATCCATTCTCCACGCACGCTAGCTTCTTCCTTTTCCTTCTCACACCGCGCGTTCGTATTCTTAATGCAGAGCCTGATTGCGACGAAATGGACGTAAATTTGGGAGGTGCCGGCTCGGTGATAGCATAGCATAGCATGCAGCAGCAGGGAGTGAGTGCGAGCGTGCGAGTGCGAGCGTGCGAGAAGGGAAGGAGAAGCAGCATGTCGAATCAGGTGGTCAAAGTGCGAAGGAACACGATTGTAGCATGCATGACTTGCCCACTCTGCAACAAGTTGTTCAGGGAAGCCACAACCATATCCGAATGTCTTCACACGTGTGAGCCCCTCCTCTTTCTTTCTCCCGTGTGAAATTTCTCAAAATTTTCTCCTTTCGCTTCTTCCCTTCACTATTTGGGGGAGCCTCTGGACTTTGCGTAACGGGAGACAGATATGGGTATTTCGTAATTTGACGTGTCTGATAAAAGTTTTGTTTTTTTTTGTTTTAAATAATAATTCTATTTTCTTTTTGGTTCTTCTCTCTCTGACTAAACCCGTCGAGGAGTGAGGACGTGAATGCTGGTCCAAAACATTGTTGTTTTGATTGGCCGCGTATTCAGCGTTTCTGTGTTGTTGTGCACTTGTGGAAAAGGTGTTTGAACTTTTGACTACACCCATCAGTGTTCATTTAGTAAAACACAGCTTCAATCCTCGTCTTGCTGCATGCACATTGCACAACACAAATTGGCGTGCATATTATTATTACTACTGTGCTGGTTCTGGCATTTGTGGAATAATAATTGTTCTCTTGTTGTTTGTTATGTGTCCTAAAGTTAATTGCTGGTCTAATTTGATTTCTTTGCATGCACTTTAATTTTTTAGTGCAAGGCATGTTGTGTGCCAACTAAACTAATAGATTTATAATTTTTTTTTTCTGGATTATATTCAGTTTGCAGGAAGTGCATTTATGATAAAATTACGGATGAGGAGATAGAATGTTGTCCAATATGCAACATTGATTTGGGTTGTGTTCCGCTCGAGAAACTGAGGTCAGTTCCTCCCTGCCTTTAATCGATGTCCTAGTTACCCTTATATTATATATATACTCTTGTATTTCTTCCTTTAAAAAAGAAAAATAAATGAAATGCCTCTTTGTTAATTATACTTTAAGTTGTTGAATATGCATGAAAGGTGTTTGCTTTAACGTGGTATGCCACACAATAAGAGTCTATCTTTTTGCAAGCCACACCTTAATTATTGTTACAACTTACAAGGTTGCTAAAATGGAGATATAGCTTTACAAAATGGAAGCTTTCTTTTTGAAAATGAATAATGTTGTTGATGAGTTGAGATATGTGCTATAAACCTGTTGATCTTTCAAAATCTGTTGAAACACCGTCGTGGCTTTGGGAAAAAAAAAACAAACAGCTGTCTTAGACCATACTGTTACCTGATCTTCTTCTTAGGTGGTATTATGCTGTTGCAATGGTCTGCAAGAATGAGGAATGTTCATGCTCTGATGGTGCTATCAATACAATGTTATATCAATTTGTTAGCTTAATACATTAATGTGAACTATAGTATACAGCGAAATAATAAAATGTTCTCAGTTTGACATCTTTCAATAATTTAGTTGATGATTTACATATAGTAATGCTGGTAATTTATTTTAAATACTTTTCCTTATATGTCTAATAATATATAGCGTTATAAATGTAAAGTGTTTAATTCAAGCGAAATAAAAAATTGAAGTAACAGAAAATTGCAAGTTTTTACAATTATCTTTTACTCTCAGCTGGGGGCATTTAATAAATTTTAATTTGAAGTTATAGTTGGAAACAAAGTTAGAAGGAATTGGGTAAAAAATGATACTTGTACAATTAATTGATGAAATGACTGAGATAATTGACACCAATAAGGTGGGGAGTTTTTTTTTAATGAATTACCTACACTACCATTCCATATATCTGACTTTGGTAATGAAGCACACATGAAACTTTTTTTTCAAAAAAATACAATAAAACAAAACCGCATAGCTGATGATATCGATATTCTCTTTTGAATTGTTGCATGCTATGTTATTGATTTTGGTTTCTGATTACCAGGCCAGACCACAGTTTGCAAGATGTAAGGGCCAAAGTTTTCCCCTTTAAGGGGAGAAAGGTGAAGGCACCTGAAGTTGTCATCTCAGTACCATTACCGGCTAGGAGAAAGGAGAGATCTCTTTCATCTTTGGTGGTCAGCACTCCAAGGGTATCTACACAAGCAGCTATGACAGGAAGAAGAACAAAACCTACAAGAAAGGCTAGCGGTCTGCGATCCACTAGTTTTTCCATTGAAAAGCCCATTAAAAAAGAGGAAGATTTGCTGGAAGATTGCCCTGATAGTTCAAGCTCACCTGACACTTCACATAAGTTTGCTCAGAACTCTGGACAGGTAGTAGGAGACGACTCGTCTCTTTGAGCCTGTTGTATATTTTTCTATCTTTTTTCTTTTTTTTATAAAAATTCTTGATGATGGTTCATTAACTTCATTTGATTTCCTGGACTATAGTAGCATTAGTTTACTCATTATTATGCTCAAGTTTATTTTCCTGGTGCAGAGTATGTCCCCTTGTGAGGGTAGTCAATCCATACCAAATAAAGGATCAGAGAATGGTGCCGAACCATGGGATGCAAAATTGGATCTTTGGAAACCTTTGAATTGTTTAGTAGAGGTTGCAAGTAGGAGTAAATCTTTCAAGTCCAATAATGTGCAAGGGTCTGATGCTAAATTAGAAACCAATCAAGTAAATGAGAGTGATTCTCAAGTTCAGAAAACCAAAAATAAGGAAAATAAACGTAAGGCGAAAATTGAGGATGAAAAGAGTAGCCCTTATCCTGTCTCTTCAGATACATCAAAACCAAATAAATTGCGCAGAATACGCAAGAAAAAGGAGCCTGCTTCTGGAGAATCTGGCATATCACCCCAAGCTGTGCTGAATTCTGCCAGCAATAGACTCTCAAGGACTGGTCCAATTTGGTTCTCCTTGGTGGCTTCTGAAAATCAGTGAGATATCAATTCTTTGAAACTAAATAACTAATAATGTGAAATCCTCTGCATATTAAAGATGTTCTACATATCCTTTTTTGGATATCTTTCTAAGTACTAATATTAAACTAATGTTTCAGGGAAGGAGATGCTCCCTTGCCTCAAATTCCTGCAAGTTATTTGAGAATAAAGTAAGTGCCTATGGGCTCCCTATGCCTTTATTGACACTGTTTGGTACTTTAGTTTTGATTTATTGCATGCTTTTAACAGAGGAATGTCATTCTTGGAGCAATGTATAACTCATGTTACTGACTACTATATATGTGAATTTCTATACAAATATTCATGAATATTTATCTTAGTTTAGCTTATCTCCCTATAGTGAGTTTCAACTTTCGGACAACATATTGAATGAGAGAAATAAGAAGTCAATCATTTTGACCTTCCATTAAATTATGATTCAGCATTATGAAATTCTTATGAAGGAAAATATTTTTTTGACATCTTATTAACTTATAGTAATCAGCAAATGCTTAAAAATGTAAAAAAAAAAGTACTTTTTTTTATCAACATCAACAGCACCTTTAACCCAAGTTAATTGGGGTCGGTGGTAGATGAACCCAATGATAAATCGAAAAAAGACAAATGAGAGAAAAAAAAGAGGCTAAAAACAGAATGGTGAGAGGAAGAAGGGAGAAAAGAGGAGGAGAAAGACTAAAACAAGGGAACGACTAGAACATAGAGTTACTAATGGGTTTAACCCTTCACCAAGCTTATCGCTTTTCTCCACTCCGTCCTAAGACATACCGTCCGCCAATCTATATCCCACTCCATTAGGTCTTGTTTAACTACCTTTCCCCAGGTAAGTTTCGGTCGACCTCTACCTCTCTTTGTGTTTAGCTCTTGGTAACAAACTCTTGTTCTTATAGGAGTATCCAGTGGCCGTCTCATAATATGTCCAAACCATCTCAATCTATGCTCCCTCATCTTTTCACATACCGGTACCACTGATACCTTTCGTCGAATATTTTCATTTCTTATCTTATTCATCTTCGTATATCCACACATCCATCTTAACATCCTCATTTCCGCTACCCTTATTTTATGCTCATGTTGCCTATGTGCTGGCCAGCATTCCGCTCCATATAGCATTGCCGGTCTAACAACTGTTCTATAGAATTTTCCTTTTAGCTTAAGGGGAATCTTGCGGTGACACAAAAAAAGAAAATTACATCTAACAAACTCTAAATGTAAATCCTGAAAATTGTTGTTGAACCTCATTTTGTTTATTTTAAGATAAATTGTTTGAAACATAGATAATGATCTCTATACAGTCATCTCCAAGTCTTCCACAATGTGAGAATTTCACCTTACTGTTAGCAATTTGTATTTTGGATAAATAATTGGCTGGGTGGATTTTTAAAAATTCCAGTCATACTAGAGTCTCCCCACCCAATTAATAAATCTAACAATTTCCATATGATTTCTCTCAAGAGTATTTCCTTTTTTCTAATATGTTGATTTTGAGAAATTTTCCAGCTTTTCATAGCCAGGGAATTGGAAGAACATCTATTTGTGTATAGATTATCCATCTATATTTCAGATTTCATATAAACTCGGCCAAGTACAAACCTTTAAAAAAGAAGATATTATTCCTCTTTTCCACTTTTAGTATATAAAGTATTCTTACATTTACCCAAAATTACCGAAATTTAAGATTTTTTGCATTATATATCAGTTGTGTTGGTTGTCGACATGAGGGCATTAGTGTAAATCAAACTTCAGGCTTTGCATAAGGATATGTGTATGAGATATATTAATTTTGTAATTAAATGGTTTCAGCCAGCTATTCCATGACAGAAACATGCTTGAGAAACTATTTCTACTCTATCTATGCTGCTAAAGCTTCTTAAGATGTAGAAATCTAACTGAACTAGAAAATGATATAATGTATTTTCTGTTTACCACAGGGATGGTAGCATATCAGTTTCATTCATCCAAAAATATCTAATGAAGAAACTGGATTTGACCAGTGAAACAGAGGTAATTCTCTCCTTTAGTAATACATCCAAAAAAAATCAACTGGAACTGAAAGATTTTATTGTCTTGTTCTTCTTTTCTCTGAAGCATATCTTTTGTTTAAACTCTTGTCTATCTGGGCGGGCCAAGCTATTGTTATCTGCTATACCAAAGCATCAATAATTTGGTTGTCCTGAAGCTTGTCATTCTTGCATGGTTCGATGATATAATAAGCAATACCCATTTGTTGCAAACTTTAACTGCACTGGACTAACTTGTACTCTCTCCTGTCTTGAATATAAGAAGAAAAAAACATGTATGCTAGTCCAAAATATAATTTTACCCTATTTAATGAAAGCATATCCAAAATACCCTTAATTTAATTGGGATTGTTTCCAATTGAGATTAAGTTCTAATGAAGGGCAGTTTCGGTAATAATGTGTTTTTTAAAAAGAAAATAGATTATATATAAAATAATTTTACATTGTCATCCAATCATAAACCATCATATATGATAGATTAGATTTATTGACTCATTTTTTAAATAGGGTTAGTAAAATTAAATGATGTTAACTAACTTTCTTAATTAGTATGAATTAAATTTTTTTGTTTGTTTGTATTTGAGACCAGATAGAGTATTTTATACCAATAACCTTGCAAGTTGAATTACATTACTCTTTTCATTATTTTTTTTTGTGTGCAGATTTTGCCAGTTTATATATTTTCTCATTCTTGAGTTAACTGATTTTGTAGGTTGAGATTAAATGTATGGGACAATCAGTGCTCCCTACATTGCAGCTATATAATTTGGTTGAGTTGTGGCTGGATACAGCGTCCACGTCACAGAGAATTCCGGCAACTATTGGATCCTCAGCAAAGGATTTTGTCATGGTCCTGGCTTATGCTCGGAAGGCTCCACACCCTTGATCATGCTTCCCCTTTCATACTTTTAATGAACCTTCAAAATCTTCTTCATAGCATAGTCACTTACCATCACTACCGTGAAGGATACTGGATAGGATAAGATAGGCCAAATAAATTATAAATAATTTATTTCCATAAAAACATACCCTTCTGTTCATTAATGTAGGCACTAGGCATCCTGATCTGGTAGTCGCTGTAATGCTCATTACATCCTGATTTTTCATGACCATCTTTTTTATTTATTAAATTCGCATATTTCAATACTTTGGAGTTCACGTGACTTAGATACAAGGAGCTACGGGCCACCATGCCTCCTGGTTAGAAGAGGCCATTTGTTGAGAATTTGACATTTAAATCAAGAGGATTCTTTGTTTTTTACCCCTTATTCTTTTTGTTTGTTTCCCAATAGCCATCAAATGCAAACAATGAGCCGAAACTTACCACTTTCCTCGTTTATAAACTATATCTGTTTGTTTCCACTTTCCACCGGAGCGGAATAAACTTTTTATAATAAATAAGTTTTTAAAAAGAGATTAATTTGTTTGTGCTGTGTAAAGATTTTTATATTGTCGATTAACAGTTATTTTAAAAATTACTAAACTAATTATATATGCTCCCGGTCTTAAGTGACCTGGTCATGCATCCAGGACTGTTATTTTGAAGAAATTAAAGTGCTTAAAGTAAGATTATTCTTAATGCATTAGCATTGTATAACATCACAAGATTTTGATTTGTTGGCCTTTGAGATCGAAGTAATAATTAACTGGCACATACAATACTACTTTTACTTGAGGTTATTATAGATTTCTAGTTTATGAAAATATGTTTTAACAAAAAAAAAAACTGGAAAGAACATATTTTTTTTTACCCTTGAAGCCTATTCATTCATATATTATAAAATATAAGTATTATTGTGAGTATTTTTTTTAACGAGTCATGTGACTTTAAAGTATTTTATTTTAGAATTTTTTACTTAAATTTAACTAATCTTAATTGAATTTGAATTTAAATTTTAAATTTTAATAGGTCTTATCAAATAAATAAATAAAAACCACATTTATTAACTGAAACAATTTATTTGATATTTTTTTTCAAAATCAATTTTTTTATATTCCAATCTAATAATATAGTTTATTAATTATTATTATTGATAGTAAAGGCATTGTTGCATTATTTGTTATTTTTCAAAATGTAATATTATTATTATTTAATAATGATTATTTTATTTTCGTATATTTTTATTTTTAAAATATGTAATTTCATTATTATGTATTAATACTTTTTTTATATTTCTCCTAAATTAAAAACTTCAAGAGTTAATTATATTTCTCACATATTTTCATCCACTTTATTTTTTTTCAAATTAAACGCTTTATAATTTTACTTTTTTCATTGCATAAAGCAGGTGTAAGCACCATCAAGCATGAGGAAGGACCATGATCTCGTTCACAATAAGTTTGACTTAGGAGATTATGTTTAGAAAAAAAGGATCAATTTACTCCAACAGTTATAGTTACTCATCATCTTTAACATCCATTTTTTTAAAAATATAATGGTTTAAATAAGTTAATAATATTATCTATTATATTTCAAAAAAATGAATGATGAAAATGATGTTTGTTAATCTCTCCTCTAAAAATATATGAACATGTTATTTTTTTGTTTGTTTGAAATATGAACATGTTTGGTTGACACTTAGTAATTTTAAGAAAAATATATAATCATTGAATATATATTGAAGAATATATTATTATAATTTTTCCTCAACTAATAATCATTAGAACACAGTGACAATGATTATCAAACTTTTATGGTCTAGCTAGTAGCCATAGTATTAAAAAAATCATGGTTATGGTTCATTATAAGGTTATGATTCATTTTTCACAGATTCATTTTTTTATCTAAATATCCAAGAATCAAGATATTTGAGATATCAAGATTTACATGTTCCAAAAACTCCGTAGGGATCACTAGAGAGTAGAGACTACTGGAAAGAATTGGCGTTCCGTGGTTCTGTTTTGCCGTTATTCAATTGTTTTCCCCTTTCAGGACTCCACTCACACTCACATGGGGACTGAAAAAACCAGGCTTTCCCAGAGAACATCACATGCGAGTCAGAATCAACAAATCACAACTACAAACAAAAGTAGCCGCCGGACCACTCCAAAAGGCACACGTTTTCCCTCCAAAGCAAACTCAAAATAATGCCATTAGGAACCCATGTTCTTAATTGGCCACAGCTTGGAGCACCCAACCAACAATTATCCTAGTAAACCTTTTTTAGTCATTGAAAGATGCATGATGCATCTATTATTAATTGGATTTCTTAGAAATACCCCTTAACTTTATCCATTTCCGACAGCATATAATCTATCATTAAGGACCTGTTTGTATAGGGTGATTTTGCCAAAGCAAGAAAACATCCACTAGACTGGTAACTACCATTTAACGTATTTGCAGAATGAGCAAACACAGAGACATGATGAAATCTTTCTCACAATATCAGCCTAACATTGAATCATTGATGGTCTAGCAAGTAGCAACCCTTCCTACTATTTAACTCAAAAAAGATAAAAAGGCATCCTAACATCATATTCAAAATGAACCTATTATCAATACTCAAATAGTATTGAATCATTGACGATATACCTATCTATATGCCATCGAGATGTTAGACAGGATAAACGCTTAGAATAATTGTTAAGAGGTTGGATAGAAGTACACAATTAAATTCGGATGTTAACTGAAAATGAAGATCTTAGTAAAGAACGGGAGACTATTTGCAAACTGAAATGCACGTAGCCTTTAATAATGGAAACTTAAAAGGTACCTACACTTTACAGAAAGAAAAAAAATCAAATATTACAATGCAAGAGCATATCAAAATCAAAATAGCAAACGATACACCGTAATTGGAACTCTAACTACACAATTGAAACCCTTCAATCAATCCAAAAAATTTACAAACCAAAACCCCATCCCAGCAAAACATATTGTGAAAAAAAAAATTGTATAAATCAAAAGGCAGAATAAATAACGTAACCTTTTTTCTCCACTTGTCCCGTTAAGAATGCATGAACACTTATTCTCTTCCCCTGTACCCAAATGCTAAAAAAAACCCATGGTATACTAACATTTCCATAACATAAATGTAACGTAATAGTAATGTAACAGTATTGAGAAGTGGTTTCCGTTCCTTAATTAAGTGATGCATATTCAAATTTTGTGTGACCATTGAATATGAATTAGATAGTGTTGAGAAGATTTGTCATTGCTTTTGAGAGAAATATTTTCGTACTAATACCATACCATGACGAAGGAAAAAAAAAAGTATAGCAAATGAATGACCTATTATATAAGTGTGTACCCTCCCGTTCGTTTCGTAGGGGTACCCCCAACGAACGAAAGCAACCCTCCATCGTGCTCATCCACGTACAAATCCTCTGTGCTCCTAAACGAAGCGTGCAACACCACCAGCACAATCCCAATGATCACCGAACCCACCACGTTCACCCACACGCCGGTGAGCACCAATCCCACCACGGTCGCCGCTGCAAGAACCGTCGCCACCACCCTATCATCTACCGCAGTGCCCAACACCACCACGGGCTCGTCGCGGAAGAAGTAGAGGAGGAACCACACCACGAGCGCCACCAAGTACACGATGATCGAGACCGGGTGCCAGAGGAGGCTCAGGAACAAAACGAACAGCACCATCATGAAGTAGTTCACGCGGAAGTGATCGAGGTTGCGCCTCACGCGCATCGTCGCTTCGCCGATCGAGTAAGGGCGCGTGAATGAGTAGAGCGCGAACACCTCTTCCCATGGTCGGCGCGTGGCGAAAGAAGAGCGCGTGGTTGTCGCGGGGCGTGTAACGAAATAGGGGGGAGTGGAGTTAGATGATGAGGGCGAGGGGAGAGAACTGTAATGAGGCACTGAAGAAGACGTTGACGTCATCGCATGTAGAGAGATTCAAATTCAAATCTGAAACTTGGAAAGTTTAAGGTTAAATGGGTCTAAATTGATGAAACTATAGATCCGGTAATGGAAGATGAAGGAGAAGAAGAAGATTCAGGAGAAAGTTGTGTACTTTGTCTGGTGGAATCAACGGTGTCCTTTAGATGTTGTGCTATAAAAAAAAAAGAAAATAAAGGAAGTGTTTCGTGTTTTCGGTGTCTTACTTCATAATCAACGATGCCAGCGAGTCCATGAAATCCCGTGGGGCACTCGAGTGTGTTGAGGTCCCACTGAACAGCAATATGACAAGTTTACAACTAACTAGCGGCTGTTGTCTACGCATAATTGTCATTATTATTATTATTATCATTATTATTATTATTATTATTAATTGAAAATTGCGAATGGCGAATGGGTCAAGTAAGTAAGAAAATGAGCATTATTGATTATTGTTTGGCATTTGACTACGTGTTTGTACACGTTGTGACAACACGAAATTACACGCAGAATATGAATATTGTCTATTGTTTTGTTTTGTTTTGTTTTTCGGATGTGAAGGATTTTCAAGAGGGTGGTGAAGTTTGGAATTATTTCATTTCACGTATCACAGTTCGGTTCAGTCTCACGAGTGACCCGTGACTTGGAAATGATGAATTCTGCATGTATGAGAAATCTGATTCATTGGAGAATAGTCCATTCTGAAATTTGCAGGTTCTCTTGCTGTACTATTCAAATGTTAGGAAACATAATCACAGAGGAGGAAAAAGTGAAGAATATTGTACTCATACTATAAGTGTATTAGAACGAGTAAAAGTAAAATTCCAAGAATTATTATGGGTTATTTATATAGTCAATTAATTTTCTACATCTCTAATAGCAAAGGAATAGATTGTTGATGATAGCATTTTTAATACGATTTTTTTTTATATAAAGAAATTCTAATTGAACCACAGATATGAAAAAGGCAGATAGGCCTTTTCACCGAGAAGGGGATTTTTTTTTCAAATTTAATTAATTTCCAAATGAATATAAATCCTATAGATCTCCACGACTTTAAGATAGAAAGTAGTAAATTTTTTGTGACTTCTGTATTTTTATAATTTTTTTAATGAAGTCGTAATTAATGTCATAATTTTTACCATTTTTTTTTAAACTCAACAAACTAAAGACCAAAATTTCTTTAAAGTCATGTCTCTTCTCTTCCTACTACTTCTAACTTATTTATTTTCTATATATATATATATATATATTTTAATTATGAATTATTATTTGCAACTTATTTATGTTCTATATTTCTGTTTCTAATATTATGAATTATTATTTACAATGGGAATTAAAAAAAAATGCTGTAAACAAAATCCTTAAAAGTTATGTATGATAATTAGAAGCTATAAAATATATTAAGAAATTCAATTACTAGTTGTTTCTATAATAAGATGAAACCAATTCTAAATAAGTCTAAGAATATTCATTATATAGAATCAAAAGGTATAATCATAGTAATTATCATTAAAAGTAAGTTCACATCTAATATTATGTTTATTTTTTAATTTTATGTTTGTGGTTAATTTATATTGTTGAGTTTATATTAATATATTATGTTGTTTTCATTTTAATAAATATTTTTATTAGTAAATTATTTTCTCATTAATATTAAAATAATTTTATTAAATAAAATTAATTACTAATACTATCAAAGTCATACGAAATTATTAATTGACATAAATAAGTTAGAAGTCGAAGAATAAAACATGACTTTAAAATCATTTAAGATTATCCAACTTTAGTTTATTTAGTTAAAAATAAAATAAAAATTAAAAAATTCATAAAATTTCTTATAACTTTATTAAAAAAATAAAAAAGCATAAGTCACAAAAATTTTATTCTCATTTAATAAATTCTAAAAAAATATCCTTTTAGTCAAAAGTCCAATGGAGATAACTTTGGATTCAAAACTATATGATTAGCATACTAGGACCGACCTAAAGAAAACGCGACGATTCGACAATTAATAAATACATGTTTATATTCTGAAAGCATTTGCATTGGCTGAATATTTATTTATTTATAAAAATATTATTGAAAATATATTCAATATAAGTATTGTGAATTTTATTAAAGAGGGAATATCCTTATTATTATACTATTATATACTGACTTATGAGGGCAATAGGTGAGTTTAAATGAAAACTAATTATCTAATAACCTGATAGGTACAAACGAGATTGAAATCTTAGTTAGCTTAATCGGGGTACAAATTTAGAATGTCAAAAGCTGTAATCAAAGTGCAAGTATAATAGTATATGATGGTTTTTATAGATTAGGCTAGGTGCTTTGTAACATCCTAGAAAAATAAATAAATAAATATATATATATATATATATATATAAAATAAATAAATAAATGCATGACTAATTATTATACTTTTAATTTATATTTAATAATTGTAATAACCTCAATTATATAATTATAATACAAAATTATAAAAATAGAATAGGTAATATTATTAAAAAAAATTAAAATTAAAAATAATTTTCAACAAACATTAATGCAAACTTTAGCATTAGTTCTCAGCCACGTGAGGAATTACAAGCTGAATCAAAATCCTTAGGAAATATTCTAGGTGGCAAAACTCCCTCAGCTAAGCTCTCAGCTGTTCCACGTAAATGCCTGCATTAATGAGAGGAATACTAGTAATGATGAATGAGATAAGGAAGCTTAGATATTTTATCATAACCAGCAGTATAAATATAGCTTGGCAGCTTCCAAAATTTCTGCCCCAAAATCTCTCAGTTTTCTCACCTCACACTTTTCTCTCTCACGTAAAAAAAAAAAATTACTCCAGCAGCTCTCAAAGCAACTCACCAAAATTATCACAGGTAGGCTAGGCTTCAATCTCAAAAAAATTAGAAACATAAATTTACGATT
>CM023943.1:25279929-25314477 GCA_013407115.1 Glycine latifolia
TAATTAAGTAGTTAAGAAATTAAATAAATAAAATTTAGGACGTTACATGCTTGACTCCTTTATTAAAAGCCAGATACTAGTCCAAAAAAGGTGTATGTAGTGAAACAAGTTTAGACTAAGATGCTTATGGCACCATGTAATTTTTTAAAACAATTATCACATGTAATTATCATACGTGTATATTTTTAAAAAATTACAACAATAATAAATTGTGTTTTAAAGTATAATTTATCATGAAAAAATTATGTTTCAAAATACGATTTTGTTTTAAACTTTTTTTTACAATGAAATCATATTTTAATATATGATTTGATTTAAAAAATTAAAATTGTATTTTTAACATATAATTTTAGTTCTTAAGAAAAAATATTTTAAACAAATAAAAAATGAAATCATATTTTAATATACGATTTATTCATTGTAAAATCATATATCAAAGTATGATTTATTCATTTTCATAATTTTTTTTAAAATACCCATTATAATAAATTTTTAAAATTCTACCCATTTTTGTAATTAATCCAACTAAGATAAAATGACATATAAAAGCATCATTGTACTTGTTATGATTTAAATCATAATATATTAATCTCTAAGCTAGAATATTTAAATATTAGAATGTCATTAAGTACCCACCATCTCCCTAAGTAGCTGTTATAGAGCAATAACTAAAAAAAACAATGTCGAGCTCATTTTACTATTTTCTAAAAAATATCTTATTTAGAAATACTTTTTTTATAAACATATAAGTCCTATTCAGTCGATAATTTTTATGAATTTCTAACTTTTATTTCTTAATTAATAACATGGAAAAACAAATAAATTATAGAACAATGAAAGAAACAGTAAAAAAAATCAAAACAGAGAAAACTATGATAAACCAAAAATAGTATATACTTAGATGCTAAAACATATTTAAAATAAATATAAAATACTGAATAAATTTTCTTAACATTTTAGTAGTAATACACTAATAATACTATTATCTAGAGGAAAATGAATACTATAAACCTTTTAATGCATACTAATGCAAAAATGTTACTATCTTTCATAAATGAAGTAAAAAAAAAAAAGATCGATTAGTAAAGTTGAAATGATTGGCCATTGGGGTAAAAATTAGATCAAATGTCTTCGAGTCAGTGGGACCCTCCATCAAATCTCTGACAGACACGACAGTTTCATTACTCTGCTGCTTCTCGCCTTTGGTCTTGGCTCAGTGGCTCTTTGCTTATTTAAACTCCACTTTCTTCCACCCACACACTCTCCCAGTCCATCTCTCTGCTCAATATATTCCTTTAGTTATTAATTATAAATTTATTTATTTCTTTTACAAAACTTTTTTTTAATTTTAATATGTTAATTAATTTTTTATATATTCTTAATTAGTTATTCTCTTTCTAAATATTATTGAAAAATAAATAAGTGTATAGAAAAAAATTAAAATTATAATATAGATATTTGATAAATTTAATATAATAATTGTTTCTTTTTAAGCAGATATCAATTAGTTACAATAATCTTATATAATTAAACACCGTATTATCTTATTTTAACTTTTTAGTTTTTACTGCTTTTTCTCTCTCTGAAACTAGAAATACAATACTAGTAACATTTTTTTCCATTGATGCTGAGGAGCCTAGGAATTTAATATTTAATATACAATTTAATTAAAGCTGGATTCTTGTGGCTATGTGAATTGTCAAGCTAAGCTTTAAGTCCACTCAGTCTCGAATCCATGGAAGGAGAATCTAGGGTTTGACAGCACCAAGTCCATCAAGGTCCGTGCTTTGGGGCTTTTACTGTTACTTTTTCTCACTGGAAAATTTGGGTGCCATTTCTCTGCCGAGTAGGCACATTTGTTGCAAAAATCTCTGCTTGCTTTGCTCACATTTATCTAATATTAGAATTAGAATTAGAAGGCCACTCCCACACCCAGTTAATAATTCTCACAGCTACTAGGTCTTTGCTTATTTTCAATAATTAACACTTTCATGACCTGAAATTTTGAAACTTGAACCAGAAATCAGATATTGTTTGGTGAAAATTGGGTTTCTCTCTATGTGGGTCTCTTTATCCTAATCTGCCACATGGGTCCAAATGTACAATGTGTTTTGTAGAAGAAAAAAAAAAGGAGAATTTTCTTAGGAGGGAGTCTCGTGTTCTTATCTTAGGTTTGTGTCTCTCTGTGTGTTGGGGTATTTTTTTTAGTTCCTTTTATCTCTGTTTTTTTTGCTCCAGATATAGGGTAATATGGTGGATGTTGAAGAAGCTAATAGAGCAGCTGTTGAGAGCTGTCATAGAGTTCTGAGTATGATGTCTCAGCCAGGGAATGAAGTTCATTGTAGGAATTTGATGGTGGAAACTGGAGAGGCTGTAGCGAGGTTCAAGAAAGTTGTTTCACTCCTAAGTAGTGGTTTGGGTCATGCAAGAGTAAGGAAGCACAAAAAACTTCAAATCCCTTTTTCTGAAAGCATTCTCTTGGACAAACAAATTTGCAAAACCGATCATCATTCAAAATGTCTGCAGTTTCCTCATACAAGTTTTACTGAGAATTCAGTTCAGGGATTGGGTCAAACAGTTAGAAATTCACTTTATATGATGGGAAACCCTTGTTTGGAATTGAGCACCAATGAGAGAAGCCCGCTAAACCTTACCCAACAAATTTCATCAACACATTACCACTTCCTCCAGCAGCAACAGCAACAGCAACAAATGAAACATCAAGCAGAAATGATGTTTCGAAGGAACAATAGTGTCGTAAATTTGAATTTTGACGGCTCTAGCTGCACACCATCGATGTCGTCTACTACTAGGTCTTTCATTTCTTCCTTGAGCATAGATGGAAGCGTGGCTAACATGAATGGAAATGGAAGTGCATTCCATTTACTAGGAGCTGCACACTCTTTTGATCAGAATTCACAACAGCACAAGAGAAAGTGTTCTGCCAGAGGTGATGAGGGTAGTGTGAAGTGTGGGAGCAGTGCAAGATGTCATTGCTCAAAGAAGAGGTTAAATTCTCTTCCTCAACATATTTGACTTCACCCTCGTTCTGTGTTCTGGTGTTACAGTCTCTTATACATTATTTACCATTAATGATTAATGACTGTTATCTCAAAAGATTAAAGTTCATTTTGACATGCCATTAATTATTCTGTGTCTTCTACAGGAAACATAGAGTGAAAAGATCAGTTAAGGTGCCTGCTACCAGCAACAAACTTGCGGATATCCCTCCCGATGATTATTCATGGAGGAAGTATGGGCAGAAACCAATCAAGGGATCACCTCACCCTAGGTATGTTCAAGTTCTTTCTGATATTTGACTGATTTAATAACGTTGCTGTATTAATTTTGAAATGTTTCTGCACTCTTTGGTTGATTTTGATTCTAGTGCAGTTTGGTTTGCTTTTTTGGTTGTACTTATTTCTTTCTACCAGTAAATGTGCCGATCATGATGTGCCTGAATTTTTTTTGCTGCATAGGTGGTGGTGTTTGTGTTTCATTTTGAAGTTGCTAATTTCCTATTGCATGCATAAGTTAGTGATTTTTCTTAGGATACATTCAGGTGGATCAAAACATTACCTTAGTGATTGAAATGGTCCCAGATTTTTCTTTCACAATGTTCACTTGTTACTCATAATCTTTAGAACAAATCTTGCACTCATAGTGGTATGTGGTGGTCTGTTGTAGATTAATTACCAGACATTTTCCTTTGACATTTCTGTAGTTCTGTTTCTAAAAAGTGAAAACATGAGTTGAGAAATTGATATCTTGTATTTTGGAAGTGTTATCATTAACACCCATTTGATGTGCAACATGTTTTAGTTTATTAACCTTTGTTTGAATGTGAAATGTATGCTTTTTATATTTGAGGGAATTGACTCCAATTCCTCTTTTTTGTTCAGGGGATACTATAAGTGCAGCAGCATGAGAGGGTGTCCTGCTAGGAAGCATGTTGAGAGGTGCTTGGAAGAGCCTTCCATGCTAATTGTTACCTATGAAGGCGATCACAACCACCCCAAGTTACAATACAATCCACAAATGCGTGAACTACATTGAAAGAGCTGAACCAAGATCAAGCGCCCATTTGTACAATTTATTGTCGGTTTGGTAATGAGTTGTTTAGTTAGGGAGGTGGGGATGAGGATCGGTGATCAAATGAACTAGTATGTAGAATCGGTAGTTTTATTCATATGAACTCATTAATTCACCTTTTTTTTTAATGTTTTTCATCATTTGGTAAACTTCATGTTGATTTTTTTGTAAGAATTTAGTCATTTTTTAAAGTAGAATTAACATGAAATTCATTGAATAATAAAAGATGTATTAAAAACTATACTACTAGTACTTTTCATGTTAAACAAAAATTGTTAGGCTAAACTGCATGATCCTCCTATTTTTGTATAATTGCGATTTTCGTTTTCATAGTTTTCATTTTGATATATAAAAAATAATCAATTTAAAAATATCATAAAAATGAAATTTCAAGATTTTTTTTTCATACATGTCAAAGTGATGGAAAAGAAAGAATATTTTTTATGTATCTATTAAATTTATCAACTTTTTTATAAAATGATTGAAATCCAATTTTATCTCTTCACAAGAGATAAAATTTCAGATGATAAATTGTCTAATAATTGGAGCCATACTAATAAAAAAAAGAAACAAATTGAGCAATAAATTTTAAATAGGATAAAAGTTATGAATAAAAAATTTATTTATTTTAGATATATTAGGAAATGGAATTTTGATTGTGATGAAACTAAAATAAAATATTTAATTAGGACATTTAGTTCCCTGTTTTCGGAATACGGAAGTTTAGTTGATCCATTTGGTGTCCTTTGTCTTGAAACCAGATCTGAGAGTTGCCAAATCCATTGTCGACTCCAACGCTGCGTCGCGTCCTTCTCCCTTTGACTGCGATGGAACAAAACTGAAGAAGAAGACGCAAAAACGGTGTCCTTCGTCATCAAAGAAAGATTGGAGAAGGGGGTAACTGGGTAAGAGTTGGATCACTGTTTAGATTGTTTGTTTTTCTTGTTAATTAATTTTTAATTAACTGAATTAATTGAAAATAAATCACTCCTTAATCGTCCATATCATTTAAATGATGGTCAACTATCACACTCTAACAGTCCATGCGTCTCACTTAACGGATGCATCAAAATTCCAAATTCTAAAAAAAAAGTAGGATTAAATGTCCAAATTAGAAATCAGAAATCAGAAATCATGAGGAACAAAATTACGGTTTTGCAAAAATAGGAGATTAAAAGTGCATTTTAGCCCAATTGTTATATTGTTGTTACAACAGTTACGGCTCAATTAAGAAATACCATGGCCCTTGCTGAATGTTGGGGGATAATAAAGAGCCAATAAAGCAACAAATTTGCTAACAACCGTTATGTCGTTTTGCAGGATCTACTCTGGAACTTGAATTTGATTGGACAATCAAGCTACAGATGTTGAACGATGAGCAATGAGTTTTGAACAAAATCCACAACCTTTGTAGATTTCAATAAGCGCCACGGAAAGCTTCGTTGAATTTATTGTTTCTCATTATAGAAGTGTCTCTTTGGTTTGTGTAGGTTACTCAACAGAGCATGTGAGCTACAAAGACACCAATATGGGCAATCATACTTCATCGTAGTTTCATGCCTAATCATTATATGACCTGAAGCACGTATATGAATGAGAAAAAAAAGCTCAAAAACAGGTTTATAAAATGATAACTTTATTTATAATATATTTTTCTTATTTTTTTTTCAAACCAAACAACTATCTTCCCCTATTTTCATTATACTTTTCTTAAATCAAACAACTCTTGTTTTCACTATATTTCTTACCTGTTTTTCCTTTTTTTAGGTTTAATTATGAATTTGATCTTCAAATTTTAAAAGCTTTAATTTAGTTTTTAAGTTCTTAAAAATGAATTGATTTGATCCTAAATTTTTAAGAACTCAAAAATCAAAATAAATCATTTAAAATAATTTGAGAATCTAATAAATTTACTTTTAAAAATTTAAGGATAAATTAAACCTTTTAAAAATTTGGAGACCAAATTGAACAATCTAGAATAATTTGGTGACCAAATGGATAACCAAAACCTTTTCTTTACTTATTTATTTTCTTTCCTTCTATTACTGCTACAGCCTACAGTGCAAATTTGAACGGCTCAATAATTGAAACGTGTGCCACTTCCGGCGAAGGTTTGGATTTTTTAAAACAAGTCGTGCAAGGCTAGTGAATATGTTGTGGGTCCAATTAACTGGTTGAGCCCATTGGATTGGAGTTTTGCAGTATTTTTTAATATCTTTTATAGCTACCTCCACAGACTGGCAGCAAAACACAAGCCAGGCCCAAAATCACAGGCTACTCGGGATATACGTCAGGATTAGAGTTTTTTTTTTTTTTTTTTAAATTTCAAATATCTTATTTGTAAATAATAATTCAAATTCCTATAACACAAACTAAATGATTCTTGGATGTTTACATAAATACTTTTCTTTTATCTGTACAGTTAAAAAAAATCAAATAAAAATAATATTTAATTAATAAAAAAATCATTATTCATTATACAGTGAAATCAGAAAAAGGGACTGAGGTAGGGGAAGAGGTTAGGAGTAGTAGGGTAAATTTAACATTTTTTTCTATTAAAGTGGGGATAGACTTGGGATATGTTTGAATTGAATACGTGGTAAACGAAGAATGTAATGGGTTCAATATAATAGAATGAAATTGATTGAAATGGAATTGAATAAAAATATTATTTTATTTGGATATTTTACAATAAAACAAAATAAATATTTCATTTCATTGTTTGGAAAAATGATGATATGGAATGGGTAAAAAAAATTTAATTCTTTTTTCTGAATTTTTTAAAATTCTTTTGCTATTCTTATTTTAAACATTATATTAAAAAATAAAATTTTATCTTATCATATATTTTTAAATTAATCTTTACATATTACATCTTTTAATTACAAAATGTAATATCAAAACGTAATTATTTCACTTTTAATAAGTATACAAACTAAATTAAAAAAATCATTGTTTCAGAGAATAAATTGTCTTCAATTTATATATATATATAGAGACTAAAATGATCATTTAAAAATTAAATAAAAAACAGCATGCTAAGTGCTTTTGTTTGAACATCGAACTCGAAGTGTACTCCGCACTGTCTCAACATTAAAACCATAACTTTCTTACATTTTTTCTCTCTTTTATATTTGTCTGAAATAGTGAAATTTGAATCCATTCGGTTCTGTCCTTCACTCCTTTTTTATAAGGTTTACCTTTACCCAACCTGGTTTTGCTATTTTATTACTTAAAGTCTCAAACTCAAACAACTGAAAGAAAAAAGAAAAAAGAAAACAAAGTCTTCATTTTTCTTTGCTTCCTCCGTCCGTTAAGCCACCCCAATGGCACTGGTCACAACGGATTCACAATTTTCTTCAACAAGATTGATTCATGCAAAATGACTCCCATCGTACCAGCGAAACCAGATGTGATTTCAATTTTCAAGCATCAAGCAAATAACATTCTAAATAGGCTTACGTTGATGAAAAAAGAAAAAAAAAATTCCAGAAAAGTTTAGACTTTAGAGTTGGATATCATATAGTAATATATAACCTCGAACTGCATATGCAGCTGTACGTATTCACATAGATTCAGTGAGAATCCAAGGAAGCAACAAACGACAAACAAAAACAACGTTAAATGAACTTAAACCTATGCCCACCGTAATAACCAAAACCCTTGCTGCTCAAAACCTATAATAAACTAAACTGTACATCAAAACAAGGGCGAAGTAGCACCTAAAATTCCCCCTCAAAACAAGTCATATAGACAAATTCAAAGACATTTAAGATAAAAACACTAAGCCCCCGGCGCCGTCATTCTCCGCCGGCGGCTTCAGAAGAGAGGCGCCGGCAGGTTAAGGTCGAACAAAAAGGGCTTCTTTTTCTCTTTCCGCTCCTCCTTGCTCACCACAAAACCCGCGATATTCTCCAACTTGTAACCCTTGTACTCCGACCTCACCGGCGCGGTGGAAGCTACATCAGTTGCAAAGAACAACGACGGGCCACAGAACTCGACCTGTCTGGCGAGTTGTTCCTGGGCTTGGGCTTGGGCATGGGCCAGGGCATGGGCTTCGGGAGTAGCGAGCACCGGGGGAGGGAGGTGGAGAGCGGGAGCAAGGACGTAGGAGAAGTTGGTCTTGGCCTTGGGCCCACGTAGTGTTCTGGCGGCGGCGTCGTAGGCCCTGGCGGCTTCCTCGGCGGTGTCGAAGGTGCCGAGCCACTTTCGGGTCTTTTTCCAGGGATCGCGGATCTCGGCGGCGAAGCGGCCCCAGGGACGCTTGCGGACGCCCCGGAAATGGGCCTCCTTGGGCTTGGGCCTGGGCGGCGGAGAGTCGTTTGGAAATGGAAGCGCGTGGACAGGCATTGGGGAAAATGATGGGATAGGAAGTGTGAGTGAGGGGGTTTGGATGAATATAAATAGGGGTGGGGACAGTCTGGGGTTTCGCCGACAGGTTTGCGCTGTTGTGCCATTATCTTTTGTTTCCTAAATTTGGAATCGCCTCTCAACTCTCACTTCTTCTCATTTATCATTTTTTTTCATCATATTTCATATAGACTTTAATTTCCTCACGTGTAAACTAGAAAAAATTACGGTGAAAACAAAAGTAGGCTGAAGGAATACAAAGGGTGAAGTTAAATTTTTTCATTTTAGTTGAGAATTTGGAGGAAATATTTCGCTCAAGACCATGTTTTTGTTGGAACACAAGGGAAAGTTAATGAGTAATTCACTTGTGGTTACAGCGAATCTTCAGCAGAACTAGATATTTCTCCTCTAAACCTAAATTATAGGCTTTTGTAACTTTTTGGACTTTTTAGATGGAGAAAAACTAGATGAAAGATCCAACACTTTTCGTATTTAATTAGTAAACTAGTAATTCAAGTTTTTACTTCGTTTTCTTTGAGCTGAGTTAGTGTTTTATGAGTGCTCGTTAAATTCAGAGATTTTTCTTGTTTTAATTTAGACCGAAGTGCCATTAGTTACCACTAAATAATATATATATAAATAAATAAATAAAGGCAGGGGATATACTTATTCTAAAAAAATATTCTTTATTTTTTTATTTGTTTTCTTAAAATTTAATGATTATAAAAAAAATTAATTTTAATTATTAAATTTCAAGAAAACCTGAACGGATCTCTCCTGTTATATAAAACTTTATTCCTTTGTAATATGCATTATAAAAAACTAAAGTATAGACACACTTTGCCCCCCCTCCCCCCGCCGGTCAATAGTATTTTACAGAATTCGCTTTCTGTTCAAAATGCTTTTCTAAAAGATAATTATTCTGTTCATATTATATTTCGGCATCTTAGTAGTGTCTCATGAAATTTTGATTCCGAATATTTAGGGTAAAGTTGAGTATGCACAATATTTCTTTTTTACTTTTTATTTGTGTATTCCAAAACAAAATACTTTAAATTAATTTCTTTATCTTTAGTTGATAAATGTAAGGTATAATACTTTGCTTGGTTTATTATAGTTGATTTTGTATTATTTAAGTGATTTTAATTCAGATGGTGAATCATTATAAATTACTATAAATTTAATAAAAATAAAAATGAGATGGAAGAATAAACGAATTAATAATTATAATTAATTTTCTTAAATTTAGGCCATATGTTTAAAAAAAGAAGTAATTTAATTCTGAAGATCAGACAACAGAGCTCCTTTTTTTTTTTCTCTTATTGTTTTAGGTGATGTGGTTAAAAATAAAGGCGTTGGCAGTTAAAAGCAAGAGAAAGGGAAGTGAAGGCAAGAAGGAAATATGGGTAAGACATGATGTCACAGTAGCGGTAGAAGGGTAGGGTGATTAATTTTCTGATTTCCCATTGTGTGTGAACATGAGAAGGGAGGGTGGGAATGATTACGTAAAAGAAAGAGGTAGAGTAATGGATTGATTTGATTTGATGGGTGGAAGAGAAAAAGAGAGACAGCAGTAAAATTTAGGGTTGGCATGATGAAATGATGAGGTGGGCACGCCTGATATGGAAGACTCACCGCTGCCACCACTTTATTGCGGTCTTACCAAAACAAAACATGTCTTAAATGAATGCACCCTCACTCGCTCTCTCAACAAACCCAAAGCCTACCTGCTATTCTACCTACGCCTACTCCTATCTTTACCCTGCCTCTATTGCGTCAAAACTCTAAATTCTTGGCCCCACAGTGACTCTATTCGTAAGGATGCCATGCATTAATTAAAGACAGAGAACACCATATTCAGATAAAAGAAAAGGAAAGGAGTGAATGTGTGATCACTAATCAACATTGATTCAAATTATAGCTTCAACAAGCCTCCAAAATTAAATCATTTCGATCCTAAAAAAGGTTAAACACTTAAAACGTGATTATGCAATCAACCACTGTGCCCGAAACCAATTTAACGAGGGCAAGAAAATCATCCTTTCTCCGATTAATTCTTGACTGCTAGGAAACGAGGAGCAAGGAGTAGTACAGTAAGTATCTTTTATTGTTTTGATATTTTGTATTGAAATATTATTTTCGTATAAAGATATATTACTAACCTAAATTACAATTTTGATTTTTTTAATATGATATTATGTTTACGTGAAACTTATATGAACAATTAACATGATATTTATGTAAAAAAAGATTAAATAAAATAAAAAAATAAAAATATTTTAATAAGAATTAAACTCATAATTTTTATTTATTTGTAGACAAGACAATAAATCACTAACAGATTCTTTTTATTAAATTAATTATATAACATTGTTTTCTATGTATGATTCCAATAATTGTTAGTTTTATAAAGTTATCAAAATTTATAATTAAAATATATTTAATATATAAATCTTTTTAATTTTATATTATATTATTTTATATGTTTTTATTTTAAATAGTTTGCATATTTTTATTTTACCAATTTATAATTAAATTTCATAAATTAATATTTAAATTATTTACATATTTTTTTAAATTAATTTTAATATACATATTATTTTTACTCTAATTATTAACAAAAATTAGAAATATTTATATATTAAATATTTTTTAATTTATAAATTTTGATAATTTAAAATAAAAATAATAACTTTTGATTAATAATACATAAAAAATAATATTAATATAATTAATTAAATAAGACAAGTGTTTCATGTTAACATTAATATGTTATATCATAATCAATAAGTGTTTGACTTTAAATTATTAATTAATAAAAGAATCAAAACTATTTATTTACAAAAATTAAATCTCTTAATTTAAAAATAAAAAAAATCAAAATTACAAATTTAAAATCATAAGAGATCAAAATTATAATTTATTCATACCACTACTATAACAGAAGAAATGACAATTAATATTACTATTTTGTACTGTAGTATTATTTAAATATGAAAAGTAAAATTCTCCCAAAAAAATTAATTAAGAACATATTTTTGTTAAAAATGACATATAAAAGATAAAGTGTATCTTATCTTAATTAATTAATGAAAACAATTTTTTGATAGTCAATGACATTGAATACGAAGATATTAATAACATGATATACAGCCTGTCCGACACCCCACCACATTAATGGGTAGCAGAAAATTTTGCAAAAGTGATCGTCCTACTTTTGCATAAAATTTTAGTTGCATGCGAAGTTAAAAAGTTTGGAGTTAATTTTTTAAATAATTTCTGCATTTTAAAAAATATTTGAAGAATATTAATTATGGATTATTTTGTGTTTCATTTAATATTTTCTAATTACTGAAATTTGAATACCATACTTTTAAATAATTTAATATAATAAACATTTAACTTTGATTAAAATTACTTTAATTAACATTTTAAAAAAACTAATTGTTTCCTTTGAATTTGTATATAAGCAATGAAAATCCATTGTCTCTTCTCAAATTCCGTAATTTGATCCTTTTCTCCCGTGGCCCCTTCCTGTATAGCTTTCAATAATTCTGTTACTCAAAGGCTCCCACCCATTAATTTGTGGAATCGATTATCCATAACAAGGATTTACCACTGTCACGGGAAGCTTAAAGCCAAAAAAATAAAGGGCTGAGGATTGAGGTTAAAAATTTGAATTCAGTTTCAGATTAACATCTCTCTATATAAATGAAATTTACTGTATATTTATTAAATGTAAAATATAATAATTAAATTAGATAATATTAAAATTTAAAAGTACAGAAAAAATAATATTAAAAGTTATAATTAACTTAAATAATATTATACTCACTAGTTATAATATATTTATTAGATGAATGAATTATCATATTGATAAGAATCATTAAAAATTATTTAAAAAATTAGTAAATATTCGTTTATTATTAGCTAAAGTAAATTTAGTATATAAACATAAGTTGAGATTATAAATTCAAATTCATATTAATATAGTACATATAAATTCGTAATTTTAATAAAAAAACATATAACCTTTCAGTCAATATTTTTTTCATTTTGAAAGATATCCAATTTCAAAACTTATTAAATTCTTGTTAAAAAATAAATCTACTAAATGTCCCGAAATTACATTTTTCAGTCTGCGTCAAAATACAGGGCCAGCCACAACTGTCCCTCATTTTAGATATTAAAGGAACGCAAAAGTTTTACTCTCTTTGACCTTTAATTTTCGGTCAGAATTAAATGTTCGGTTGATCATAATTGCATCACCCATTACCTATGCGCGGAGTATTTTTTTTTCTTCATATTTTTCATATGAAAATGGACACACTTAAAAATATTTATGAATTTAAATAAATAAATAATACAAAATATTTTCAAATAAATATAACATTTTTCTAAAAATAAGTTTAATTATTCTACGAGTCCCTAAAATTTTAGTTAAGATCTTGAACTTTTTTTTAATTGAGTTTCTAATTTTTTGTAGGTCTGATTAAAAAAGTAAATACAAATTTAGGATCCGATTTAAAAAAGTTTAGGAACATATTTAAAAATAACAAGTAATTTAGGACCTAATTAAAAAAATAACAAAGCATATCAATATTCTCACTCTAGTATGTTCAAAACTGATTAAAAGAATATAATAATGTTAGATTTTGAACCTACAAAAGTGAGAATACTTGCTTGTAAAGTTGAGAGTAATAACTTACGAAAGTTGATAATTTTTTAATTAGATATTTGGATTATTTATCATTTTTAAATAGATTTTTGAATTTTTTTATTTCAATTGAATCTTTAAGTTTGTATTTATTTTTTAATTAGGTTTAATAGTGCCCAATTAAAAAATATAATTTCAAAGACCTAATTAAAATAAATAAATAAAAATATAAAATTTAATTAAAAATTTGGTAAAATTGAACCAAAAATTAGTCCGGACTCTTTTTTTTTATATCTAAATAAAACGTCTTACATCCAATTGTAAACAATCAAATATAATGTTTAATAAGCAGAAGACAAAATTAAGAAATGTACTAAAACAGAATAATTGAGTGCTTTTCTCGTCTGCCTTTGAACAAGGGAATTGGTAACGCGGTCCCAACTAAGGCAATGACCCTATTGAGTATTGACCCATATCATATTCAAGGAAAGTAGCAAGATTACAAAACATGAAACACACGCTTCGGGCGAATTCATAAAAGGGCTATATCCATTCCAGTTCCACTCACCCAAAGGAGTTAAAAAAAACACTAAAGTCCATCCCCCAAACAACACATTTTTTTTGCATTCTCATGATAGTCATTACTCTCCCGCTCTAAGAGTCAAGGGTCAACACAAATGGATACAAGGCGTTTATATCACCTCATAAATGAAGAAAGCACGTGCAGGAAAACCCACATATTATGATTTGTCAATATTTGACATTTTATCCTGGAAAATTTAATGAAACAACGGCACGGGAAGTGGAGTGTGTAACTAAGCTAGGCCTGAAAGACAGAGACGCTAAGAAACACGTGGAAAGCGCAAGAGAACTGCAAAATGTGGTTGTGACCGTGAACCGCCGGCGGCTATGCCCAAACTTTGAATTTGTTTTGGTTTCTGGGTTTGAAAGTTGAAGTTATCTTCATATTTAATTTACACTTGAAATTATTAAAACACATATTTCAATGTAAATCTAATAGATAAAAATAAAAATAAAATAAAGATTTTTATCCTTTAATAAAAATACTTTTGTCTAAAAATAATTTTTTATCATATTTCCAAACATGTTTTTTGACGTTGATGGCTATGTTAGGTTTTTTATTTGGAAGTTTCCATATCGGTTTGAAGAGTAAAAATACGTTTTAATTATAAAAAAATTGTTTGAAAATTCAGCTTAGGTTCGTGTTATTTTTGCAAACCTAGTTTGATAAACTTTGACTCAACGTAAAATTTTAAACATGGACGAAAGTTCTAATTAATCTTTGAGTTTCTTGCTTCTACAAATTGACAATGGAGCAACATGCGTGGGTACCAAATCGAAAATTTTAATGTAATTGTTAGTTAATTCTCAAAGTTAAAAGAATATTATTAAAGTAAAATGAGTTTTTATTGAAAAAATAGTAGAAGCTGTGTACTTATTTAGAGTATTTCCATCGTGATTGCTTGCGGTGATTCCTAATTCTTAAATATTAAAGCAATTATGCATTCCTAGTTCCACCCTGGTTTAAAATATAAGTTGAAAAAAATTCATGGTAAGAAACTTGTTTTTGTCGTGAACTTGACTCTGACGTATAAAATAAAATTGTTTTCATCGTGTATCTGACTCGAATAAAAAATTAAAAAAACTTTTTATCGCTGGAGAACTCATCGAAAATGAGAGCAACCACAACACAACTTGCCAATGTTTTGAGACGCCAAGGGTGCGATAGAAACGATGGGATTGCAGCGGACAATAATCAGAATAGGGAATCTAGATCATCGGAGGCGCCCACGGTGGTAACGAAGAGGAAGCAAGAGAAGAAAAATCAAGTCAGGGTGGAGGGTTTGGTTCTGCGTTAAGGAAAAAGGATATTTTAGTCTTCTTACTAAATGTGGCATCTAAATAGCAAGTAGGGGTGTGAATAGTAGTTCTCCTAGAATATTTCTTCCATTTGATTTGTGGCCCAATTCGTCAAAGAAAAAAATTTACAATTTTTTAGAATCTTTTAATTTTTTTTTTTAAAATCACTTTTTTATGAATAAAATATAATTTTAGTCCATCAATTTTAAAATAAGTACATTTGGTCTCCTGTACATAAGAGGTTTCGAGTAATGTTTAACAAATAGAGGAACTGCAAAGCGACACAATACAAAAGGTTTTTTTTTGTGTGAACTTTATACAAAAATCAAGTTTGTAGGTTCAATTATAGCATATTTATAGGACCAGTGAAATTCTGTGTTGGTTATAGCAATAGAGGGAGTTTTTTTTTTTTGTACGTGTAATAAATGCAAAAATAGAAGAAATGATAGAGTAATTCTTTCTTCTTTTTTATGAAGGGGATATAGGTTACTAAGGTTAGAAATTTGATGGATATGTTTTAGGGAGGAAGGTCTTCATTCTCATGTATAAAAGAATTTCTCCCAAAAGGATCTTTAATGATTGTGTCTGGATATTAACTGTATCTTAGGAAAATATCTGCGTTCACAAGTTCCTGTTAGATAACTAAATAAAAACATCCTGTAAGATTAAAGACTCATTGCTATGTGTTTATACACGTATGGTAATCAACGTTGCTAAAACATGAAGTCTTCTCGGTTGCAAACTTCAGCTAGTTGCTTTTCTTGCCTAATCTTTGGTGGTTCATCTCATGATCCTAGTCTCTTGTAGCCGAAAGTTCATCTGTTCTCCATGGTGACGTTATTATAGTTCATGCTTTCAATTTTTTGGATTGAATACTTGAGCTCTTGTTGGATGTTCAACCTTGAAGGAGATAATACAATGTCTTTCCATACTGATCCAGCTTCACAAGTTGGGTTGGGGTGCTTGTAAAGTTCATAAATGGAGTTGGCATCTTCATTCAACTTGGCTAGCCTCTTCATACAATCGAATTCATCTGGATCAACAAGCAGTGTCTTGTCTCTATCTTTCCATCCTATCAACTTTTCCAAAGTCATGAGGTCAGTAGCAAATATTGAATTGAAGGCACACCAAATTAGCAGTCATGAATCATGATAAAGAAAATATTTATTAAATGATTAGTGCATTGATATAAACATTTATAGTATACATTGTATCAAAGTTTCATTGAGTGTGTATCATCAAAATTAAAATATATAATACTAGACAGTTCCCTTAGGAGAAAAATAAACACAAAATATAGATGTGTGTTAATTTTTATTTTATCTTTTAACTCCTTTGCGTGTATCTCTCTCCTACTAATACACACTAGTTTCATTCATGACAGGTAAATTGCTGAGAGGAAAACGGTGGGATCCAACTTCAAGTCACTTGCATCAATCATTTGAAGGTTGTGTAACTTATTTCAAGTAAAAATGGGATTAAACAACCCCATCATAAATTATTGGTACAATTCTCTAATGTAGTTTAAGATAGTTGATACGTTAAGAAAATTGCATCATCATCTACTATGAGATTGTTTAACTCCATTTTAGGATAAGTTACACAACCTCATTATTTGTATATACTGAAGACAAATTCTGACACTATCTCCATAGAAAACGTGTGCATTGTAAGGTTTGTGTCATTTGAAAAGGAGTGTCACTGTGTTAAGGAAGATAGAAGGAAATGTGTACCTTAGCTGGGCCTTCTAATGCATTTGTGAAGTATAGGCGTGCATTATCTACTAGTTGACAGTAAGTCATAAATGCCTCAGCAAATCTCCTGTGGGATTTCAACTGTGACTTTATTCTCACTGCTCTTCTGCACATGATAGCTCTCCTGTTCACATTCAAATTTAGTTGTTAATCTCCAAGTGGAATCCATTTTCATCACAATTGAATTGTAATTGGTAACACTGTTAAATTGAAATGCTGAATATGACCTTATGCCTCTGACAACTGCAAGATAAGCATCGCACACTACACCAACCAGCTCTATCCTATATGGTTTTCTCTTTTTGCCACCAACTTGTTCAGGTTCTTCATCTTTAATTCTTTCCCAATAGTTTTCGATTACTGTTCCATCCTCCTTCACCCTATAGCCTTCTCCCATGCGGTAACGGCGACGGTGAACATTCCTAGCCATTGTTATTGTCTGCACAACAAATGGCACCCAGGAGAGTGTGCCATCCATAATAACATCTCGTCCCTCGTTTAATGCTGTTACTAGGAGGGATGAGGCTGCATCTGTGGATGATTGATGTACCTGTTTAGAACAAATCAAGCAATGCAATATAAGTATGAAAATGTGTGCCAGATTCAATTAATTTGGATTCAAAATAGTCAACATAGAAAAAGAATTGGAATTATATATGAATGCTACTCTAACATGTACTAATTCATACTTATTGCAAAGACAAGAGAAGAAAATTGAAAGAGTCTCAACCAGTTCTGCTGTTTGGATCATGTCATGGTGACCTCTTGAGCTAAGGGCCTTATAGATGACATCTGATTCTTTGAAGGCATCTGCCTCAATTATTACGGCATTTGCGGCTGCTCCTGCCCAGAAAGGTCTGTTCAAATTTCATTTAGAAAGAAACTTCATTAGGTTATTGCTGTTTATTCATAGTAAGACTCAGTTAAAACTATAGGTAGCATAAATGATGATGGTTGAAACAAGGAAAGAAAACATTTATGAAATTTCTTTCTGAAAAACTAATATAGAGATGTCATCTATGTATGAATACCATGTAACCATATTTATGGACTTGCTTTGGCTTAGCCTATTGATCTTTTAACTTCAGCCTTAATTTAAACATATGAATGTGCACTGAAGATCACAATAGTGAATTTTCTTCAATATAAAAACTTGAAACTTGTTCATTTCTCTTCTCACTTTTTTTTGTTTTAAACATTGTTTTCCAAAACAATGTTACACTACATGCTAGTAGCAATCAATTTCTCATCCAACATCTATTAAGTTTTGAAAATTATTTTCAAAATAAGTGTTTTATAATCCATAAAAACAAAACCAGTTGGAAGATGCTTTCTTTAAGTTCTCTTTCATGAAAAAACTTGAAAAACAGAAATGTGCTCAATATACAAACACTTTCAAATGTGTTTAGGGAACACAATAAGGTCTTACTCTTTGAGAATATCTTTGAGCACGGTGCTCTTGCCAGCTCCCATACCTCCACCCATTAACAGAAGCACTGGACTCCTATCGCTATGAGCTACTGGAGCCATCACTTCTGTACATCGAGAGTCATCACTTGTAGCAACTCCCATTGCTTTCATCTCCTCTACTAATGTATTAAAAACTCTAGCTACCTTCAGATTCTTGGCAAGTCTCTCAAACCTCTGTTCCCTATGCAATGAATAATATTTACCTCAGAAATAAAGATATGTTGAACCAACCCTTCCCAACATAATTGTTGGTGCTCTGAGAACATTAATAAATTGTAAATCGTTTAACTATCAAGTAATTCTAACTATGTTGCCATTTTCATAAAGGCACCATTTAAGGGGATAGAGAATAATATCTTATTGTTATTGTTTCATTCTTATGTATCGCGAACTTTTTGTAGAATTTCATCATGCTAATAATTTTAACAAATGCATTTGAAGAGAGGTTCTGGAACTTTTCTTCTTTGCAAAAAAGAAAAACTATTTATTCCCATAAACCTAAAATGTGTTAAATTTTTATGCATTCTGTCATGCACCAAAACACTAATATAGGAAGACATATATATAAGTCAAATTTGGATTAGATTCTAGATTATGAAAGCTTGAATGGTAAAATCTTTATATACATTAATTTTTTAAGATAAGAATGAAGAATAAAAGTGATTATGGAAGCTATTGATGTAGAAAAGTGAGGTCAAAAGAAAATGGCAGGTAATTGAAAAGTAAATTCTCTAATCGCCTATTATATCCTGTTCCTGTTACAAAATACACGATCCCAGTCTCGTTTCGTAAGATGGTTTGTTTAGTACTCTTAGAGAACAATATATAGTAATACACACCTAGTAGCTGCCATAACTATGCTCTTGAGCTTCTTTTTTGGCTCATTTTCCGAGCTCAACACCTGAAAAGCCAAAAGAACATAGTTTTACCTAGTATTAATGTATACACAAGCCATTTTAGATTAATTATTATATGAATATTAGACCCCAATACCTGACTCATAATTAGATCACCGTAGTTCCAATGGAATCCTAAGTAACTAAGAATGCATCTCTCAAACTCCTCTACGAGCTTCACATAAAGTGAATCAGCATCTGGTTCATTCTCAAAGAAGGCGTATATATCATCTTCAAATCCCTCGTATTTCCGTATGTATTCAGAAGCCAATCTACATAGATGAGGACAATTTCTCCTATCTTTGAACCCCATTTGCCTAGCTGCAACAAAAATCAGATAACTTTGCATTAGGAAAATGCTGAATAGTTATGAAACTGTTAATTTGCATTAAAACATACCATTTGCATGCATATTTTATTCAAGCTATTCAATTGATATTGTTTCAAAAAGAGCAAACCATTTGGATCTAAATTTTCCAAGTGATACATATTATATATATACATATTTTTATACGTAGAAATTTAAGGGATTTACAATAACAATTTGATACATATTATATATATGTCACCTTATGTGGATCCATGCGTTAAATTGAATAAAAATAAAAATTGAAAAACATATGTTATTACCTACGTAATGGGAGAACCTTTCAAGCTTTGGTACGTGGCCTGCGCGTGACAATCTTATACGTGGGATGATCTTTCGATCTCTAGTCTGTTTCAGACCAAAATGGAAGACCACGACAAATATCAACCCAATGAAAGAGGCTACGATGATCTGTGTAAAACTGAATTTGGAATCATCATCTGAACAAGAATTGAGCTATGTGAGGGGTGAAAATCATCGTAATTTTATTCACATTGCATGAGGAATTAATTTAATAAATAAAAATAGATAATGTATATCAAAAGTTAACAAATTAACTAGAAGATGCGCATGAGACTTGAATTGTTTTCTTAGTATTACCATTCTGCATATCTTCCATAAATCAAAGAACCAGAGACCACAGGATCTGTAATGTAGGAGAATTCTTGTGTCTTTTGATTTTGTCTTTTCGAAGATATGATTCTGTAGTTGTTTGATGAAGTTCTTCATTCCTCTGGCCTTTGTCATTCGACATTAATAGTTATACAAAACACATTTTTTTAACACACATATTTTAATTTGTTTTTATTATTAGTTAAAATTAAATTAAACTCATGGAATTCTTCAAATTGCACTTTTTATAATTTAATAAGTTTTATTCATAATTTTACAAGTTTTAATAAATTTTAGTTAATAATAAAAATGTGTTAAAACATACTAGTATCCTTCTTCATAATATTTGGTTGGATTAGTACATAAATTGACACGTGAATGCACGATTTTGTATGATACCATTTGTCTACGTGTCACACATACGAAAAATAAAAATATTTGCTTCATTGTTGGACTAATATACAAATTATCAAGTTATTTTGTTATCAGTACATAATTTTTTGGGGGTTAATTCTATATATGTTGAAATCAAAACTCTACCGAACAAAAAGGAGAAAGATGACTAGAACTTGTACTTAATGTTAATGGAAATATGTATTTTGTGTTGGAATAGGTTACTCCTCCTGACCCAAGTCCAATTGAGGGGTTTAAAATCCTAAACCTAATTTACCACTATATATACATTAGTTGAGGGTGTAATTAGGAGAGATCAAGACCTAGACCAAGACAGAACAGAAATCGAGAGAGAGCGTGAGAGTGACTCCGCCGTTCTGTCACTTGTATGTGTGAGAGATTCGGTAGAATTGAGAGTCTCAAGTGACTTCCTTGAGCGCTTATTTGAGCTAGTCTGCGTGCTTGGAATATTTGAGAGTTCTTGAGTGAAACACTTTGAGAGTTAGAGTACCACCATTGTTGGAGAGGTTGAGTGTATCACTACCTTGGTGTGTTTGATTCATTGTAACCGGATTACTGTTATAGTGGATATTTGACCTGGACCAGTGTTCCGTGAGTTTTTCCTTTCCAGATTGAGGGAAGGTTTTCTCATGTAAAACATATTGATTGTGTCTCTCCTCTCGTTAACTGTTTGATTGATTACGTTTCCGCATTTGACTTGGAGGGTACGTGTTTACCCAACATTGGTATAAGTATTTCACTATTTGAGGGAAAAAGTTTTCCCAACAGTGGTATCAGAGCCCGGGTTTGACAGGTTCTGAAGGAGACGAGATGGAGACCAGCGGGATCACTCATGATGGAGATATGTTCAAGCTGACTGCAGACAACTTCACTTATTGGAGACCGATGATGGAGGATCATCTCTACTGCAAAGATCTGTATGAGTCGATTGCCCTTGATGAGAGACCACAGGCAAAACCGACAAAGAGTGGGAGATACTGAGTCAGAAGGCCGTAGCTACAATAAGGAAGTATATTGATAAAAGTCTCTTTGAGCACGTGTCCAAGTTCATGAACGCGTATAAATTATGGAACAAGCTAGAGTCCATGATTCAGAAGAAGACTCTCAGGAACAAAGCACACTCGGTTCGCCGACTTGTAAAGCTTGAATACAAGGACGACATGAGTATGATTGAGCACCTCAATACCTACAAATGTATCGTAAATCATTTGACCAAAACCGAGATGAGGATTGAAGATGAGATGCAGGCTTTGTTGTTATTGAGTTTGCTGCCGGAGAGCTGGGACACTTTGGTAGTGACATCGAGTAACTCGGCTCCAGAAGGAAAATTGATGATGGATGCCGTGACGGATAGTCTCTTGAATGAAGAAGCCAGGAGAAGAGAACAGGGTGTAACCAGCACGTCTGAGGCCAACGTTGCTGAGAACAGAAGAAAGTCCGACTTCCGGGGTCATAGCATGAGCCGGGGTCGTGACATACGTGATAAGTTCAGAGGACAGTCAAGGGCAAAGTTTGAATTGAAGTGCTTCTACTGTGGGAAGGTAGGACACAAGAGACCGGATTGCCGAGCACTACAAAATGATGAACAAAACGGCTATGTGAAGCCGGACCAGATTGTTCCCAAGAAAAGGAATGATAAGAGCACCATGATTGTGGCTGCTAATCCGAATGCTGAGATATTCCTCCTTAGTGAGGAAATGTTGAACATAGCCCATGATGACTGCACCTGGATTGTTGATTCTGGTGCCTCGTTCCATGTCACCTCACATGAGGGATTGTTGCGAAATCGGCAAGTATACCGTTCGTTCAAGTAATAAAGTGATAAGAAAGTTATCGTTCCCACGAGGATTAGTGCACCGATTGTATTATAACTCGTATCTAAAAGTTGGATAAATAAATGTTTGGTAAAGAGTATGGGTTGTTTGTGTGAACAAGTAAATATAAGATAAGAATTAAAACATAAATCTAAGTTATGAACAATGAGATTAAGTTGTGACAATAAGGAGAAAACGTAGCCAGGGCACCCACACTCGATGTTTCCTTCCAAAGAATCTGTATTGCTTACTACATTCACTTAGCTAAGTTACTTAGCTCTCGTGTGCATACAAATTCAGTTAGTCACCAATTCCTCAGTGATATAACCCTTTAACCCATTTGAAAGTTCTAATCCCTTAGTCACCTTCCTAGGGTTAAGCATTAAGCAACACATTTAATGAACTACCCACATACATTCCTATTCCTAGGTAATGTAAAGCAAGCTACTACACTTAGTTCCAAGACTAAAGCCCCAATATCCCTATTGTGAACCCTAGCTCTGCATTCTTTAAAAGATTGATCAAGTCTAAGAAAGAGATTTAAACATTCAAGCAAAGTGCAGTAAAATAACTTTGGATAAATGAATAATAGCATTCAATACATCCCAATGGAATTTACATCAAGTGCTTGGCCCTAGTTACAAAATAAAACTAGCCAAACCTATTCATGTTTGGCCTTGAGCTAACAAAAAGAAACATGCTCAGCTGAAGTACAAAGGAGAAAAAGATGAAGAAAGGTCTCCACTTGAGCCTTCAACTCCCAAGCCCTAGCTAAGCTTTCCCAAGCTTCTCAAACCCTTTTGCAAGTGATTTTTGTGCTCCAGAAGTGCATTCAATGCTTTGGGTTCGAGTATTTATATGAGGGTCAGTGAAACTTCCATTTTGCCCTCAGCAGCTTTTTAGAATTACACAATCAGCAGACTCTTACGCTAGTAGCGTGGCATTCCAGAGAAATAAGCTTGTTTTCTTCACATCCCACGCTGGTGGCGTGGACATCCACGCTGATGGCGTGGGATTCCAGTGGGTATTGCATTTGGAGGCTATTTCCCATGCTGGTGGCGTGGCTTGTCCAGAGAGAGTTATGTACTCCACGCTGTTGGCGTGGCAGCCACGCTGATGGCGTGGGAAGCTTTGCATGATTTGGTTTGTGTAATAGGCTTTTCCTGCTATAAAGATGCTCAAATTAACATAACTCATGCCAGGAAAAGATTCATCAACATTTATCACAATTATAAGCAATTTTAGATCATTTATGGATGATTCCTTGCTTCTAATAGCTTGGAAATAACTATATGCTAGGCGCATATCAGGGATTCTTCTCTGCTTACAGGAAGGGAGATTTTGGTGTCATGAAGATGGAAAATCAGGTGACCAGCAAGATTGTTGGTGTCAGTGACGTAACTCTGACCACTAATACAGGGTGCCGACTTACGCTGAAGGACGTGAGGCATGTACCTGACATGCGTTTGAATCTAATCTCGGTAGGCAAGCTGAATGATGCCGGGTTAGTAAACTACTTTGGAGAAAGTAGATGGAAGCTGACCAAGGGAAGCTTGGTTGTGGCCCGATGTAAGAAAAAAGGCTCCTTGTATGTGATGCAAGGACGGATAAATGATGGAGAAACCAATGCCATCCGGGATGGAAAGAGCCTGGAGCTATGGCATAAGCGCCTCGGACACATGAGCGAGAAAGGACTCCAGATTTTGGAGAAGAAAGAACTATTAACCGGGTTGAAGGGCCAAGTGTTAGAGAGCTATACACATTGCCTAGCTGGAAAGCAACACTGAGTTTCGTTTGTGAGACCGGATCAACCCAGACGATGAAGGTAGATTCTAGACCTCGTCCATACTGACGTTTGCTCCATATCAGAAAGATCGCTTGGAAGAGCTCAGTACTTTGTTTCTTTTATTGAGGATCATTCCCGCAAGGTGCGGGTTCATTTGATGAAGTCAAAAGACCAGGTACTCCAATGTTTTAAAGAATTCCATGCTATGGTGGAAAGGGAGACTGGCAAGAAGTTGAAAGTGGTTCGCTATGACCATGGTGGTGAGTACCGGAGTCCCTTTGAAGCTTACTGTAGAAAAGTCGGGATCCGACTTGAGAAGACACCCCCAAGACTCCGCAGTTGAATGGACT
This sequence comes from Glycine latifolia, assembly GCA_013407115.1. Taxonomy (NCBI): domain Eukaryota; kingdom Viridiplantae; phylum Streptophyta; class Magnoliopsida; order Fabales; family Fabaceae; genus Glycine; species Glycine latifolia. The sequence continues at coordinate 25,304,373 of CM023943.1, forward strand.
TGCTGAGAGGATGAACCAGACTATGGAAGAGAAGGTCCGGAGTATGTTATCCAATGCCGGATTGTCGAAAGCATATTGGGGGAGAGGCCGTCAGATCCGCGGTTGATCTAATCAACCTTTCACCATCAAGACCACTTGAAGGAGACATTCCTGAAGAAGTCTGGATAGGCCGAAAAGTGACATATGATCACCTGAAGGTGTTCGGATGCCGAGCTTTTGTACATGTCCCTAAAGATGAAAGGGCAAAGCTTGATGCAAAGACTAAGAAATGTATTTACCTCGGTTTGCTGAAAACCGAGTTCGGGTTTCGACTTTGGAATCCAATCAACAAGAAAATAGTGAGAAGCCGGGATGTGGTCTTTCATGAAGATGAGACAATTCATGACATCTCGAATCCCAAAGTTCGAGTTCTTGTTCGAAGTGAAGAACCTGTCCTACCTGTCTGAGCTGAAGCTGGGGGAGAGCCCAATGAAGAAAATGATGACCAACATCAAGCTGAAGAGGACCAAGAGCCTAAGGTCCGAGTTGATGAAGAGGATCAGGATGAGAATGATGAACCGGGTCCTTAAGCGGCTGATGATGAAGAACAGCCGAGGTACCCCACGAGAGAAAGAAGACCTTCTACAAGGTATTCTTCTGATGAATACACCATCATTGCTGAAGATGGTGAGCCTCAGAGTTATGATGAGGCCATGACGAGCTCAGACAAAGAAGAATGACTGAAGGCAATGTAGGACGAGATGAAGTCCCTGCACGAGAACCAAACTTATGAGTTGACCGGGTTGCCCAAAGGAAGACGAGCTTTGAAGAACAAGTTGGTGTACAAAATCAAACCTGAAGAGAACAGGCAGAAGCTGAGATACAAAGCCTCAGATTGTCGTGAAAGGCTGTAATCAAAAGAAAGGTGTTGATTTTGAAGAGATATTCTCTCTTGTTATGAAGATGACCTTGGTCCGAACTATGTTAGCCATGACAGCTTCGATGGACCTCGAGGTAGAACAGATGGACATGAAGACGACATTCCTTCACGATGAGCTGGAGAAAGAGATATATATGGAGCAACCTGAAGGGTTCCAAGCTTCGGGATGTGAAGGCATGGTATGCCGGCTGAAGAGGAGTCTCTATGGCTTGAAACAAGCACCTCAGCAGTGGTACAAGAAATTTGAATCCTTCATGAACGAGCACAAGTTTGTGAAGACTGAAGCTGACCACCATGTATTTGTGAAGAGGTATGAGACCATAGATTCCTTGACTCTGTTGCTTTATGTTGATGATGTGCTGGTTGTAAGGCAAGATAAGATGAAGATTGCCGGTTTGAAGAAGACATTAAGCGCATCCTTCGCGATGAAGGACCTCGGCCTTGCAAAGCAGATTCTTGGAATCAAGATCATCCGGAATAGAAAGAAGAAGCTACTGTGGCTAAGTCAGGAGAAATATGTTGAGAAGATTTTGAAGAGATTCAACATGGACAAGGCCAAAACAGTTAGCACTCCCCTGGGCGGACACTTGAAGCTGAATAAGAAGCAGTGTTCGAGATCTGATGAAGATAGAGAAGAGATGCTGAAGATCCCGTACCAATCTGCCGTCAGAAGTTTGATGTATGCAATGATTTGCACTAGACCCGACCTAGCGTTTGCAGTTGGAATGGTGAGCCGGTTTCTTTCGAACCCCGGCAAGGAGCACTAGGAAGCAGTGAAGTGGATCTTCAGGTACTTGAGAGGTACAACCGAGTTATGTCTTCGGTTTGGAGATGGTGAAGTTGGGCTGCAAGGCTTCTCGGATGCTGATTTAGAGGGAGATTCCAAATCGAGGAAGTCGACGACCGGGTATCTGATGAGATTTGCTGGATGAGCAATCTCTTGGCAATCAAAATTGTAGAAGTGTGTGGTACTTTCGATGACCGAGGCCGAGTACATTGTCGTGACTGAGGCAAGCAAGGAGATGCTATGGATGAAGAAGTTCTTCATGGAACTCGACCATGACCAAGACAAGTACAAGTTGAAGTGTGACAACCAGAGTGCCGTTCATCTGGTGAAGAACTCGACCTATCACTTTCGCACTAAGCATATTGATGTACGATATCACTGGATCCGGGATGTGGTGGAAGATGGACAACTCGCACTTGCCAAATTGCACACCGACCAGAATTGGTTTGACATGATGACCAAGTCAGTATCAGTAAGGAAATTTGAAGATTGCTGTGAAGGTGCCAGGTTGGTGAACCCGTCTCATTGAAGAGGCCGGACAGATAATACACCTGTCGCATTGACAGGTTGTGTTGAACCTGCGCGATAGAGAAGCCGGGTTGTTTTGAAGAGTTGAAGATGCTGGGCTGAGTTGAACCTGTTGCATTGAAGATGCCGGGTTGTGTTTGAAGTTGACGCATTGAAGTCGTAGGGGGAGAATTGTTGGAACGAGTTACTCCTCCAATCCTGGCCCAAGCCCAATTGAGGGGTCTAAAACCCCAAACCTAATTTACCACTATATATACATTAGTTGATGGTGTAATTAGGAGAGACCAAGACCTAGACCAAGACAGAACAGAAATCGTGAGAGTGACTCCGCCGTTCTGTCACTTGTCTGCGTGAGAGATTCCGCAGAATTGAGAGCCTCAAGTAACATTCTTGAGTGCTTATTTGAGCTAGTCTGCGTGCTTGAAATATTTGAGAGTTTTCGAGTGAAACACTTTGAGAGTTAGAGTATCACTATTGTTGGAGAGGTTGAGTGTACCACTACCTTGGTGTGTTTGATTCATTGTAACCGGATTACTGTTATAGTGGATATTTGACCTGGACCAGTATCCCGTGAGTTTTTCCTTTCCAGATTGAGGGAAGGTTTTCTCACGTAAAACATATTGATTGTGTCTCTCCTCTCGTTAACTGTTTGATTGATTGCGTTTCCGCATTTGACTCTGAAGGTACTTGTTTACCCAACATTGGTATAAGTATTTGACTATTTGAGGGAAAGAAATGCTCCTCGTTTCTTTTGGAAATTTTACGTATCGATGGAAGTATGTATTTTTTGGTCTCTAACCTTTTTTTTCAGCCTAAGGAAAACATTATTTAAGTCTCCATTCGGGTGATTCTGAGTTTTTAATTTTTTATTGTGTTTGAAAAAAATAGAATTAAGTTTGTATTTTTACTTCTTTTTTTTTTGCAACAGTTTAACGCAATTTGAAAAACAATAAAAATTGATTGGTTGATTGTTGTTTATGTTTTTTTACCGTAACACTCAAACTCCCTTCCCTTCACGCTACTCTCTGCCTGTGCCTCTCCCTCTCGTTTCTGCGTCTTTCTCGTTCGTACGCCGCTCGTTGTCGCTCGTCGCCACTCGTCTCCGTTCACTGCTAGCTTCCCACTTCTCTCCCTCTCGTTTGTGCATCGCGCCACGCCGCTGCCGCTATCGATCTACCCCTAGGTTTGAACCTTGTTCTCCTTTACATAATTTTTTGGTGAATGTTTATAGTGGGCTTTCGTTGGAATTATTTGATTCAGTAGATGGGTTCACGATTTGTGCTGAAAATTTTGTGGTGGTTATGTTATGCATATTGGCTGATGCGTTTTTCTAGACAATGTGTTCTGTAATTAGGTCTGTTATTACACTGGTAAATGTAAATATTTATTGACATTTTGATTTATGTTTTTTCCTGCATGGTTGATGATGACTGTGGAAAATCCATTTTCTGCACTGGAACTTTTTACTTTTTGTTAATCATATACAAGAGTTGATTGTGAACTTCTCAACTTTCCTCTCTACGTTTTGATACATGTTTGTATGGTCTGAATATTTATTGCTACATTCATCTAATTAGTATGTTACTTTGATAATATATATAGGAAATCTACACGAAATAGGGAGTTTTCAGTAATTGTCTTTTGATTAAAATCAATTAATCCTATAAATTTGTGAATGACGAGACCATTATTAATGCTTCAACATTATTGTACATTTCATTTTAACATAATATGGAAATGATCTTAATTGGAAATTCAAAAAACTCTTGAGATTAAAAATATTTAAAGGTCAAGGTTTGTCATACTAGATTGGTATTTCGTAAGCAGGATTGTCAAGGTTTGTCTTTAGTTTTTTGTATTCACATGTTCATTAGCACTGGAGTACTTGTATTATTTAGTGCTGATATGAAGAAAAGAAAATTAAGAGAAAACTTTCAAATGATATTTGCTAAGGTTTTAACAGTTATGAGTGAAACTTCTAAAAGGAAAATTGATATTTTGGAAAAGATTAGCACAAGTCAGGTTGTAGGGTCATCTTCTAATGCTACAGTGGGGGAAGTAGTTGGACAAAACAATGAGGATAATAACAAATTGATGACTTGTTTAAGCATCCTTGAAAAACTTGAAGAAATTGGTGCTGCTCCTTTTACAAAGGCAGTCAAGGTATTGAAAGATGACCCTACTTGGAGAGATGTGTTTCTAGCAATATTAGATGAGCAGAAGAAAAACCTAGTTCTTAATCTTTGAATTTATGAATATGCTTATGGTTTGATTAACTCATGTGTATGCTTGAATCTTTGAATTTTTATATTTATGTTTTCATTAAGACTTGTAATTTTCCATTTTCCATTCTATGACCCTATGTTATGGATTGTTGGGTTTTTTCTATTTTTCGTTCTACGAACCTATTTTATAGATTGAAGAATTTATGAATGTTATTTAGTCTTGCTAATTTTTAGTATGAAGTGAAATATTTATATTGTTCATATATTATTGTAAATATGCAGGAGGATTGTCATGGAAGACATTATTAGAAGCTTAGCTGATGATTCAGATAATTAAAGAGATTGAGAATGTTGTGCAACTTTATATTATGTTTGAATATACTAATTTGTTAAAGTCAAAATCTCAACCACAAAGGACATCAATATTAAAGGGGTATGAATGGGTGGTTGAAACATTAAATGCTCATCCACGAAATTGTTATGAAACATTTTGAATGATGCCATCTAGTTTATTAAGCTATGTGAGTTGTTGAAAGAAAGGAAAAAAATTAAAGACACTAGGTTTTTAATTGTTCAAGAGCATGCTGTCATATTTTTAGTTATTATTTGGCAAACGATGATTACTAGATTTGCATAGCATTGCTTTCAACACTCTGGTAGACAGTATTAATAGGAATTTTAAGTGTGTTTTGAAAGCCATTTGCTATCTTTCTAAGGATTTAATTGTTCATGTTTCTTTTGATGAAGTTGCTCTAGAAATACAATTGAATCCAAGATATAGTCATTTTGTCAAGATAGTCATTATTTTTTTATATAGTAATTATGATTATTGTTTTATATTTTATATCTTACCTTCTTTTATTTTGTTAAAGGATTGTGTAGAAGCTATTGATAGTACACATATTTCAGCATGCATTCCAAAAGATGAGCAAATTTCATACTGTGAAAGAAAACTTGAACCAACTATCAATATACTGTGTTGTTGCTCATTTGACATGAAGTTTACATTTGTCATGGTTGGTTAGGAGGATACGACAAATGACTAAAGAGTCTTTTTAGAAGCAATTCAAAACCTAAATAATCATTTTTCCATTCCACCTGAACGTAAATATTATTTAGTGGATTCTAGATACACCAACATGCCTGGCTTTCTTTCACCATATCGTGGAGAATGCTATCACTTGCGTGATTACATATGCTAATGAACACCCCAAAGTTCACAAGAGTTATTTAATTATACACATTCTTTATTACACAATGTAATTGAAAGATGCTTTGAGGTTTTAAAAGCACTTTCCCATTCTAAAATCAATGTTGCCATATGCCTTGAAAAGACAAAAATATATACTGCTTGCATGCATGTAGTGTTCTTCATAATTTTATTAGAATGGAAATTTAAGATAATCATCTGTTTAGGCAATATGCGAAAGAAAATATTGAAGTAGAAGTTGAAGAATTAGATGAGAATAATATGATATAACAACACAGGTCAGGCCATGTGTGACTACAACAAATACCCATCGAATGACAAATTTTGAAGAATTAGATGAGAATAATATGATATAACAACACAAGTCAGGTTATGTGTAACTATAACAAATACCTGTCGAATGACAAATTTTGACGATCGACTTACTCAATAATTATGGGATGCAACTAATGTAACACCATAGTTGTATTGTACTTAATTGTTATTATTATCACATTTTTTACATATAAATCCTATCTACCTTTTTTGTTTTATACGTGTAATTTTTTGTTTAATAGCCTTATGTGATCTGACGTACTATATTGGTGTTATTTTTGTGTAATTATTTTAATTTAGTTTTAAGAAAAAAGATTGTACAGTGATTTTTTAATGCTTTTAATACTTTTTATTGTGTTTAATTATTTTTTTATATTGCATTAATTTCATAATGTAACACGATAAAATAAAATTTCAAACCTGAAACTAAAACTCAACGCTCAAAACAGAAAATAGATTAATTTTTAATAATTTCAAAATTGAAAACAAAAAACCACCTAAATGGGACCTAAGCAATTTAATTTTCATAAGTTGTTAAAATTTATTTTATGTAATACTTTTCACATTTTAATGATTTTATAATGTCACGTCATTTTTATTATTTTAATAAACTCAATTATTTTGTATTCCAACACAACAACCCTAAACATTTTGATAAACGAATTTACACTTTTATATTTTTCTAACTTGTGTGAAAGCTTTATACGGTATATGATTTTTATTTTATTTTTAAAGAACAGTAGAATTTATCAAAAGATGGAATAATTACCTACATGATATGATATAATTACATATAATTTTATTTCTCAAATATATGATCAGAAATTCATGATTTCAAGGAATTTACTCTCGCCACTAAAATGAAAACAATATGGGAAAGCTGGAGTGGACATGCAGGACTGCTTTTTGCCGATACATTTTGGATCGATGATGTGCTGCAACTAATATTTGTGTTCCCTTTACGAGAAACAGAATGTACCCAGCAAGGTTTGCTGGGATTTAATATGGGATCAAAGTCTCCCTCTCTGAAGATGCCTATGGAGATGAAGCACCCCCAGGAAGATGATCACTGCCGGAAACAACACAAGTGGTGTGTTGTGTGTGCAGTGTGAATGGAAAAGAGAGAGTTAGGATTGTTGTGTACCTTTCACCATGAATGATGATGTATTTATAGTAAAATACCTGGATCCTGAAAGGATATTGTTGAGGCCCATTATCTTCTGTAAAGATATTCTCATTATCTAATATATGAACGGAATTGGTTGTGATCATATCTTCTGTTTTATCTTCTATCTTTGGGTAGTTGTATAATTTAAATACTGGATTGGGCCTATCCGTAACAATTTGGCTTTTGAAAGTGTGATGCAATGGCTTTCTCAAGATGTCGATTGAGAAATTTATAACAGCTTACAAATGATAAGATCATAATGTTGATGCAGAGGCATGTGATGTTTCATATGAGTGTCAGCTTTTCTGCTTCCAGAGAAGCCTTTACCCACTGTAGCATATGCTACCAGCTACATTTCTATACCAAGCGTTAGTGTTTAAATGTATTTCGAACAGGATTATCTTTGAAAAAAATACATGAGAGAGACATAATTTTTGTATAACAACAACTTGCTTGGTGTTGTGGCGGTTTAAGCAAGTGATCTTGGAATGCGATTCTATGTGATCAATGGAATTTGCTTTGGGATAACCGTACAAACTTCTTTTTTCCTTTTCATTTGTATGAAACAGATGAATCCAATAGGCATTTGATGTACTTCAAGGCTCAAACATGTAATGCCAGGAATCAAGTTCCTTATGAGCATAATATTGATTGCATTCAATGTATATGCTTACGAACTTTTGTACTTGGGAGTCAGAAATCGTTTAAGGATCAGTTAAACGACTTGCTAAATTTAAAATTAAAAGGTTAATTTTAATCTAATTCTGCGTGTGGCTACGGATAAGATCATAGAGTACAAAGGCAGAAAGGTAACCAAGCTTAATCAGGACTAGGGTCTTAATTAAGGTGAATTATGTGATTAAATACTTTCCATGTATAATGTTTGTTCAAGTTTATGGGAACATGTACAATACACAAACTTCGTGATAGTGCTTAACTTTCTTTACTTTTACTTTAATCTGTATAACAACCATTTAATTTGGTCTTTGTATGGAACTTTCTTTACTTTAACTTTAATCTGTATAACAACCATTTTTCATCTTCAGCTAAGAATTGATTTAAGGTCTGTTCTTACCTAGTTTTGAACTGACTACAAATTTAAAAACCCATAAAGGTCCCGGTTCCATTTCCATAATTGGTGAAGCATGCCAAGCAATTATATAAGCGAAGATAAAGAGTTCAATTATTGAGAGGGAGAGAATGAGTGTGTGATTGGATGATCGTTAATAAAATTGATTTTAAAGGAAATTGATTTTGAAGTTCAGTATAAATTTCCTAATCCAACTCAAAAGCTGCTCAAAGTAGCTTCAATTCAAAATTAATTTTAGACCAGAATCAATTTTGAAATCTTTTGTAACGTAAAACCAAACATTTAAAAGTTGGTCTAAAATCAATTCTAGACTCATAATCAATTCTGCAACGTAAAAACAAACACACACACAGATAAAAAGATAGAGTCCAATGATTCTTCACTTGAGTACCTACCTCCTGGCTGATCCAACTGTCTATCAATCCTGCATGGCTGATTTAATTTGTTGTAATCCTTTGTAGTTCCTTCAGTTGCTTGATGAGGATTTGTTTTACGATTTAACAAAAAGAGACTGCTGAATAAGTTAAGGAGATCAGCAAGCTAGGATGGAATGAGACAGATAGCTCAGGGGAATGAAGCCTGGTCCGAAATCACACAAAAGAGCTGTGTCCACATTTTCGTGTTTGAGACTAATTGAATAAATGAATGATCTCGAACCAGATGACATTCCCCTCAACTTTTATGTATGCATGACAAAAAGGGGATATAGAAGAAGGTGTGGAGAGAGAGAGTTACTACTATAACTTTCTATATGACCATGCCATGCATTATTCTACATTTGGGGGCCTTTATATACGTAAATTTAAGAGGAGATTCTTTCTTGGACCATATGATTATTAGACTCCACTTTCAACAATCATCTTTCTTGCTTTCATACACAGGACTTTCGTTAACAAGAAGAATTGTTTGCACAAAAATATATGATTTTCTATTCCAACAAAGGTCAGAATGAATTTTATTATTTATAGTCACGTTTTGGGACCTATTTTTGTTCGAAGCAACAATATTCACAGTATGAGGATTAGCTGTTTTAGCAGATTATATATACACACACAAAGTTAGGAAACAAGACTACGTACTTAAAAAGAACAACCTGAACTAATTATCTGTTAATTCCTTGCACAGTGTTAAATCCACCTTGGAAACTACATTTCAAATAAAATACTTCTGAGTTCTGTTGGATTATTTGGATTTGATGTTAGATGGCAAAATACCCGTTTAAAAAATTTAAATAGAGGTCACCCCTAGACCCACTTGATACTAAATAATTCTGCTTAAATTGGAGGTTAAGTATCATTGATTGGGAAAAATAAAACTATTAAAATATGATTGTTCGAGTAATAATAGTAATAATATATTTTAAATTTTCAATTAGAAGACTTTCGAGATGTGATTATTCGCGTAGGTAAAGATGTATATATTGGTCTGTAGATTTTAGTGATAAAATTCATAATATATTTTAAATTTTAAAACCAAGTTCGCTTTAATGAACCTTATTCAATTAATTTAATACTATTTTGTAATTCCTTGAGATTCTATTGTTTTAAAGGTTAGCCCGTAATAGTCATATATAGAACATAATTGTTTTTAATGAAAAATACCTCCTCTCAAGTAAACAAAAAAAAATTGACCTTGACTTTTTTCTCCTCTCAAGTAAAGAAATTCACTTCTGCTTGGCACTAACGTAAACAGAAGATTGTGAAGGTGATCCATCTTTAATGACCACATAGCACCAAATATGCCAATTTTGGGACACAAGTTTAATAAATTAAGCAAGGACGTTTAAAGGTATTAGGCATAAGCATATATGTAAAAAAGGGGAGAGTAGTGTTATAGTGTATGGAGGGGGGGGGGGGGGGGGGG
>CM023943.1:25314577-25328437 GCA_013407115.1 Glycine latifolia
GGGGGGGGGGGGGGGGGAATGGAAGTATAGAACATGAAAAGTTGCAAAGCATATAACTAAATAATGAATCAACTGGCGGTTAATTAACATGCCAAAGAACATATATTATACATAAGTATCCAGTGTTTTGATTTCAGAACAGAAGAGGAAAAGCAATGACTCTATGAAACCAGCACATGATTGTTCCCCTTGTAGATATAGAAGCCTGTGGGTCAAACTTCAGAGCAGAGATCTTGCTGCAGGACTTATTAAAGGTATAAGAATTCTCCTTTTATTACTTTTTATATGCAATTCACTGTCGGAAGTGAATCATCCATGGCCAGTGTTATTTCAATTTAAAATTAAATTGAGTCAAATTCAAACTTCTATATTTTAAGGAACAACGACCAAACTGTCACGTTTTGGCAAAAAATATACCAAAATGCCACACCTACAGTATTATTTACCAGACTGCCACACCAGGTAATTCGCAACCAATACCAGCGAAATACACAGGATGACGTGGCGAGCGACCAATGGGCAGGACAGTCCACATGGACAATTTCGCTACCAACATTGGCGAATTAGGTGGCCTATTTCGCTACCCCTTGTAGCAAATTATGTGCAACTGCCACGTGACAAAATTCTGAAATTGCGTAGAAATTTCGGAAGGCCATAACTTTTGACTGGAACGTCCGATTGAGGCGTATGATATGTCAAAACAATCGTAATTGAATTACGATCATTTTGACATATCGTACGTCTTCATCGGACATTCCTAGCAAAAAATATCACTGTTTAATTGATAGTGCATATAAACTTCATATAAACAGTGATATTTTTGGCTAGGAATGTCCGATGAAGGCGTACGATATGTCAAAATGATCGTAATTCAATTACGATCGTTTTGACATATCATACGCCTCAATCGGACATTCCAGTCAAAAGTTATGACCTTCCGAAGTTTCTACGCAATTTCAGAATTTTGCCACGTGGCAGTTGCACATAATTTGCTACAAGGGGTAGCGAAATAGGCCACCTAATTCGCCAATGATGGTAGCGAAATTGTCCACGTGGACTGTCCTGCCCATTGGTCGCTCGCCACGTCATCCTGTGTGTTTCGTTGGTATTGGTTGCGAATTACCTGGTGTGGCAGTCTGGTAAATAATACTGTAGGTGTGGCATTTTTGTATATTTTTTGCCAAAACGTGGCAGTTTGGTCGTTGTCTCTATATTTTAAGTTGATGGGTAACGACCGTTTGCAAGACGCTTCCATGAACACATAAACATGAGATTAGTACCTCATTTCATCCATAAAAAATCTGATAATTAATTTTCGGTCCTTACTATCATCTGATATTTAAGTGATACATGTTCATTGCTTAAGTACTAGATTCCTAAAATAAATATTATTTATTTAATAAATTTTAGTAACAAAAAAGTAGTAAATTTCATACTTTAGAAGGACGAAAGCCAACAACAATTTATTGTCGGGCTTAAAATAAAAATTTACTCATTTTACAATATCTAAGTAAGTTATTTTAGATTTTTGGATATTACAGTCAAAGAAATTTTTTACAGGAACCAACTTTAAAATCCATTCATTTTATAAGAAATAAAAATATATTTATGCTCTAAAGAAATACACATAGGAAAATGTTTTGTAGATACTTTTTGAGGAGTATACATCAAGGAGATAAAAAAAAAGAAGAAAAATGATAGATATAACATATAAGTGTACACAAAAAGATAAAAAGAAATAATAAATATCACTAAGTGTTTTTTTATTGTCAAAATATTGAAATAACAAATATAAATACGAAGAAAGAGATAAAATATATAAACAGTATCAATTAGGTGCACTGCCAGGGTGTAAATAAGTATCATCAAATTCTTGTGGACACAAGTCTTTTCATGGTGGATTTCCACCTTCAAACTCTGTCAAAAACCAAGTTATTGAATATGTTAAGGACATCTCCACATAATAGTAAAATCTGTCTGTCCCAAACATCTACATCACGTGAAGGAATACACGAGTAAAGTTTTCACAGGAAAAATTCTTAGGCGAAAATGAGATTTTGTTGGGGTTTGGGGGAGGGGGTGGCAATGGTCGTAAGAATAAAGCTTTCTTAATGTAACTCCAAGAGCAATGGATAAATCTAACACCAAACAAGCCCAACAAAAGAATTCGGGCATGGAATCATGACCTCAATGCATATGATAAGAAATCATGTTGGGAACCGGCCTTTTAGGAGTGTTTCAATTATTGCCACCTTTGACAGAATTTTTTAATCGTAACACATTTTTTGAGGTGAACATACAAAGATTTGCTGATAAAAAAGGGAAATTCTTAACTGGTTGAATTGTGTTTACTTTTTCGATCTAAAAATAATTACTACCTTAAATTATTTTACAAAATAATAATATATAAATGATTTTTTTACAGAATTAATCTTATATTTACGTTAATTCATTTTTGTTACTCACAAATAATATTATAAGGGATATATGTTAAAAAAATCAATGTTATATTTAAAAATTAAAATAACAATTTTTTTTCATGATAATTATAATAAAACGGAGGAAGTATTATTATATTATTTTTTTCTAAAATAAGTGTAGTATTTAAAAAATTAATTTTATCTCAAAATAAGTGTAATGTTAGTTTTTCATTATAATATTAATTAATTTTTTTCTACTAATACTTCTCACAAGTGTTATTTTAGTTTTCTTTAATATAATACTCCTGAGAATATTAATTTTAAGATTAATTTTATAAAATTGTTTTATTTATATATTAAATTTTATCAATATAAAATAATTTAAGATAATATTTATATTGAAATGAAATAAATACAGTAAAACTTCCCATTATTAGAGCATTCTTAACTGGCGGGTTCTTTATTTCTACATGTGCATTCCTTGATAAAAGGAGATCCACAATGCATGTATAGTCGAATAGTGATGTATCGGTATCACTAATACTAATGCACTTAGGCTCTTTACAAATATTAATTTGCCTATTGTCCTGAGAACTGTGTAAGATTAATCAGTTCAAGTCAAGATGGTAAATCTTTAGTGTATTATTTGTCAGGTTGCCATTCGTGCCTAATTATTGAAACATTATAGTTTGTCAGAACATTGAAAAAAATTTGATAACACGGTTATTATTTTTAGCTAATGGTTGTTAATATTTGTCATAATTTTTCTTCTTGGTCGACAGTGTTTGTCACAATCATTGCTAAGCTTCATCATCGCAATTTGTAGGATCACTTTCTTGAATAAACTCCATAGCATACCCGAATCCTCTGCTCAGCCATTTCAAGCAGTGGGGCTTTGCTCCATGTTTCCTCATTTGCTTTTGTTGGCAAAACTTGAACCCTACAATTCAGGTAACAAAATCCTTTAATGCCAATAACTTACAAGACAGCCTAATTAGAATATCTAAAATAGCCTTCCATGCTCACTATGACTAATTAATTAGAAGATTAAACATTATTTTAACATAAATCTGGACATGGGAAATGTTAACACTATAATACATAATTGATTTCAAGTTATCAGGTCATGTTTCAAAGTTACCAAATAAACCAAAGTCCACTACGTGCCATTTTCTAGGTAGTTAAGTAGAAGGAAAAAAAACTTTTTTGTTCCCTAAAATGTCATCAACTTAACAAATAATTACTTCATAATTAAAAGAATCTTATTTAATTGATTAAAATTTTTAAATATTATAAATTACTTCATAACATCTTCGATTTCTAGGAATAAAAAAAAAGTTTTTTTGGGTAAGATCTAATCGTCTTATAAGCACTCACTAGCGAGCCCAGAAAAAAATTCGCAGTCAGCCAGTAACAAACAGGCTGCACCATTGGGCCTTGTTACTTTTGAGGCGAGTCACGACCTACGTTCTCTTTAGGAGTTCTGGTGCCAAATGCTATTTAAACCCTCTGAATTTTTGCTTTTTATTTTACTAAAATGCCATCAATAGAAACAAATTTTCATTGTATTTTTTTATGAAGAAATTTAACACAACAAAGATAGGTTTTCATCATGTAATTTTTTTTTATAAAAAAAACCTTAACACAATATAAATTAGAATAACTATCGTATAGGGAGTGCGAATTCAAAACATACAACATATATAAGTTTCTATTATGTTATTTTTTTTCTTTTGTGTAAAGTAACACAACAGAAATAAAATTCATTGTGACAAATTTTTTGTTGAGAATTTTTAACACACATTTCTGTCGTGTATTTTGAATTCAAATCAATGTAGTTTTCATTGTGTGATTTTTCAAAATAATTAAACAGCGGAAACTTGCCAATGACAAAGTGACAATGTCCGTGATCAAAAGGTACATTAAAAAAGGACACATCCTACGTGATTAAACAGATATTAGGGGTTCAGATAAAAAATATTATGGGACTTTTTGTTCTAAAAATTATTTTTTGAAATTCTTTTGTATATTTCAAAATCTAATTTCTAGAATTTAAAAAATAAAGTAAATGTAAAATCTGATAATTTTTTCCTGCCTTACGATTTAAAATCATATTTCTATATAAATTAGAATAACTATCTTAAATAAGTGCATTTTTAGGAATCCTTTTCCAATGAAAGTGTTTTTTTTTTAGATTTTTTCTTCAGCGAGAGAGCTTTTAGAAAAAATTCTTAATTTTTTATATTTTTAAAAATTAAATTTCAATAATTTTAAAATACATTATTAATAATTACATATAAACTTATATCACAATATAAATAATTTAAAATAAATCTAAAATATAAATTATATCTTATAAATATTTAATTATTACGAATTTTAATTATTTTACTATTTATATATTAAAAGATGTTTATTATTATAAAATTAAGTTATATAAAATAAACATTCATTCTCTTTCTATATAAATATATAAATGACACAAACTAAAACGTTACTAAAAAAACAAAATAATAGTAGCTAATAAAATTCCAATTAAACATTTTGTTCTAAACAAACTACACATTTTCTTCACACAAATTTGGGATTTAACAAATTATTTAAATATCCAAACGAGAAATAAAAAGCACAGGGCCAAACTTGAATATCAACATGTGACTCGGAACGAAAATATTTATAATTATTAATCATAAGAATTATCTTTCATTTGTTGTAAATATTTTAAGAGATAATTTTATTCTTAAATTATTTTTTAAATTTTAATTTTTTAATATAAAATTATTTCATTTGATAGACATATGTCAATAGAAAATTTAAAATAATTTTCTTTTAATATAAATTAACTTTCTATTATTTTTATATTATTAATTTTTTTATTCTATCATTTTTTTTATCAACTATATTTAATTTTTATTTTTTTTATTATTTAAAAAATTTAAACAGGCATGGGTTCTCCTAGTCTAATATAAAATATATCTTGTTTCCGTCCCTCTATTTTCTCTTCTCTATTCTTTCTCATCTGATTCTTGCAAAACCTAAATTCTGCGCGGCTCCATATCCGTCACTTCTCTCACCAAGCATGTAAGTTCGTTTAAACCACTACTCTTAACTACTTACAACCCTAATTTTTCATGTTATTCTCTCTGACTTATCTCTAACACTATCATTCCTAGGGCTTTTGTATAATTCTGCACGTTCTCATTCACGACCTCAGCAGTTTGAAGTTTGTTTTGATTTTTTTTTTGACAATTTAGGATTTTCCAAGTGTTAACATTGTGTTTTCATGTTCAATCCGAAAGGCAATTTTCTGTTTTCCCCTGATTTTCAATTTCTGTCTAAAATGGTGTTATTTTTTGCAGAAAATATACCCATGGCCGAGCACGACTTTGATGGACATGATGTAGGATATGTGCCCGAGGACCCTAATTTTCGTCAGAATCATTCTGATGAACATGATGTAGGGACTGTGATTGATAGCTCTGGATTTCCTCACCTGCTACCTGATGAAGATGATGCAGGCAATTTGGTGGAGGATACCAATTTTCCTGAAAATCATTTTGATGGACATGAACATGATGTTGGAGGTTTTCCCGGGGACACGGACTCTCCACAGGAGGAGGAGCATGTTGAAGAAGGTCATGGTGCTGGAGATGTGCCTGAGGATTTTGATTCTCTGCTGAAACAGGAATCCGAGATTGATTCGAAAGGAAATGAAATTAAAAAGTGGCCGGGATGGCCTGGCGAGAATGTGTTCAGGATGTTGGTTCCGGTGCAAAAGGTTGGCAGTATTATTGGCCGAAAGGGCGAGTTTATAAAGAAAATTACTGAAGAGACTAAGGCGCGGATTAAAATTCTTGATGGTCCACCTGGAATCTCAGAAAGAGCAGTGAGTTTCGATTTCTCTGTTATTTATGTATTGAAGGATGACCTGGGATATATATCAGTGTCTGTTTGAAGAATATGATGCTTATTTATGTTGATCTCCTTGGTGCTTTGAATACGATTAAGTATATTTTAACTTTCATCATGGTTACTTAGAAGTTAGGACTAATAAAGCTATATATTTTGGGAATTATTTAATACCTAGTGATTCAATATAGAGGACTTTTACTTGGTCAGACAAACTTACATAATTAATCATGTACCATGATAAAACATGTAAGATATTTACGAACACTAGTGGAGTAATTTTATTAAAAAAATTACATAAAAAGGAGATGCTAATATTAGGGGGTTTGTGGAGGGAGTAATTAATGGAGTAATTAAACATCAACATTTACAGTTGTCAAGGGAGAGAAACAAAAACTGTTTAATATGAAACAAAATACAATAAATAATAAATTACCAAACTGATTAAATATACACACAAAAAAGATGTCTTTTGTCTCGGTAACCAAATGAATATGTGCAGGTAGTCAAGCAAATATGAATGACCAAAGTGGCTCCAAATTGAAGAGCCAAAGTTCAAGTTGCAGGAAACAGCTCCAAGTGCTGAAACATCTATGTTAACAATCAGAAATAGTTTGTGCAGACTTTGATGGCAAGAGGCTTTCACTGTACCTGGTAACTTCAGAACTCAGGTCGATTGCTGTCTTGCCACACTCCCTGAAACTATTTCCTTGAAGAACTCCTAAACTCATTAAAATGATAAAAACAATAAAAAGACCGAAGAAACTATTAGATGAAGCAGGACTCAGGAGATAATGTCATTGACACTTGTAAATCTGGAATTTATCTTGATGACTTGATCCATCCATCTAATTAGTAAGGTGGCAGCTGCCCAGAATTGGAATCGGTTGCTTATCCATTGAAACAGAGATTCACAGGGTCCAAGGAATTGAAAATGAAATTAAAACACAGTGGTTTTTCTTTGCTAGCACCACAATTTTGATGAAGTAGTTTTTTGAACATTGAGATGGATCAGTTAATTGTTTGCTTAAAAATCTGAAATATGAACAAGTATGTTTTTGGTATTTTTGAGATCTCATCTTTTTGTATTTAGTGTTTCTGAATTCTGTTTATTTGATACTTTTGAAAGGTAATGGTTTCTGCAAAAGAAGAGCCAGATCGTCCCATACCACCTGCTATTGATGGTTTGTTAAGGGTTCATAAGCAAGTTATCAATGTTGACCGTGACCTTGCGGATAGCGCTTTGGCAGCTGGGCGATCAGTTGTTACCAGGCTTCTAGTAGCAGATACTCAAGCAGGAAGCTTGATTGGAAAGCAGGGATCAACCATAAAATCCATTCAAGATGGCTCTGGTTGTACTATACGTGTTCTTGGATCAGGTTTGCTCATAGCTGTTGTATATTATTTTTGGGTGTTGTTGCTTGTGTTGGCAACCAGTTATCAATAAATATTCCTTTTAACTACTTTTCTCCAGAGGTTTTTTATTTGGGCCTTTTTAGGCATATTTTATGTTACATTCAATCCTTGTTATTGCATATCTGTCACTAGATCTACCCATTCCAGTTGCCCTAGTTTTCACTTTTCATACCTGCTATTCTTATTTGAAGAGTTTGTTACTGTCAAATGCTGCACTTTTTATTAGCTTGTACTTGATGAACAATTATACAATAAAAACTATTTACCCCATTTTGAATTAAAACTACTGGACTGTTTTTGTAAAATTTTTATTGTACCTTAATAATGTATTATTCATGTTTAAACAGAAAACCTGCCAGTATTTGCTTTGCGAGATGATAGTATTGTTGAAATACAAGGGGAATCTGCTGGTGTTCACAAGGCAGTTGAACTTATTGCAGTTCATTTACGCAAGTTCTTGGTCGACCGCAGCATAGTTGGAGTTTTTGAAACACAGGCAAGTCCCGTTTTTTTATTTTTTAAATTCTTTCTTCAAAGTTAAAAGATTTAAATTCAGAAGGGGCTTCAAGGTTTCCTTCCAGTCTCTTGGCTTTCTTTGTCAACACTGTTTGTGTTTCAGCAATGTTAGAGTTCTTTTTTGCATATATGTTTCTTTGCTTACAATTCTCTGGTTAAATTTTTTCCTTCCTTCCAAACTTCAGATGCAAATGCCAGATGTTAGAGTCAACCAGAATCTGCCACCACATCAAAATTGGGGTCCTCCTCCTCAAGGGTTTCCTGCTCCTGCTGGTGGTGGTGGTGGAGGACCTGGTTTTGCACCTAATCATCAATATATGCCACCTTCACATCACTATGATAGTTATTATCCACCTACTGAGTTGCCTCCCATGGACAAACACCTTCATCGAGGTCCACCACCTGCCTATGCAAGGGATGCTTCTATGGGAATTCATTCATCAAGTGCACCATCTCAACAATCTGTTGTAACTAAGGTATCATCTTTTGCCCAACTTGAGAATGCTTGTAGAGACTTTCATTCACTTCCGGAGCCTTTTGTTGTATCACAAATTCATGTAATTTTCTCTACACTGTATAGGTCACACAGCACATGCAAATTCCTCTTACATATGCAGATGCTGTTATAGGAGCATCAGGCACAAATATCAGCTATATACGTCGTGCTAGTGGAGCAAGTATTACAATTCAGGAAACAAGGGGTGTGCCAGGTGAGATGACTGTTGAGATAAGCGGGACTTCTTCTCAAATACAGGCAGCCCAGCAGCTGGTTCAGGTATTTGATTTTAAAGTCAAAGCACTTGTATTCTGCTTGTTACCTGTATTGTCGTTGGCAAAGTGTTAAAAGTCTATGATGCAGTCCTTGATTTTGTTGTTGCTGGTACACCACATGACGAGCTGTTGATTTAAATTTGAGTAATTGAATGATTAAGATCTATACATGGAGATTTTAATACTGTCAAACATACTACACCCTAAAGCCGTTAGCCTCATTTCTCTGGTTCTAGTGATGTTTATGATTGACAGTTCATCCATTCCACTAGCTGCTACAATTCATAGTCCTGCTGTTGAAACTCCTTTTTAGTTGTGATGCTTTGTGCATCTAAGACATTAAATTGACAAATTTTGGTAAGGAAATGATGATCTAATAGGTACCTGTTTGCTGAAACTTTGAGAGACAATGAGTTTTTTGGTAAATCCATCTCCATAAAGACTCCTCCTGGCTTTATTGGATACAAGTCCTGCTATAAAACTTTGTAATTTATAGAAATGCTGAAATCATTTGTTTCAAACACACCAGAAATGACTGTAATTATCATTCATTTTTATGTCCATTCTTGCTATATTTTCCTTTCCTTTAATGGTTGTATTGATGACATAGAACATACAAATAATTTGAACATATCCTAGGAAGTCACAGAATATGGTATTGAAACTAGCAGTTGTTAGAAAGGTGCTTTTTGTTGGTTTTGTTTATCTATCTGAAATGATCACAATATATTTGATGCAGAATTTCATGGCTGAAGCTGCAAGTGCTACACATGATCCTATGGGGGGGTCAGTCAGCCAAGGTTACAGTGCCTATCCAACAACTGCTCCAGTTTATGCTCCACCCACTAGTGCTGGTGGTCATACAGGCCATGCGCCTTCTGCAGATTATGGCCCCGTATATGGTACCAATTATGGGTATTAAGATGCTTAATTTATTTTTTGTGAAGGAGCTTTGTGTAAACTATATACTATAAACTTTACGTTCAGTTATAGTATTTGTTTTTCATTTTTATTAGGTTATCATACTGTTGGTCCTCTTGTTTTGGCTTCATCATTTCACATTAATATATCAAACAATTCGATTTTTCTACCCTATGCACATTGTGTAAATCCACTATGTACGAGTCTAACTAATTTAATCTTAATTAAGATTTATGTTAAACACTTTTTTCGTACACCTTTTAACTAAATTTTATTTTTTCTCTAAACTTTAGCGCAGGACTATCACGCTTTTCCCTTAAAATTAATGGACTTTTAACTAAATATCTTTCGGTATTAGTAAGTCCATAACTTGTTTAAAACAAAACTATGAAATAAGAAATACAGAGATATTTATGATATGCAGTTTATGGCAACTGTGAGTATTCAATGTCTTTACTGAAAAATAATCGCATCATGTTTCCAGGGTCGAATTCAGATATGCAAGCAAAACTATCCCCAAATGAATTGTTCATCTTGTAAAATTCCAGTGTATGGAGATTTTAATAAGGTGTGCACCATAATCATGGTTTTTGAAACGGCCGGCTAATAGAGAGAAATTGGAGCCTTTCCATGGTTGTTCATTCTGCATTCAATGGGACAATTCATTATCCATATCCTCCACTGAACAATGGCATGCAGGTTCCTTGCCTAAATCATCATTAGAAAAATAAAAATAAAAATTACAAACTAGTACAAGTCACTCTTCATGAAACAAGTACAACACACAAGTCTAACTTAGTAGCATCTAATTTTAAGAAAAATCGTTCGTAGAATGACGTTGACTAAACAAAATACGTTTTGTTTCAAGTTGAAGTTTCCCTCTTGATGATCTTGACTGGGAAACCACCTCCCATCTGGGAGGTCAAGAAGGCAAAGTAGGTAGGCTCCATCTCTTCTGCCACCGCGGGAACCACCGTGAAGCGCCTGAGAATACCAGCCACCAATCTTTGCATCTGCATAAAGGCCATTTCCTTTCCCAAACAAATTCTGGGACCGGCCTGAAACACTGGATAAGTGAATGAATTTCTTCCCACAAACTTCCACTTTCCCGATTCAACCTTATCTAACCACCTCTCTGGCTTAAACTCACTCCAATCCTCACTCCAAATACTTTCCATCCTCCCCATCGCGTACACGTGATACGTCACCATCATCCCCTTCTTCACCACCGTCCCATCCGGCAAAACATCGTCGTCCACGGTTTCCTTCGTGTCTAACGGCACCGGCGGGTACAACCTCATGCTCTCGCACAACGCAGCATGCGTGTAAACCATATCCTTCACTTCATCATACACCGGAGCCTCTGATTTCTCCATTATCTCCTTCAAAACCTCCTTTTCTACGCGCGGATTCTTCGATAATAGCCAGAAAAACCACGTCAGCGCCGCTGAAGTGGTATCCTTCCCTGCCAATATGAAGCTTATAACTATGTCGGTTACGAAGTCTTCATCGGAGTGCCCCGAACTCAAGAACCGCGAAAGCATGTCAACAGATTCAAGCGATTGTTTCTGCTTCAGCTCCTTTTTCTTCTCTCTCACTATGTTCCTCGCGAACTCGTGCACTTCCTTCACCGCTCTTCTTAGCCGCCTTTCCGAACCTATGTTAAGTAATCTCTTTATTTTCCAGACTAACGGCAACGGCTCACGGAGCCGTTTGCTGCTGATCTCCGTTGCTTCTTCAAAGGCTTGTGCGAACTTGCTCCGTTCAGCTGACAGCGTCAGGTATTCGGGGTCGAAGCCAAACGCGATTTTGCAGATGTTGTCAAACGCGAAACGTTGAAGAATGTCTTGGAAATCAAGTGTTTTGTCTTGTGCTGCTGCTGAAGTGAGGATAGGAACGAGACGGTTGGAGAGCTCTGCATCGACAACGTGCTCAACGAATTTGCGTAGAGTCTTGGTGTTGAATTCGTGGCTGGCTACTTGCCTCTGAAACTTCCACGTGTTGCCGTCTGCGTTGAAGATTCCTGTGCCGAGGAAATCGGAGAGAATGCTAGTAGTGGTTCTCCCCTTTTGGTAATTGGAGAAACGTGTCTTCAGAATGTACTCTACGGTGGCGGGGTTGCCGGTGATGACTCCACTGCGACCCAAGGGGCGGTGGAGGGTGAACGTGGCGGCCGGTGAGATTTTGACAATATCGGATAGCCACTGGATACGGCGGTTGCCAACGCTTTTGAGGGCGAAGTAGTGACCAATAATTGGGTATGGTTTTGGAATAGTGATGCTTCTTCCTTTCGTAGGACCCGAGGAGGTGAAAAAGAAGAAGAAAAACACGGGAACTATTAAGAAGAGGAAGAAAGGAGCTAACATCTGAAGATTCAGAAGTATGTCAATCATTTTCCTAACTTTTGAGTGAGAAATGGGCAATTAATTAGTATCAATTTTGTAGTGGAGTTCTTGATCTTCAGCGTCAAGGAAAGTCTCTCTATATAGTGAGTCGTATGCAAACGAAGCACGTACGGAAAATGTAATTGAGCAACCCAATTCTAGCACATGCATCATCTTCACACTTCCTCTTTCTTTAGAAACTATCATTTAGGATATTTTTTTAATTGTCATTTAATAATTTGTTTTAAATTATTATTTAAAAGAAAATAAGTCATAAAGTCGTAATCAATATTATAATTTTTATTATTTTTAATTATTTTTTTTAAAAAAAACTATGATTTTAAAATAATAGGATTAATTTTTCTTAGAAAGAAAGTAGGAAATGTAGCGGTTTTGGATGAAACGCACACTCGAACTGTTCGACTTGTGCTTGAGGCTTTTATACTATTTGAGTTTTTTTTTTTTTAACTTTTGGGATTTTTTTTTTAAACACCATTTGTAGATTTTAAATTAATTATCAAAAGTGGATAATTAGGCGATTTTTGAATTAGAAGCGGTAATTTCTACCATAATTTTTATTTTTTTAACTTTTTAAGTGAAAAATTTTACAAATTTAGTCTATTTTTTTAAAAATTTAAGATTTTAAAGTTGTTACATGTTTTTTCTTTACTTTTTAAACTTTTCAGTTATATATATACGACTTCCGAATTGTAAGTTTTTTTTTCCGACTTATAAACTGTAGTTAGATTTTTTTATTTTTTTTCTTACTACTTTTAAGTGGTGAGTATGTATTTTTTTATTTAAAGTTTTTTAAATATTTTTTAAAAAATTTTAAATTTAATTATTTAATAATTAAATGTTTTTTAGTTTTATTTAATATTTTCTTAATTTTGTATATATTTTTATATGGTGTTATCTAATATTTTGTCTATTTTTGCTATACTTAATTTTTACTATATTTATATATTTAATATATTTTCTATATTTTTTTTAATAATGTTAAGATTTGAATTTGAAAAGATTTAAATTTAGATGAAAATATTTTATTATTAATATTAATTTATAATATTTTAAATAAGATTTTATTATTTTTTATTTTATTAATTAAATCTTATAATTATCTTGAAGTTAATTAATAATTTGATAATTAATTTAAAATCTATCCTATTAATAATAACAAATGTTACGATTTCTGAGTTAATTAATATTAGTGAAGTCGCAATAGGTGTCACCAATATGATAGATTTTAAATTAATTATCAAATTATTAATTAATTTAATGATAATTATAAAATTTTATTAACAAAATCAAAAAAATAAAATTTTATTTGATATATTATAAGTTAATATTAATAACAAAATACTTTAATTTAAATTTAAGTATTTTCAAATACATATCTTAACATTACTAAAAATAATATAGAAAATAAATAAATATAAGAAAAATTAAATATAGCAAAAATAGATAAAATCATATAAAAAAATATATACAATATAAAGAAAATATTAAATAAAACTAAAAAA
>CM023943.1:25328537-25431848 GCA_013407115.1 Glycine latifolia
AAAGTAGTAAGGAAAAAAATTAACTACGACTTAGAAGTAAAAAAAAAATTAAGACTTAAAAAAGTCATAATATTTATTATAAATTCTAAGTTGTATAATTGGAAGTTATAAATATTTTTATGATTTCGGTTTAAAAAATAAAATTTGTTATAATTAAAAGTGGTAATATTTTTAAAAATAATATAAAGTCGTAAAGATTTTATGATTTCAACTAAAAAAATTTTAAAAAATAAATTTTTTGACAAAAGTTACACTTTTAACTCAAAATTAGTAATACATAATTAATTTTAAATTTATCATTTCAAATGATGATTAAAAAAAAATTCTGCAATTAGTAAAAAAACCTGTATGGTCACCGTTGGGTAAGCTATTTGCCACTCCAAGCATCACTCTGACAAAATGGTTACGTGTAGGAATGTGAACCTTTTCTTTGTTTCACACCTATGATGGTTTTGGCATTTTCTTGAACTTCTGCAGCACTTTGACGCCATTCCCTTATGGGAGCGATGATCTTACACTGAAGGTATTTAATTTTTTTAACGATTTTAAAATCATAAAAATAAAAAATAAAAAATAATTAATCTTACAATTTAAAAGTTTTAAATTTTTTTAAAAATTAACTGAACTTATAAAATATTTTATAATATCAGTTAAAAAAAGTCACAATATCAATTATAATTTTCAATTTAAAAATTATAACATATAAATATTACCACCTACCTTCTTTTTTAGATAATAATTCAAAAGAAATTCTCAAATAATAATTTAAAAAAACGATTCACAAATCATGGTTTCGCCCTCTCTTTTTCTGTCTTTTTTTCTTCTTCTAGACTAGATTGTTACAAGGACGTCACAGCCCAAACGAGAATACGCATTTCCTTCCGTAAGCAAAGTCGTCACTTTATATTCCTCTTTTTTCTGTCTTTTTTCCCTGTGATTTATGAAAGTCTCTATAACTAACTAAAACATTTTTAGAAATCTTATTATTAAAAATCAAATACGTTTTTTCAGATAATTCTAGACTGTAAATTTGTATATTCCTTACATAATATATTGAAATTTAAACTATTATTTTATGATTATACATAAATTTTGAGAATTGTCTGTGATGTGAATTCTTTAAAATATACATCTATGGAGATGAATATTTGAATAGAATAAATATTAAATTTTACAATCACATAATTTATTTCTTTATATAAATACTAAGAAATTAATTGAAATATAATTTTTAACACTTTCTTTGT
This sequence comes from Glycine latifolia, assembly GCA_013407115.1. Lineage (NCBI taxonomy): Eukaryota > Viridiplantae > Streptophyta > Magnoliopsida > Fabales > Fabaceae > Glycine > Glycine latifolia. The sequence continues at coordinate 25,329,785 of CM023943.1, forward strand.
ATATATATTAATATTTAAATTATAAGGATATTTTTATATGAAGTTACATTTGTATCCAAATCAAATAGGTTGATATTTATAGAAAAATATTAACACTAATTCTTAAAGATGATTTTAATCTAAAAAAAGGAAGATGTCACAAACTGTTGAATTTAAAAAGAAGACCTTTATTATTGTACTACTTTGTTTTGTATGTAATAAATACTTTTTAATAAAATATTACTCCCTCCTACCTCAAATATAAATATATTTTAATAAAATATTACTTTTTTCGGCATCAAATTATAAACAACATAGTTCCTTTTTTATTTAGTTTCAAATATAAAGAAATCTTAATTATTTAGTTTCAATTTAAGATGAGGAATTCTAAAACATAGAGGAATTCAGGCGGATCTTTCTATATATACATGTGTACTGCCAGTGCAGTGTGGTCTTAGATACAATTTAGGGGTTTAGGGGTGTACATGCAGTCTGACTTTGTAAAAAATAAAATTGCTCTTATTTTTGTAATTTGATCCATTGTTTTTAATTTTTTAGTTGTTATAATTTTTAATTTGTCTTAATTATATTGACTTTTTTTCTTCTTATGCATTGTTCCTTTTATGCTAATTTGGTTAGATATTTCATTTTTTAAAATGGTAAAATATATATTTGGTTTTTCTAACATTTTTTAAGTTAGATTTTAATCCCTTTAAAAAAATTTGTCCAATTTCCGTTTCGTAATTTCGAAATGCATCACCTTTGCTTTTCAAAATAGTTTAGAAACACTTGATAGAGAGATAAATTTAAAGTGATTTAAATAGTACTTTGAAGATTAAAAATAATATATTTCAAAATTAAGGAACCGAAAATGAATAATTTTTTTTCCTAGTGATATTGAAACTTAACTTCAATTATTTTAACAGGACAAGCCATATTTTATCTTATTTTATACTTTACTTTAGAAGGTAAGGGTTATAAACATAAATAATATTAAATAATTAATATCATAATGTTGTGTAAAAGTTCAAAATGTAAGTATTTAATTTAAAATTTCAAAATTATTAAAATATCCATTATTTTATTACATTTCAATAAATTCAAAATTTTATTCCAACATATTTACAAAGCATTTTAATTTGATTCTTTTGCAAAAATTCTAAAATATATTATATATTCAAAATATTAGGTTCTTTGAATTTTTTAACCCTCTTAAGATTAAAATTACCATTTTACCTCAAGATCACTAATAAATTATTTAAAGTCTTAAAATTTCATTTTTTGAAATATTTGACCCTAAATAAATTATTTTGGCTAAAATTTAATATTTTTAATTAATTGATACAAAATTACACTTTTCCCTTAACATATTTTCCAATATAGGAATTTTTTTAATCTTATTAATTCTTTGTTAATGACTTTTAGTAATTTTTATTATTTAATAACTGAATCTCAGTGAACTAAGACGTAGAAAATATTATTAACCATTATTTTATTTTAAATAAACTTCTAAGAAATCTTTCAATCTAAATTATTATCTAACTTTACTAGTAACTTTATTTGTTAGGATTTTTAATCCATCTTATTATACACTTAAACCAAATCCTAAGTGACCAATCATATTGGGAGATTTTTGTAAAACATGATAAATCTTAATAAATTAATAACTAATTCATTGACACTTTTTTAATCAGCAAATTGGTATTTGTATATTAATATAAATGCACAGAGAGTGCCATAAGTCATTTACAAAAATTGCTATGAGCACAAGGTTATCAGATATTAACAGAATACGTTAATATGACATAACCAAGGCCAAAAGCACCCGCAAATTAAACCACCATTACATGACTTTTTATGCACAATGTAAAAGTTAGCATGTTGTATAGGTCTCCATGCCACAGTATGTCCCCTATTCATCATCCACCAAATAAAACTTAGGACTCTAGGTGGGGCTTTCAAGTTCCATACAGATCACATGCCTGGTCTATTTGGCAGTCCTTCCTAACTCCATTAATTACCGAGTAAGCAAAGAATACTGAATATTGGCCACTAGGATCATCCTTACATACCTAAGTATCTTTTGTGCCATCAATTTGTACCCCTGTAGTTTTCTCTTCAAATCATCAACAAGGTTCTTCTCCCATACAAAGCAAGGTCGTCTCCATATGCCAAGTTCCATGTCCACCTCCCATCATCCCAACTTCCCATTTCTTGTACACTGTCCTGCTGATTATTAGACAAAATAAAAAGTCTCGGGTACACCATAGCAAGGGGTTGTTCTTCCAACCAATTATCATGCCAAAAGCGGGCTCTTCCCCCACAACCAATCTTCCAACTAAATGTAGAAGCCAATTATGTGTCTTCTCCATCACATATAGAGCACAAATCACTCACGCCATCATATAGATGATTTTTTTTTTTATATATATATATTTTCGTCAAGTGTCATCTCCATTTGCCTACTAGCTAGTGCCTCACTAAAGTAAGTAAACTTTTTGATTCCCAATCCTCCATGCTCCTTAGGCCTACACACCTAACTCCATTTGTCCCAATTAATGAACTCTTAACATCTAGATAATATCTAGACAGAGAAAAAGATAAATGTACAAAATAATATATAAAAATGTTCATATATAATCACTCCATTTGAGTCACTTATAGGAAAAATGAATTTAATTTACAACAAGATTTTGCATCTATTGCTTCATAATTAATCGACGTAAAGAAAACATGGTATATCATTAAAAATAAATGAAACATTTCACATCAGTTGTTAAGATAATCATTGTAAAAAATACTTTCCACATTTGTTAAAATCTTATCAATGAAGAAAGTACTTTTGACATAGGGTATCTTACAAAAAAGGCTTTTTATTACCTAACTATCTCTTATTCTCCATCACTTTGTCCTGGCCTCTCTCGTTGCCCTCGTCTTTGGTTACTCGGTGGACAGAGGAGTAAGGCATAGGAATGAGAAGTGAGTGCAAGTTATGAGTTATCACTCAAAAAATTAATTCTTAGATGAAAATTATTATCTAATAAAATTTAAGAAATATTATATTAGATTATTAAAAAAATTTATAGAAATAATACGTATTTGTTTTTATTATGGTAATGATTTATCTTTTTGTTTTTATAGTTTTTTAATCTTTCTCAAGCAAATCAATCATTAAAGGTTATTATTTCTAGATAAAAAAAAAACTAAAACTTGATTTAACATATTATAAATCATAATCCTATATATAATACTTTTTTTTATTGATGGACCAATGAATTTCATTAAATCTAATTAGTCCAATACTGATATCCATCCATTTATATCATATTTACTTAAGAATTTATTTGAATATATTTAATTCATCACTTTAATTTATCTAATATATATTAATTATTAATACATATGTATTAAATAATAATAATAACTTAAGAAATTTAATTTCCTGAGTATTTACAACCTAATAACAGAAATGCACATGTGTGGCTCGAAACATTTACTCACCCGACATTGTCACGCCTCAACTCCCGAACGTGTTCCGTGAAGGCCATTAGTTTACGGCGACGCGAACAGCAAAGAAGAACTAGTTACGACTAGTTTCGAATGCATAGGGAGGGTTCCTTGGAGGGCGTTCTGGAAACTTGGAATTAAACCCTCCCTCAGAGACTTTGCACGGGGAGTTCTTTGAGATCGTCATACTAATGCATTAGCCGCAAATGGATCAGTCATTCGATCTGGTACCAGTCGCGACACACGACAAAGCAGTGCTAAGTGATTGGAAAATTAAAGCAAAGCAGTTGTTGAGGGTGTTATAAGTCTTGTTGCTTCAATGCTTCCTCTTTCTAGATCTAGATTTGCCTTTTCACGAATACCTAGTGTGAGATTAATTCTTTCTGAGTCATGTGATGTTTTCCTCCAAACAAAATCTTCTTCTTACACATAATCATGAATTAAATCTTTGTTCGTATCCTTAAGAAAGCTAATTATTTAGTGTTGTGTTTGACCATATTGGTTATTTTGTTGTTATACAAACTATCTGAAAAATATAAACCAAAATTATTTTAAATTGATCAATAATATTTATATTATTTAGATAATTAATTTGTAAAGTTATATTTATTTCCTTTTTGTTTACAGAAGTTATATTTATTTGATATAATCATAAAACTAAAGAAAAAAGCAATTTCGATTTTATTTGTAAAAGAGTGACGACCTTGCTTATGTATGGAAAAGTAGATTCTATACCAGAAAACAAACGGAAAGTATATTCATCGACAAGTAGGAAACATCGTTACATCATGCGTTATGCCACCAGACACTTATATGTAGTTACGTACTTAAGTTGGATTCCTTATTTTTTTTTATTCATAAATAATAATCGATTATTTTTATTCATTAAATTACTTTTCAAATTTGTTATTAATTTAATATTTTTTATCTAAAAAGGAAAAATATTAAAACAGAGAAAAAATTCATAAGAAAATAAAAGGAAAGAAAAGTAAAGACTATAAGACTGAAAATTATTTATTGATAAATTTTAGATAAAACCATAATCTTAAATATATTTACTTTCCCTCTTAAATCTTGAGTTAGATGTTTTAAATTATAATTGACCGTTTTCATTTGTTAAAAATACTATTTTGAAGTATTTTGTTTTAATATTTAATCTTATTGTGTTTGTGTGTGTATATATATATATAAAAGTTTGAGTATAAATGTATAAGCATTTTAAGAGTGACATCTAACTCTTCAATTCTAACTTTTTCAACTAATCAACTTTTTAGATTTTTTATTATTCATCATTTATAGTAATCTCTACACAAATAAATGAGAATGGGATTGGATTTTTAGGATTTTTTTAAAATTTAAATTATTGTTATTATAGTTATGCTATTAATTCTAAATTCAATTTGATATTAAATTATATTTTATTTAAAATTATAGCAAAACTTATGATTTGAGTTTAATAGTCATACGAATATAATATAAAATAGTTTTGTATTATCAATGTGCTGATATAACTTTTAAAATAATTATTTTTAAAATTAATAAATTTTTCATACAAAATACATTTGTAATTAGATAATATTGTATAAATCATTTTTTCGTATTATTGTTAAACTTTTTAATTAAGTTATATTAATTATTGTTATTGTACATAGAGAGAAACTAGCTAGAGCTTTTCTACCTTGCATATTATGATCTATAGGCAGAAGAGAAGACCTATATATGGTCAATACAAAAGTATACATGAACTTACCACACCAAATCTCAAACCAATTAAAATACACAAACTCCCAGTCTTTTACTTACACAGAAAGGTTGAAGACAACTGGACTCGCAATAAAAGCAAAAACTTCTACAGCATTTAGAATTTGCTCAATTCAAGCATGTCTTTTTGGTCAAGTTGTGATGGAAACAAGTATACTTAAACCTGACGGAAAACTACTGTGTCATAAGCCTGTTCCCATCTTTGTCCCCCGGTAAAATTGTGTCAGCTCAATTAAAAATTCCACCTCACACGTGTTAAGGTTATACTGAAAATTGATGTCGTTTACACATGTTACGTATCTGATTTGTTAATTGAACTGGTACAATTTGATTGGAGGAACAGGGACGGGAATTGGCTTAGACAACAATTTTTTGTCCACTTAAACCAGGCTGTAACCGATTCAAACTTTATCAAAATATAAGCTTTGTCTAATCGATCCCAAGTCAAAATAATAAGAATACTTAAATTTCATTTTTAATGATAAATAAAAATCAAACATTTGTCTTATTCTAGATTTTACCATTAATGCAATTGTTCAAATTTAATGCACATATCCTTATTTTTTTATACAGAATCCTTAATTAATTTTTCTCACAATATTTATGTGTATAATATTTTTCAACTTTATAATTATACACACAATATATATGTCATATATTTTCCTTTATCACACACCCCTTTTTATCTTTATTTTATTTATTTACAACTTATAAGTATAATACTTCTTTTTGCTATAAAAAAACATAATACTTTTGAATATTTTTTCAACATTTTTATTACAATTGATATTAAAAGTCATAGATAAAAGTATAAAAAACATAAGTTATAAAATAAATAAAATAAAAACGACAAGGTGTCTGATAAAAAATAATACATGACATATATATTATAAGTATTTAAAGTTTTTGTTTTACACATAAATAATGTGAGAGAAATTAAAGATTGTATAATAAAAAAGAAAACTATTAAGGATATATATTAAATGTGATAATCAGAATATAATGGTAAAATTTAGAATAAGACAAGTGTATGATTTTTATTCGATTAATTAACCCATTTTCACTTGGGATCAATTAGACAAGTCCATATATATATATATATGTATGTATGAATTTTTTTTTTTAAAAAAAGGTGTGGGACAACGGGAGGATTAATATAGTTTCATTGACGTGTGCTATAAAATTATATCTGTCAAGTGCGAGAGCATGAAGTGTGACATAAATATACAAGTATAATGATATATAATATATAATATAGAAGACTTTACTAACTTGGACGAATAAATAATTCATGCCAATATACGAGGAATTATGGAAGTTAGTAAAGTCTGAGGCCATAAATTTAAATGAAAATGGTTAATAATACAGATTGTTGAAGAAATAGAAGGAGATTTTTGTTATATACATAGACAAACAAAAGGAGAAATTAAACCAAGATAAAATTGTATATGGCAAAGAAAAGAGTAATTATATAAATGCAATCCACAAAATTAAATTAAACCACACACGTTATAAGCAACCATTACGCTATCAAGGTTAGAAGCTACACGTGGATCGCTATGAGTGATTCCTCATCATAAGTTAGAAGAAGAAAATAATGTCATGCACAATTTGTATTAGCTTTTATGTTATAACTATTTTAATTAATTGAAAAACTTATCATTAAGGTTTTTTTAAGATAAAAAAATGCCAAACTCTGTTTAATTTATAAGTGTTTAGGAAGACGTTAAGTAGATGAGAAAGATTTTAAAAATGTGAGACCATATTGATGTTAGCTTGTACATACGAAATGTATTCATTTTATTTTCTTCTTATGTATTGATAGAGAAGGTCATTGAAAGTCTCTTTATCTGTTTCCCGGAAACTGATGAACAAGGGTTTAATTTGTTATTCTGCTGTCCCAGGGAGAGACTCTTTCTACCGGTCCTGGGTCAAAGAATGGATGTGCATGTCCACTGCAATTAAAGTATGGGACAATTCATTATCCCTATCCTGCAGATAGCGACAACACTTGTAGGTTCCTTGCTCATATTGTGAAATCAATTTCCTCGTAATGAAATATATTTTCATTTTAATATGTACTCTATTCCAGCAATAATAAATCCATATATGCATCAGTTTCAAATTACACGACCCCATCGATCGGCTCTCCTTCCTCTTGTTGTCGTCGTCTTTAAATAATACTAGTAACTATTATAATGACCACATCTTGTTTTTGTTTCTACGTTGTGAAAATATTATTAGGAAACTCAGGACGTGTTAATTGAATATTTCTATTATTTTAAAATTAAAAAAATTGTATACATACTATTTAGAAATTCAACGATCATAAATACTTGATGATCCAGAATTATCTAAACTTTAACTTCTTTCACATTCACTTGAATTTTTTTAATCTTTCAACTTATAATTATGATCACTTTATTAATATGTTTTAGCCTCTCTCCTTACTTAACTTTCTCTCACTAAACAATCACTAAACAATGTTAATTAACATTGTAATTTATAAAGTTTGAATGATTAATATTAAAAAAACACAAACAAGTAATACAACAATCAAGTCTAATATGTAAATTTAAGAAAAAACCGTTGGTAGAGTAACGTGTACTGAATAAAATATGTTTAGTTTCAAGATGAAGCTTCCCTGTCGACGATCTTGACCGGAAAACCACCTTCCATGAGGGAGGAGAGGAAAGAAATGAGGTGAGGCTCAACCCCTGGAGTCACCACTGGCACCACCGTGAACCTCCTGAGAATACCAGCAACCAACCTCTGCATCTGCATAAAGGCCATTTCTTTCCCCAAACAAATCCTGGGACCAGCTTGAAACACCGGATAAGTGAACGAATCCCTTCCCACAAACTTCCACTTTCCTGTTTGAAGCTTCTCCAACCACCTCTCTGGCTTAAACTCTGCCCAATCCTCCCCCCAAATACTCTCCATCCTTCCCATCGCATACACGTGATAAGTCACCAACGTCCCCTTCTTCACCACTGTTCCATCCGGTAAAATGTCGTCGTCCGCTGCTTCTTTTGTGTCCATCGGCACCGGCGGGTACAACCTCATACTCTCACACAACGATGCATGGATGTAAACCATGTCCTTCACTTCATCGTACACTGGAGTCTCTGATTTCTCCATTATCTCCTTCAAAACCTCCTTCTCCACCCGCGGGTTCTTCGATAGCAGCCAGAAAAACCACGTCAGCGCTGCTGACGTCGTATCCTTCCCCGCCAGTATGAAACTTATAACTATGTCCGTCACGAAGTCTTCATCGGAGTGTCCCGAACTTAAAAACCGTGAAAGCATGTCAACAGATTCAAGAGATTCTTTCTCCTTCAGCTCCTTTTTCTTCTCTCTAACTATGTTTTTCGCGAACTCGTGCACTTCCTTCACTGCTATTCTTAGTTTCTTTTCCGAACCTATGTTAAGTACTCTCTTGATTTTCCACACGAACGGCAACGGCTCGCGAAACCGTTTGCTGCTGATCTCGGTCGCTTCTTCGTATGCTACAGCGAACTTGCTCCGTTCAGCTGACGGCGTCAGGTACTCGGCGTCATACCCAAAAGCGATTTTGCAGATGTTGTCGAACGCGAAACGTTGGAGAATGTCCTGAAAATCGAGGGTTTTGTCTTGTGCTGCTGCTGATGCGAGGACGGGGACCAGACGGTCGGAGAGTTCGACATCCACGACGTGTTCGACGAACTTGCGGAGAGACTTAGTGTTGAATTCGTGGCTAGCGACTTGCCTCTGAAACTTCCAGGTGTTTCCGTCGGCGTTGAAGATTCCTGTGCCAAGAAAATCGGAGAGGGTGTGAATGAAGGTGTGGCCCTTTTGGTAGTTGGAGAAACGGGTCTTGAGAATGTGCGCAACGGTGGCGGGGTTGCCGGTGATGACTTGGCGGCGGCCCAAGGGGCGGTGGAGGGTGAACGTGGATGCCGGTGAGATCTTGACGATGTCGGATAGCCACTGGATACGGCGGTTGCCGATGCCTTTGAGGTCTAAGTAGTGACCAATCAGTGGGTATGGTTTTGGTATTGTGATGCTTCTTTTTGTAGGACATGAGGACTTGAAAAAGAAGAAAAACACTGGAAAGATGAAGAAAAGGAAGAAAGGAGCTAACAGCTGCAAATTCAGAAGTATCTCAATCATTTTTCTAAGTTTCGAGCGAGAATCTTGATCTTCAGTTGTAATTTGTAGGATAGGATGTGATCATGTTAAGGAAATTTTCTCTATATATACTCCAACATACGAACGAAGAAGCCGTACGTGCAGTCCAAGTATTGCATTAGTCAAAATTGATTTGTATATGGAACACTTTAATTCTGGCACGATGTTCACACTTGGGTGATGTATGTATTTTGGCAGCTTCTGGATTATCTAGTTGCATTAACTACGCTAAACCTATGGTTAGCATATTTCGTTTTGAATTGAGAATTAATGTAATCAACTTTTATTACAATACGCTTTTACCAGCTTCCTTCCTCTCTCTTTCCCTCTTTTTTTCTTCTAGATTGACAAGAAGGGCCGAAGCCCAAGCCCAACTAGAATACACATTTCATTGCGTAAGCAAAATCGTCACCTTTTCTTTTTCCTTTTCCTTTGATTTATGTGTGGTGATTTATGAAAGTCTCCACAATTAACTAAAACGTTTCAAAAAAATGTAAATACTTGTCTAATTATTATTAGAAATCAAACACATATTTTCAATTGATTCTAATTAAATGTACCAATTGGTCTGAGTGGAAGTGACATAATTGGGATAGGAGACCTATATAGTCACTTAATAAGTTTTATATAAAAAATTAATGATTAATAGAATTGATACTCCATATTTATAACACAATAATAAAAAATTATTTTAGAATATATTTTTACATATTCTTTATATATGTAATAATTTTTGAAAATATTATTTTATGACTATATATAAAATTTGAGAGTCTATATGTAATGTCAATTCTTTAAATATACATATGTGAGGATGAAATATTTACATAGAATAATATTAACATTTACGATCACAAATTAAATTTTTATATAAATACTAAAAACTTAATTGAAATCTAATTTTTTTAGACTTTATTTGTAGACATATTAATATATATTTCATAGTATGAATCATAAATTTTTACTTAAAAAGAATACCTTTATTGTACTATTATATTTTTTATGTAACAAATACTTTTCTTTATAAAATATTATTATTTTTGAATGCTTAAAATTACTCTTAAAGCTAGGTTGATTTTAACAAAAACTCGATATTTATATCGTATAAATGATGAAAAACATTTTACTGATCAAGGGTTAATGGGTAGGCTCAGTAGAGGGTGGTGGTAGTATATGTTACTGTCGGACTTAAGTTGTGATGCAGACATCTAAAACTCAGGATTTCAGGCAGATTTTTCTATGCATGTGCATTGCCTAGTGTATGGTCATAAAAAGTCTATCAAATTACTTTGTTGTTTCATTTGTATTAATGGTGAAAATGTCACTTATAGGATGATAAATCTAAATGTCAGTATATATTTTTCGTGAGTTGATGAAGGGATTGAACTTAATTGAGGTGATGAAAGCCGAAGTGAAGAATTGCAGAGGGTACATTTAGTTTTAAGAATTGATATTATCGGTGTTAAAGTGAGAATGTTAAGATATTGTGTAATATCAATGTTTGTTATGATTATAATTTTACAGATTTAATGGCAAGCAGAGCTTTGGTAATTTGATGAACATTTGATCATCTTTGTAATTACTCCAACATCAATGTATTTTTGATTTGTAATCTAAAATGATGTATATACTATGTTCAGTTAATTTTGCAATGAAAAGTTTTTTATTTGAATTTTTGAAGGTAAGGGTTATAAACACAAACAATTGTATTCGTTAGAAGGAAATTCACCGCAATACTTAATTGAAATAACATTCAAAGTACATGGTAGTCCGGGACTTAGGTACGTGTAGGTAACCTTTGTATTTTTGTATGATCAAGACTTAAGTGAAAGTATAAAGAGAAAAACAACACCGAATATGCGAGAAATTATATAGTAGCTAGTCTGAAACCACCACATCATCCGTTATGATTCCAGCCAATGGCAACATGATGACACATGGCAGGAAATTAATTCTAATCACAAACCCAAAAAATTGCACTTACTATGTGCATTTAAATCATGTTTGAAATCAAAATACTTGTTGTCTCAAGTGTTATTTTAGATTGTTTTATATAGACTAACAACGATTAATAAATAGATAAATGAGAATAGAAATTGTATAAAATTAATCTTATTGAGTAAATGAAAAATAATTATATTAATAATAAAAGTGAAATTTATTATAAAAATTATCGAAAAAATAATTAATATTATATTAAAAAGTTACATAATTTATTTTGAGATTTTTCTTTTTCATTTGACACTTGTCTTGGGACGATGAGAGTAGAAAACTATTATTACATATTGGGTCCATGAGGCGACAACCTTCGAGTAGGAATGAGTTCCATCATCTGCTTGGCATTTAATGTTAAGCTAGATGTTGTAGCAGCAAGTAGCAGTGGGGGAAATGGAGTCATTGTAGTAGGTGGTGGTGTTTGTGTGTTGCCTTGAACAGAGGCTGTTCGGGGCTTAAATGTAGTTGCGACATAATTAGGACCAACCGTGTAGTAAATGAATGCCTTCTGCATGAATAACACATAAACTCTGTAGGAAGGCTTATCTCCACCATCATATGGTTTGCGAGCAAGATCACAAAAAGATCTAAAGAGAAAGAAGTGAAGATGACATCGGTTATTTAGCATACTCTCTATCTATCCGAATCATAATAAGTGTCATTTACATATAGAACAGAACAAGTTAACAAATAGATGAAAAAATGAGTAATAATTTTACAAAAATAAACTTATTATTAATAATACATACAGTAGGTGTTGCAACGATACTTGTCATGGGTCTCGAGTTTAGTTTATGGGATCAGTATGGAACTTTTCTGGGTTGCCTTAAGCAGGGAGGTTGGCTATCGTGTATGTTTATTAATTATTAAGGAGTTCTGTCTGTATTAGGCTTTGTTTTGGTGTACTGTTTTTTTTTTTTTTTACACAGGTCCAGGTTAATTATGCTAGGAATGCAGTTCTCTGTTTAGTTTTGCTTTCTCTCTGTACATGTAACTGGTAGTCTGTTGCTGTATGCTTTGGTGGTACAACTTGTTCCTATCCCCATTTTAATGAATTTCATGATTGGCTTATGAAAGAAAACATTAAAAAATTAAAATAATATTTATTAGGAGTATTAGTAAAAAAATATTAATATTATATTAAAAAACTAAAATATTATTATTTTACTATTTATTTTTTCTTTTTACACAACATTTATTATGAAATGAATGGAGTATATGATGATCCTCAAAGTCAAATTACCACACATCCTTCTATCCCAGGTCCTCCGTGAACTTAATATTAAGAATGCCCATCTATTTGCCCATTGCATGTCACCTTTTCTCACAAACGCGGTCGATCACAAACAATGACAAAAACAACAGAAGAAGTGGTAATTATTATTTAGACACCAGTACGTACTACGGGAATACGTGTGAATTAATGACACACAAACAAACACAGTAATTAATAAATAATAATACATACATATATAAGTATATAGAGGCAACACTAACAATATCCAATCTCTTATATATATATATCCATGTTAGCAAATACAACATTAGTCATTTAAATAAGATGTAATGATATACATGCACCAATGCAAAACAAACTAGATGCATATGCATCTGAAACAACTTTTCATTGAATAATAACAAGCAAAAAATGAGATAAGTTTTTTCAAAAATAAAAATAAATTTTTCATTATTTAATTTTTAAAAATTCATTAATATAATTTTATTAAAAAATGAGATAACATCTATAAAAAACTAATAAAAAATGAATTTATAAAAAAAATTATTTTAAAAAAATGTTTCTAAACAAACTTAGATCCAAATTATATGACCCTCAGTTTAGATTTATGATGAATTCAGATATAGAGTGTGAAAAATAAAAGGATTCGATGCTTCCCTCTATGTATGTGGTCGCCACGTTATCTTGTGTGGACCGAATGCAATAATAGCCTGTGATTATTTCTGTTTTGGGTCCAGACTGCATTAAAATCAATAGGGGTTCTAATGTATGTTTGTATCAACAGGCTCGAAAATGCCACTTCTTGTGTCGTTTTTGTTGCCTTCTGTTATTAATGTTATTCACTTTTTGCTGTGCCAAAATATGACCCTCTGTTCAAAATTTTGCATGACACATGCCATAATCATTCAAATTAAAGGACACATGGAACTCTGATCAACGAGAGCAATCGTCAAGATGCACGTATACACAAGGATATGCATGCATATAGTCCCTCGTGAAATCACGCATCTGTATATTCTTAAGATAAGATTAACCAACAATTAACCTTCATTATCCTTTCTACATTTGTCAAACAAAACAATGTATGTTCATCGCTAACGGCTTGACACATGACATGTATGCATGAGAACAATTATGTAGTCATATGCAAATCATTTTTGACCTTTCACATGGAGATGAACTAAAATCAACCAGTAATTGGGCTCTACAATGTCAAAACATAGTATTTAATTAAATTAACCACCATGGGCCCCAATGGTACCACCACTTACACTGGCAATCCAAAAAGTCCAGCCTTCGCAGATTAAAGTCTTAAAAAATATTATTACGTTCTTTTTTAATTTTCTATAAGTAGTTTACCTCAATTGATTTATTAAACTTATGTGTATTATAAAGTTTTTGTGTAAAAGTATTTTATAATTTCCAAATTTTTTAAATATCGTATTATTTTAATTAGTCACATTTATTATTAACTTCAAAATTTAATTCCAGAATATCTACAAAACATTTTAACTTGATTCATTTACAAAAATTCTAAAACTGGAGATGATCTTCTTCTTTCAAAGTTCAAATATCATTACTCTATCCAATTTAGATAAATCATGACTTTCTTATCTTGGGAGTTGGGATATATACAAAAAGTTACGATTTTTCGATAGTTAATTATTTGCAAAAGTTACAATTTACTGATCACAAGTTTAAACAACGGGAGTTGTAAACTTTGTCTACAAGTTAATTATAAGGAGCCGACACCTGATTAATGATAAACATTTAAAACAAGAGAGTATAGGACTATTCAAATACTCTTAATTAAGTGAGTCTTGCATGACTATTATATTGGCAACATTTTTCTAGATGTATTGTGCCAATAGCACACCTAAAACATGCCTTCACGTTCACGTGATAGTTAGGTAATTTTAATTTGTAATCGTGTTTTAGTATTACAAAATTAGTTAAACTTACACACTGTTGTGAGGACGCTATATAAACTATTCGCAAAACACAAAACGAAAATTATTTTAAATTGATCGATAATATTCATATTATTTTGATTAAAAAAACAATTGTAAAGTTATACTGTATTTATTTCGTAAAACCAAAAGAGAAGCACTTTTGAATTTATTTGTAAAGTGACGACTTTGCTCATGTAAGCAAATAAAATGTATATTCACAGAAGTAGGAAACATCGTTACCTCGGATCATGCATTAGAGACTTGCGTAGTTACGTTGGAGTGTTTCCTTATTTATATATAGACTTTCTCGACCGTTAGAAAACTCACAAAATAACAATTGCAAATCTCCACATCATCTGTCTAGTATCTGAACTTGGGAAATAATGATTCCTATGTTTCTGAATCTGAAGGTGTTAGTTCCTTTGTTCTTCTTCTTCATCCTTCCCGTCCTCCTCCTCTTCTTCTTCTTCCTCGGACACTCTTCTGCAGGTTTGAAGAAGAAGAAAGAGACAGATTCTAGAAGAACCATCACTCTGCCAAAAACATACCCATTAATTGGTTCTTACCTTGCCATCCAAGCCGTCGGCAACCGCCGCATTCAGTGGTTGTCCGATATGGTCAAAATCTCATCCGGCGCCACCTTCACCTTCCACCGCCCCTTGGGCCGCTCGCACGTGTTCACCGGCAACCCTGCCACCGTAGAGTACATTCTCAAGACCCGTTTCTCCAATTACCAAAAGGGCAGAACCGCTATTAACATTCTTTCCGATTTCCTCGGCACAGGAATCTTCAACGCCGACGGCAACACTTGGAAGTTTCAGAGACAAGTAGCCAGCCACGAATTCAACACAAAGTCTCTACGAAATTTCGTGGAGCACGTGGTCGATGCCGAACTCTCCAACCGTCTAGTTCCTATCCTCGCATTAGCATCAGCACAGGACAAAACGCTTGATTTTCAAGACATTCTCCAACGTTTTGCGTTTGACAACATCTGCAAAATCGCGTTTGGCTTCGACCCGGAATACCTGAAGCCATCAGCTGAACGGAGCAAGTTCGCGCAAGCCTTTGAAGAAGCAACAGAGATCAGCAGCAAACGGTTCCGCGAGCCGTTTCCGTTAATATGGAAAGTCAAGAGAGCACTTAACATAGGTTCGGAAAAGAAACTAAGAATAGCAGTGAAGGAAGTGCACGAGTTCGCAAAGAACATAGTGAGAGAGAAGAAAAAAGAGCTAAAGGAGAAGGAATCTCTTGAATCTGTTGACATGCTTTCACGGTTTTTAAGTTCGGGACACTCCGATGAAGACTTCGTGACAGACATAGTTATAAGTTTCATATTGGCGGGGAAGGATACCACGTCAGCGGCGCTGACGTGGTTTTTCTGGTTGTTATCGAAGAACCCGCGTGTGGAAAAGGAGGTTTTGAAGGAGATAATGGAGAAATCAGAGGCTCCGGTGTACGATGAAGTGAAGGATATGGTTTACACGAAAGCAGCCTTGTGTGAGAGCATGAGGTTGTATCCGCCGGTGCCTTTAGACACGAAGGAAACAGTGAAAGACGATGTTTTGCCTAGTGGGACGGTGGTGAAGAAGGGGATGTTTGTGACGTATCACGTGTATGCGATGGGGAGGATGGAGAGTATTTGGGGTGAGGATTGGGCAGAGTTTAAGCCAGAGAGGTGGTTGGAGAAGCTTCAAACAGGAAAGTGGAAGTTTGTGGGAAGGGATTCGTTCACTTATCCGGTGTTTCAAGCTGGTCCCAGGATTTGTTTGGGGAAAGAAATGGCTTTTATGCAGATGAAGAGGTTGGTAGCTGGTATTCTCAGGCGCTTCACGGTGGTTCCCGAGGTGGCTAAAGGGGTGGAGCCTCACTACTTTGCCTTCTTGACCTCCCAGATGGAAGGCGGCTTCCCCGTTAAGATTCTCCAAAGGGTGCACTCAGATTGAAACCAAACCTATTCTACTTCAAGCACATCGCAACTTCACTCTCTCGATCAAACCATTTAGTTAAATTTGTTGTCGATCTCAATGCTGAATATTGTCATTTCTTTTCTTCGTTTCTTTCTTCTAATTATTAATAAAAATGCGTCTTATGCATAATTAGTATTCACTCCTGATACTTAAGACTGTTTTTTTTATATAAAAAAATTAAATAAGAAAGGACTGTACTTTAAAAATAAAAAATAAAAAACTGTGCAACTGGGTTAGTGAAGATTATTCTTATACATTCAAATAAGATGTTGAGATCTATGCTAATAATATTAAATTTCGTGTCTCTTTAGAGCTAACCCGAGGAATAGAAGAGGAAACTGTAAAGAAGTCAACCAAACCAAGGGCTAGCAAAACGACAAGCTTGGTTCTATTTGTTTAGTAGTATAAAACTAAAAACACCACCATCAACCACCTCAACCCACCTTTTATATATGGGATATTTTACCCTGTAGTAAGAGTTCTTTAGTGGGATAATCATGATCATAAACTTTTAGAAGACCACTAATATTATTCATACTTGCATTTTTAAATGGCTGAACTTTCATCCCCTCAATATTCTTTTAAGCATCAAAGTTTGGCATATATATTAGGAAATTGACTATTTAAGAAATACACAAAATAAGAGTTTTAAAAAATAAGGGAAAAATAAATAAATAAAATATTGTCAATTTACAGGAACAAAAAATCATTATATTATAATACGATCATAAAAAAGATAATTAATATTTGAATAATATTATTTAATATTTAAAATCACTTATGAAAGATGATATTGCTAACATTATTATATACATAAATAATTTAACGAAGTTAATTAGATGGACTATAACCACAAGTCTATTTCTCCAAATAGAATATGCAAAAAATTATGTTTTGAACTAATGAAACCAAAAATATTATCATATATATATATATATATATATATATATATAATAAAAGCGCTCTTCAAAAAATTGTATTAAAACCTAAAATGAAATATAGAAAAATAGCACTTATAGGATCGAATGAGATATTGAACGTACAATAAAATCATGATATATGTCATTTGACCTTCTCAGTATTTATATATTTTTTTCGGGGGAACGCAATAAAATATATTTGACTTTTGAAATGTTATTCGTATCCTTTTCTCCTGGTACTTTCCTCGCATACTCGGAACTCTTGTATCTCCAATTCTCCATACGTACTAATCGGGTGGGAGTTTAAGATTCTAAATTTCTACCAGCTTGATTAAATTGGATGTACTTAGGGCTATCAAAATGGGCCAGAGCAACCTTGACCCATCACTTGTTGCAAACATTAAAGGGTTGCTATTTGCAGTTTTTTCTACTCTTCCACTATACAATTTCTCTCACATTTTATAATATCTAAACTACCCTCAGCTTTTCACACCTTTTTTTAGAGCATCTTTAGTTTTGAATTCTTGGATCATATTTTGTGGGTCTCATGATATTACATAGGATGCAAGAACTTTTGTAATTTTTAGTCTAATGGTAGAACATGTAGAAGCAAATAAAACAAGAATAAAGATTGAATTGTGTTTTTGGAAATTAAAAAATTTTCTAAAATTGAAAACAGATTTATCGTCTGATGTAGATAAACCTAAAACAATTAGAGAAAATTTGATCCAGACTTTATCAAACATGAGAATAATAGTTTTCTTTGTAAAACAAAACAAAATATAAGATCTAAAAACAAATTGAAACCCTTCGTTAGTTAAAATCATATTAATTCATCTCAAATCCAAAACTACATCCAGTTATTGATAACTCACCAAGTTTTCATTAACTTATCAAAGTTACAAATATTTTTCACTTTACACATGCAAGCTCTATCCCAGTCTTGACTTAAACTCATTACTCTTTGTCCTATACCAAGTCGCTACTGACTCTAAACAAATCAAAAAAAATTGTTGGAAGTTTGCACACTGACTAAGTTTGTAATCGTCTTATAAACGGATAAAACACTCAACACTTTTAGTCTTTTCTCTTAAGGTATACAAAGTATTTTGAAAGCTTAGTTTTTACAAAAAAGAATTAAACAATATGTTCGCGTAGATGATTCGTGTCTTGTTTCTTCAAAGCTTCTTCTATATATAGCCTTTGTCTTCAAGTATTCGTTGTCTCACAATGATTGGATTCTTCACTCTATTATTCGTTTGAAGTTTTGAGCCCATTGCAACATTTAATAAATGGATGTTCCTTCTTCATGCAAAGTCCATGCCAATAGGCTAGCATGTCTTCTACTTCAACAAGGAAGTCACTTCTTTCATCATAGTAGATTTGCAATAACAAAGCAAGCCTTTTGATGAGGATCAACGTCTTCCAGACAGTGGACTTTATTTATATTTCATAGGGCCTTGACTAATCTTAGGAGAATGTTCTTTGCATGAAAGAATCTCAAACACAATAGTATTAAATGAAGATCTTAATTGTACTACTTAAATGTTATGTCATATCATTTTATGAATGCATCGTTTGAAAAAACAGATGTAGAAATACAGATCATGATCTTATAGCATATCATATGCAACTTTTATCATTTGTATTTATTTGCATCTAATTAAAATAAGTAAAAGTCATGATTCGTCTTTAAGACATAATTGTCTTTTGACTTAACAGAATCCAATTTGAGTTCTTAGATTTTACTTGTACAAAAAAATATAACCTCTCTTTTCTCTTAAATAGCATTAAAGATATTTTTTTTGATAAAAGTGAAATTCAAAAACTTCTATTAAAAATATTATGTTCTTGCTATTTTTAATTGTACACTTATTCAATGTTCACGCCCATAAAATCTTCTCACTTCTCCCTTCTTCGATATCCAAACCCCCATAATTAACCTGACGTTGCTCTTCCTTGTTCTCCATTGAGTTTTAGCATGCATCTTCAAATGAATATAATATTAATCCATAATTTTAGTGTGTCTAGTATATATGTAAGGATAGATTAAATTATATCGGTATAATTTAATTATCTATTATATTATTTTATAACTTGATATAAATTATAAATTTTATCAATCTGACCATTGAATTATATTTACATACTGTTAAGATTATCTAAGTCAAATTTTATTAAAATTAAATAACAGTAATCAAGTAATCAAATGATTTATATTTTAGTATATTTTAAAAAAAATATTATATCAATTTTAATCTGTATAAATGAAATAACAAATAATTTCAGATTAATATAAAATTTAGTATATATAATCTATGTAAAAGAAACTTTAGATTTAATAATAAATTTAAAAAAATATATTGTTCAATTAAAAATTATTCAATGGCGTAATAATTTATAAAAATCACACTAATATAATTTAATTTCTCCTAGACCATTATAAACCTTGAGAAGTTGAGAGCCAAAAAGTAAAATACGTATTTGTATTTATTTGTAAGAAAGAAAATTAAAAAATATTTTCTCAAACTATGAAAGCTAGTAATTCCATGAACGGTAAAGTAGTCATGCACATGATTTCCTGACCGCGAAGATGGTGTCAAGTTTCTTTTTCTTTGTTCGCTTTAGTCGCTTTAGATTGGGTCGCATTCAATATTCACTCCTTTCCTATGTTGCTTCCTTATGTTTTGAATTAATCAAAAGTTGTTTTTTCCGTCACTTGGATTTGAATTCACCTCGATCGTTAGTATGATACGATCAGATTTGCCGCTCGAGCCACGTGTCTCTTCCTTCCCTATACGTTTTGAAAAATTAAAGAAGAAAATAATTTTTTTGAACATTTACACTAGAAAAAAAGGGAAAAATGAAATTGGGAGAATGAAAGAAGAGTATAAATGTATCTCTTTGGTTGTTTGGATGGAGTGAAATACATAGAGGATTTGTAAAAATAAGCGGGCCCATGTAAAATTCAATCCATGCACTAGAGCCGTAGGTAAAATGGAGAGAAAAATGTAAATATTTGTTTCTATTCTACCCTTTATGGTTTTAGATATTTATTAGTGTGGTTTGAATACTGTCACGATTTATTTTATTGGTGTAAAATTGTTATTTTATATGTATTTTTATTTTATTTTTTCATTCACTCAAATAAGTTGAGAGAAATTCCTCTATTTCGAATATTAAATTTTTATCTATCCATTATATTTATATTATTTATATTTCGTTTTTTTTATTTCACTCTAAATTCAAACACAACAATATAATCAAATTGTCATAATTTATGCAATTATATATTACATTATAATTCTCATTCTCTAAGCTAATGAATATGACATCATAAATGGGATAATAAGCCCTAATGAAAGGATCTCTTAGGAGATTAATATGATAGCAACTCCCCAGTTAAGTACTTTGGTTAACTACTTATAAACACCATATCTAAGATATGTTAATTAATATTTAAACAACTTAGACACATACGTACGTTCTTTACACTTTCTATTTATTGACAAGGTCATGTATATTATTTTTTAATGATCTGGGTAGCGCGTATAAGGGTGTTTGGAGTCCAAGGTATGCTGTTTCCCATTTTTCAACCTTCAAACATTAATAGTCAATTCAAAACTTTAAAAAGATTCAAACCCAACCATTATATATACGTTTGTATGCCTGCCAACCCTTCCACTTTCATATTCTTGCTCTAATAAACTTCTCTATTCTACATATCAACCGGAGAATTAAGCTCCTTCTATTTCAAAGTGCAAAAGGAGAACACTTAATTTCTCTCCGTTTCTTCATTTTCTTAGAGGGAATATAATTAATTACCAATGGCTCTCTCACACAGAAGGATCCTCTTCACGGTTTTTCAGATTCTTTTGTTCACACTCATCATTTTTGTTGCTTCTCCGGAATCTGGGGTAGCTTGCAGGCCATTATTCTTGCATTATCAATGGTCATGGGATTATGGGCTTCTCATGCAATCGCTTCCAAACGCACCGGCGCCACCGTCAACGGGAGATACAACTCATCCCTAAGCCCGTTTGAAATGGACCAATGGATATTCACATATATGTTATAGCTAAGGAAATTAATATATAGAAGCTGTCAACTTTATACGTACCAACCTTAATTGTCCATACGTGATATGTGTGATTCGAGTAATGACATTCTCGTTGCACATGTTTGACGAGGTTGTAGATTATTTCCATTCTTAATAGTATATTTTTTTAGTGTGGTTTGCATGTTTTCACATGCAAATGCTTTTCAAACATACTATACTTTTTTTGCTAAATTTTTCAAATATATACTAGTTCCTTGTATTCTTGTATTCACATTCAATTGTAACAATCTCACAAAATAGAGGAGAATTTTATTTATTTCACTTTACTTTCTCACCAACTCCATCATCTATATGCGTATTATTAATTAATCTACTAATTATATATATGCATGCTTGCATGTAAAAAATTGTAAATTCAAGAGTATCTGCGAATTATATGTGATCCTTCTGCAGTTCTACTCTCTGGCTGAAAGCAGGGCTGCAGGGGCCTAACCAGAAGTTTAAATTAAGGATGTCAAGAATAAAATAACTTGGTAAAAAAATTAAACTTTTACATGCATATAGCATATATAAAAAAATTAATTTGTAACTAATATTTTAACCAAAAAATATATAACTGTATTTAATGAAAAATAGTATATGAAAAAAGTAGATTAGGTATATTATTTTTTAATATATTTTAGGAGGGTCAGAAAATTATTTTTGAACAAATTTAAATAATTTTTTAATTAAAAAATTGAGATGGCCGCTGCCAGCATGTCACCCAGACCAGATGGCTGCTTATTAAGTTGAAAAAAAAATGGTTATACCGAAATTTGCTCCAAGCCTCCAACTGACATTCGATCTATTTCTTAGTTTATGATTATTACCTAACACTTTTTTTTTTATAATCATTGATACTGAAATATATATTAGTTTTATCAATTATTGATCTTTATTAATAGCTTGGCTGATTACTTTTAATAAAAAATAATTAATTATATTTTTTTCATTCATAAGATTTGAAAATAAAATTTTACTTACAGAGATCGAATGTTTAATATTATTTAAATTAATGACTTATTAATCTATTACTTGTGTTATTCTTTTACGTCCTAAAAATTAAAAAAGCAAAGAAAGATGGCTTTACAGACTTAGCAGTTATCACGTTCCTTTCCGTGCATGGCTGCCACCAAATTATTGGTGACTTAGATGCAGTTAATGGCCTATCTTGTGTGTTGAATTGACCATTGAATTTCAATCGGCGATTCCAATAGTTGCCATTAGAGCATGGCATTGCTATGATCTTTACAGTTTAAAACACCTTAGAAAAAGCTATAAAAATTTTAAATCTAAAACTAGCTAGAGGCTAAGATGACTTCTGCTGGTTCAACGCACAAGTCAAATTTCAAACAAATGGATCAGTCAAATTTTGATAAATTCTTAGTATACCCTTAATTTAAACTTAGCAGTCAAAACAAACCCCTAAAACAAAATAAGTCAAAATTTTAAAAGTAACATACAAGAAATACTTTAACCCTTAAACATATAGTTAGTCACATTAGAGATATACATTACACTTGATTTATGCTGGCAAGTTAAGGAGTCATTCACCAATTAGTAGAGAATGAACCCACCAATTCATTCATTCATTCTGAAATAAAAAGGATTATTTTGAATTGAAAAACCTATCGATTAAATATAAACATGGATGAGACAATCCGACAAACTCAATTAACGTACGTTAATTATTAATCCTGGATTGGGAGTGGAAGGATATATATATATATATTCTAAAGGTTCTCAAGATATATAAAGGGATGTGATCTTATTATAAAATTACATATATAATTATTTTGTTAGACTTTTTAATATTGTGATAGGTCAATAAGTTATTAAT
Organism: Glycine latifolia; assembly: GCA_013407115.1. Taxonomy (NCBI): domain Eukaryota; kingdom Viridiplantae; phylum Streptophyta; class Magnoliopsida; order Fabales; family Fabaceae; genus Glycine; species Glycine latifolia. The sequence continues at coordinate 25,353,212 of CM023943.1, forward strand.
ATCACAATTATATTATTATTTAACGTTATTATTTGACAATTAATATTAAAACACTTTTTTTAAGGGCTAAACTCAAAATGTGAGAGACCAAAAGGTTATTATAAGTCATATAAAATATATTAAAATTCATAATAAATATCTTTAATTATAGAAATTACAAAAAATAGGTTATGTACTAACGGTGTGACATAATTTTACATTATTATTCAATTATAACTTATTATATATGATAAATTTATTAATTTTTATGATAATTAATTACCGTAAAAGTCATATAAAAATGATTTGTGATTGTATAATAATATAAAATTATTTTATATTGTCAATATATTTGATCCTTAAACTCTAAAAATCATATAACACAACAGTGGTGTAATTAAGGTCCACTACATTCACTTGGAACAATTTATTTATCCAAAGAAATGATATTCACATGTAAGGTCCCACTTTCATGTATGCTAATTTTGTTAATTTTTATAATAACTAACTTATTCCTAACATAATTTATGGTTGATTGACAATAATGTGTCGCCCTGCATAGATTTTAATTTCTAATAATATATTACATTGTATTAATAGAAAATATTGAGTAAATAGTCTTTACATTAATAATGTAATGATTAATTTTATATGTTATTATTGAATTAGAAATTGATATGAATAATATGTTGATAGAATTTTATAATAATTATCTTAAAAATTATGACTATTAACTCGTGAATTTGTTTATCCATCTACCATCAGGGAGAGCGACGGGGGAAGACCAGGTCGTCCCATGCGACTGGGCTCCTCCTCTTTGTCCTCAAACTCCAGCGCTTCATGTGCCAAGGAATTCAAATATGTTAAGTGCGACTTCCGTGGGCTCAGATATGGTATCCTACAGGCGTCGTCACGACACATCATTACATACAATAATTCATGATTTCTCATAGATTAAGAATATTAAAAAAATTACAATATTAATACATAGCAAGCCAAATTAAAATATTTAGTATATAAAATTAGAATAATAATATATTGGTAAAGATATGCTTACAATATATTATTTAATACATTCTTCCAAGCACATCTGCACATACTCTATCTTAGTTGAAATTTATTAAAAAAATATGAATTTGGGTGGATCTCACTTTTTAATTAATGATTATCTCTTTTAATTTTGTAATTTTTATTAAATTTTAACTAATGGTGAAATGTGTGTTAAAAAGAGTGTGTTAGATACAGTATTTTTATTACTCTTATTAGTTCTGTAAAAAAATTCCTCTCATTAGTATATCATATTATTAGTATAATCCATTATATTAATTTTTAGGTTAAATTAATTTTTTTTGTCATCTAATTTATTTTTTAGATTCAATTGAAATATCTATTTTTTTGGATTCAATTTGATTATCAAAGTTTAAAAATCAATTTAATTTGGTAATATCTTCTAAATTGGATAAATGATGTTAAGAAATCATACTTTTATATTCTAAATTGCTATTAAGTGATTATAAACCATCAAAACACATATTTCTTAATATCATCAGTTTAATTTAGATGTGAAGACCAAATTATTAAGTCGATTTTAAAAATTAAATAATCAAATTAAATCCAAAAATAATTAGAGGATTAAATCAAATCTAAACAGTAAATTAGATGATACAAATTAATTTAACCTAATTTTTGCTATGTAAATTCACAATACATATATTAACAGTTTAACTCTCTTTTCGTTAGTCAAGTAAATTGAAGCATAGCAAGAAATTAACAATATTTTTCCTTATATATATATATATAAATTGAAAAAACTTAAATTATTTTGTGAAAATCAGTAAGAAATTTTGACAAATTACATACGATAATATATTTTTTTTTACTCCCTGCAAAAATTATTTCTCAAATAAAGAGAAACATTACCAAAAGTCATTTTTGCTCTTACGAGTTTTCTTCTTTTTTATCCTTTCAGGCTCAAACATATCCATTAGAAAAGTCTCTGTCTCACAGCCACAGATAATATATATCGGGTGCTGAATTGGACTTGCAATTCATAAACAAAGTAGAACGTAACATGACATGTTAGACTGACATATATATAGTTTACCAATTGTTCTTGTGACACGCATCTCTAGGTTGAAAATTAACTAGATTGAGTTTTCTTTTAAGTTACATGATATAGATTAAGTGGACAAAATTATTTTAATATTTTGAGTTCTAGTTTTCAGGAGTTTGCACTATTTTTCTTCTTCTTCTAATAATGTTCTTGTGACTTATTCAATGTAGAGAAAAGGTAAAATTTGATCAAGCCCATATTAGGTTTAGAAAATTTTTTCTAAAATAATTAAGTGTTATAAAAACCAAAAATAAAATTAGTCAGGAACATTGTGTGTACTTGCATTTTGCAAACTGAAAATCATTGTTGAAAATAGAAATCAAACATGCTCATAAAATTTAATTTCTATATCCAACACAATATAAATGGAAGCCATTGATGGAGCGGAAAAAAGTGAAGAATGAAAGTTAAATGTATATTCTCATGTTCGTAAATTAGAATTATTTTTTACTAGATTTTTCATATAAGGAGCGTGTATATATAACATAATATTATATTTGTAAAACTGACTGCATGTAAATTCAATAAGATGTCTTATTTATTTGTTGCTGCAATTAGACTTTTGCATTTGACCCAAATATATTATAATCAGAATGACGTGACCGGGTGTTTTGCGTTCAAGTTACGTGTATTTGATTTATTCTAAATAAAATTCAAAGTTGCCTCATAAAATCATGAGTACTGAGAAAGTCAATCTACACCGCAAGGCGCGTCTTAGGAAACACTGACAAATTAATCCCAGTGTGTAAGGCTGAGTAACTGTTACTCCATGCTTTTCCACCATATCTATTCATATCAGAAGAGTTGGAGTTTTGATTTAGTAACGAATTATTCTAAATTTTTAATCAATCTTTTTAGGTATTTTTCTAGTTAATCTAATCGATCGAACTTAAAAGATAACTACAGAAGAATTTTCATATGAGACAGACGAGAGAAATTATTAGTGCGTTTATATATATATATATATATATACATATATATATATATATATTCAATAATAATAATAAAAATTATAAAAAGCACTTAATTATTTTTATTTTATTTTAAAATATTATTTGTATATGTGTGGGTATTTAAATATTTAAACTAGTGTTCTAAAAAAATATTTAAATTAGTGATATATTTTCACCATTTAATTTTTTTTCTTTAAATAAGAGCAATTCACTTTTCCTATATTCACCGAGGCTTTTAGAAATTATAGGGTAAATTTTGTATATAAGAAAGGAAAAAATAAGCATGCAATAAAGGAAACAACAAATCAAAGAAATTCACCTATAAAAATACCATTTGATTAATTTGTGTTAGTTTAAATAGAATGCATACGTTTTTACTGTAATTGTATTTTTTAAGTGAATGCTGTTTGTTTTTTATTGTGTTGTCAACCATAAATGATATTTTCCTATCAATTTGAATAAATTTGCCTTTTGCTTTGTGACATTGTTTTAAAAATAAGATATATTTATAATAAAAAAAACTGTTTAAAATTAACAAGTGTTTGAATAATAGCAAAGTTAGGTGTTATATATAAGGAGAATGAAATATATTTAATAGGAAATGTCCTCAATGTTCAAGACTAAAAGATATTTCTATCACTAGAATAACATCCAATTACGTACCTTGTCTGTCTTGGCTAAAAAAAATAGCTTGAAGGGACATTACATTAAATATAAAATCTGGAAACTGAGACTAGATTCTACAAAAACTAAAAATTACTGTACTTTTTAAGATCAATGACCATATATAATTTCCCATCCCTTAAATAAATAATATCAACAAGGAAAAAGACCGGCGTGGAGTATTTTGACCATTTATTTAATGGTCTCTTACTTTAAGGGTGTTCATTAATTGCTGCAGTTTGATTCAACATATTCGACCATTTGAACTAAATCGATGAAAATTTTATTCATGGATAAAATTGACATTAGATCGGTCGAGGATATATAGATTATATAATGCTAATAAAAATGAATTTGGCTCTTAAAAAATTAAGATAATTAGTTTAGAGATTAGAACATCTTTAACCTCAAATTTTAAGCAAAGATTTTAAGTTTAAGATGTGATTTTATCAGATCTTATACTAAAGGATGAAACAATGTTATCAAATTTGGTTCGGATCGGTTGGTCGGATCTGAATTTGGTAGCCTAATCGGATCGATTTCGCTTTTGGACTAGTTATACATTTGACCCGATCAAGCTCGATCGGATTGATTATAGGATCCCGATTGGACCGGTCTGACCCAGCCAGTTTTTTAAAAAAAATTAATTTTTTTTTTAAATTGGATTTTATTTTTAATTTAAATTTTGAAGTATGAATAAATTTTTCTTATTCAAATAATGTTAGTTATATACTTATATATAATAGATACATATATAATTTTGAATTTTTAATATATATCGGGTCAAACTTGATCAATTACTAATCTATCGGTTGAATCACTGACCCACTACCTCGACCAAGTCAATAGTTTCACAATTATAGATGAAAAAAGATCTCCAATATATGAAGAATAAGATTTTCTATAAGATCCCTGAAGATCTACATATTTATCATTTTTTTTACTCCTTTTCCCTAACAGTCAAATGCGGGAGAAAGAACTACCAACAAAAGGAGATGAAGAATAAGAAAGGAAAACAAACAAACAGAAAAAAATACCAAAAATAGACATACCGGTGTACACTAAAAATAAGAAAGTGGGTCACAGTCAAGGGGAAAGTGGGTGGGCTGCAACTAAGGAGAAGGGGGTGGACTGTGGTGGAGAAAGAATAACAAAAAAGAAGAAAAAAGACAACATGCACTATTAAAAAAATATGTTTTAACGTTGTTGAATCTAAGTCGGTTTAAGAAGAGGGAGGAAGAAAAAAAGAAGCAAAGAGCACACTAAACATTACTTTGTACACAGTGACCTTTGTCACTTAAAAAAACGTGTGCCCAGTTGCCATGCAAAAAAAATAACTATTACAATATAAATATCCTATAAATTGGTTCAATATACACACAAAATTTATACATATGATTTTTATTATCATTTTTCATTTGTCAATCTCAATTCTCCAATTTCAATCTTAGTTAAATTTTATTTATACGAAATGAATCCAATCTCCAATTTCAACAATTTCAAGCGTGAAACATATTGGAGAACCTTTCAGTCACAATAATAATGAAATTTAATTTTTCTTTTATATTAATGTGTTTCATTTTTTTTACTATCAAATTTATGTATTTTCATTTGTTTAACATTTATTCATAAATAAAAATTAAATTTATATTAATTTTCCTATTTCTTAATATTTATAAAAAAATTTCTTTCATATTTTATTAAATTTAATTACTTAGTTAATTATATTTAATTAAATAAATATTTAAATAAAATATTTAAAAGTGGAATCCATGTGAGACCTACAAAAATTATCTAAAATTTCAAAATAAGATCGACCACTAAAAAATGGAAGAAATCTTGAGAGATTTTTAATCCTATATGATGCTGTAGGATCTACCAAAAAATTATCTAAGATCCCAATTTAAAATTTAAGATTAACAATGCTGTTAGATCCGTGTCTTTCAACAACGTTCAATATGGTGTGGAAGGCTGTTTGAATGCTTAATAAGGCATCTATCCTTGTGCTTCTCTTAATTATATCCTCTTTATTTCTCATTTTTCACAATGTGGAACTGCACTTTATTTTGGGAGAATATCTGAAATGGTGGATAGTCAGTGATTAATGGATTCGAGAACTGTTTTCAGTTTCAGCTCAGAAGAACCAATTAGCAGGAAAAATGGGCAAGTGGAATGTTTCAGGAGGATAGAATTGAAATCTACAATGTATAGAAGCTGTTTAAATATTTCTTTTTGGGAGAAATTAGAGATAGAAGAAAGACTCATTTCTGGTTTATATATGTTTTGGGCAGGACATATTAAAGAAGGTATATGGATATGTACAGGTGACAAATGAGTAAAATATTGATCTATCACGAAAGCGTATCAGATTCTAGCTCACGTGATCAGAATTATGGATCATTGGCATTCCAAGTGCATTCATGTGGCCATGCCACTCACGGAAAACCGAATTACAACAAAAAGACTAGAGCCATAATTGTTGAAGATGGGAGATTTGATGTGCTCATCTTTTAATGGTTGTAACAAGGATATGGATCACTTGTTTACAAACTGAGTTTTCATCTAAAATCACTGGTACATGAATTTAGATGAGTTTGTTTAACTCTGTCAGTGAACCAATTTATATAACAAATAAGATTGAACACAGATTATGTCAGAAGCATTCATACAACAATTTCAAAAGAAAATTCCGTGGTGGTGGTATATCTTAAAATACTAGATAAACATATTAGATTTATTAACAAAGTTAACATACTGGATGGACAATCAATATGTTTAAGAAAGAAATGGTCCGAAAGGTGAGTTTGTGGTATATGCAGTACTATTTTGTTCGATTTGGAATATCGGATTTAATAATTTGTGAAATATTGGTTTTTTAAAAGATTTCTACAAAATAAATTTTTAAAGATATTTACTTTTTTTTTTTTCAATTCAGTTGTAGTGTTCTAATTCATTGTGTTGTGTTTATGATTAATTAAATGTGCTGTATATCCAAGAATCTGAGTTTAATGTTGTAAATCTGTTCGGTTATTCTTTTCTACGGGTGAGTAGCCCACGTGCAGTCAGTCGGTTAATCAAAGTGCTTGTTGCTACTAAAAAGAAAAACTAATTGTGCCAACCGGAAGTAACATAACTCGTTGACAATGCTCGCATGCAACATGATAACGCGGCGTTTATTCAGCTTTATTGTTGATTGGGTAAATAATTATTTTTGTTTTTGAAATGTGTATATTGTTGATAAATAATTATTTTTATGTCTGAAGAAATTTTAGTCACCAAAAATAAAAAAGTGTTACAAATTCATTCATACTTTGATTTTTGTCTATTATAGATAATGAAATAGTATACGTGACACATAGATACAAAAATGTCATAAAATAGAATCATTATCAATATGATTGTTAAATAAATTAGACCAAAATATTAGTAAGTTTTCATTGGACTAATTTGTCAAATCTAAATTTCATTTTATTTGAGGATAAAATATAATTTAATCTTCATTTTTTTCTCATTTTCTTATCATGACAAATATAACATTATAATAAACACTTAATAAATAAAAAAAAATAAACATTTAGAATAAATATAATAGTAAACATAATATTGATTAATAAGTACTTACAATTTTGGTCTAACTTATAAAAAATGAGAAATTAAGTTAATCTTTACAAAATATGAGAAATCAAGTTATGAGAAATTAAGTTAATCTTTAAAAAAAATGAGAAATTAATTTAGTTCTTACAAAAAATGAGCCCTAACATTATACTTATTAATCAGTATTATATTTATTATTATGTTTATTTTAATTTATGTTTGCTTCCCCATTTTATAAAGTGTTCATTGTAATGTTATGTTTGTAATGATAAAAAAAATGGAGGAAAAATTAATATTAAAATATATTTAACCCTTAAATGAAACAAAACTTGAGGTCCGACAAATTAATTCAATGAAAAATTTCTGATATTTTGATTTAATGGAAACTTATTAATATTTTGATCTAATCTACTCGATAGTTATGTTGGTAATAATTTTTATGACATTTTCACTCATTTGTACTTAATAGACTTTTTCATTAATGATAACAGACGAAAATCAATATATGAATTGAGAACTAAAATTTGAATTTTTATCTTTCATAAATGATTTTTTTTAATATTTTACACATTAAAAATCACTATTTGATTTTATGATGAAGAAATAACAACCAAACCATGTACTGTTATGTACTTTTATGTCTTTGACATCCGCTTTGTTGGGCATACACGGGTTTTTGACCTTTTCTATTATGCTTATTAATTTGCTCATTATAATATTAGTTTAGAAATAATGAATAATTTTTTAAAACTAAACCAGTTTATAAAATGGAGAAAAGAATATTTAGAGTTTAATAATATATTATATTTTCTAAATATATGATAATATAAATATTCTAATAATTAAGGGGTGATCATAACTGTGTGATTGATATCACACTTTTATGATTTCAAAAACATAGAATAATCTATTAACATCAATATTTATCTGGTTAAGATATTGGTCAATCTAGTGTAATTTTCTTAACAATGCTAATAATTTATCCAATAAAGTTTTTATTTTATATTAATAAAATTGAAATCATAAAGAATTATAATTTTATGTTCCTGAGTTTGTGTAAACCATATGTCTTTAATTTAATTGAAACAAATAGTTGATTATATTCATGTAATGTTGAATATTGTGTCTCCTTAGCTAGCAAGGGGTTGTTGAAGTTAATAAGATTGAAATGCTTTACTTGATAATTAAAGAATTTTCTTTATAAGTCAAGATAATGTAGATCATATGTCTTTAATTTATTCCCTTTAAAAACATGTCTTTAATTTATTTGAAAAAATAGTTGAAATTCATGTAAGTTGTTTGTGTATATATCACGCTATTTTGGAACATAATATTCTCTTTCCTAAAGCATCAAGTGATTTTTTTAAGAAAATAATCACCGCTCTAATATATACAAGACTCGGTCAATATCGTTTAAAAATCATATAACAGTAGCGTTGTTAAACAACACCGAGTCATTATAAATAAAATATCTAATAGGTAAAAGTTCAATATATGGATTAAACACTTTCTAAGCAACACGGTGTTTTAGTGTCCGACAAGGGGGTGTTTTGGAGTTGGATTTACTTTTCTTCTATTTTATTCGCCAATGTTGCTTTAGCTAGTTTTCAATTTTCAAACCATACCCAGTCAAGCTAAACTATTCATCAACCACAAGAAGAAGCACTGGTCAATTCAACATTTCAAATAAGACTCTCTCCCTATGTATATGTCTGGGGCTACCATGCACCTACCTTTCACCATCCATATATACCATACAAACCTCTCATTTTATTAAAACATTTCGTCATCCAAAAACTTCAATTTTTGTACCATTGATAAGTTACTATATATCACAGCTAGAGAGCGATGGCATTGTCTAACAGGATGATCCTCTTCATAATGCTTCTAATAATCTTCACAATTTTGGTTGCTTTTCCTCAATTTGGAGCAGCTGGCAGAGCATTACAAGAAGATCAGTGGTTGAGAGAATACAATGGGCTTTTGTTGCAGTCTTTTCAACGGGGCACTCCGGTGGTATCCAGTCCAGATCCAATTCGTCCATAACAAACCTTCAAACGTGAATGCACAAGGCTAATTGAAACAAAAACATTCTTACTCCAAATTTCATAACTATTAATTCTTTTTGCTTGTGCTTGCTGAGAACCCCATAGCATGCGGGGGTCCCATGCAAGAGTATAGTTGGATGTGTATTAATTATATTCTTTTCATGCATAATTCTATTGTAATTGTAATCTAATACAATTCTTTAATTGAAACTAATAAGGACTTGGGTGATAATATAATCCCTAGCCAGTTTTTTTTTTTTTTTTTGCACAGCAAAAAGATTATATTATATTAATATAAGGTGAAACGAAAAAGCCACAAGGAGTGACCTTCCTGTCACAAGATTAATTACAACAAAATCCATACAAACCAACTATAAACAAATATCACCTCTAGCTAGCAGTGGCTCAATACAAAAGAGTCTCCCATCTTGCAATATTACACGAGCTAGTACAAAACGTAACTAAATTCTTTCACTGACCATGAACACTACCAGCCATACATGTCCCCAGAAGTACAAGGAAATTATCCTATCAATTATACAAGGAAATCCCTGGCCAGCTATATCTATATATCTATCTATATTGTCTATAAAATTAAGCAATTTATATTTAATTGATGTTTTCCCGTTCACAAAAATAATATAATATAATTGAAACAAAAACACATGTGGGTGTGTGTGACCGGCATTCTCCAACCATGGCAGATGATAAAAGAAAAGAGTGTAACTTCAATCAGAGTTGTATATTTAGTTAAGCAAATCCGAAGCTCATAAACATGCATGTTTAACACCCCCGCTCGGGCTTGCAACATTATTAAAAGATGTTGACAACATGTAATTAATAACACATAATTAAAAACCAATACTATTTTTTAAAAGTCTATGTAATCTAGGCAATTTAAAAAACCCTAGCTCTAATTGGTCAACAAAATTTTAAGTAAATAATAACAATAATAATAATAATAATAATTGATTTAATGATAACGTGATATGCATCTGCATGTTAACAAATCTTAGTTAACATGTGACGTGATATTGGGAGTGAACTTTTTGTTGCAACCAATAAATGAACAGTATATCCCAGCACTTCCAAATGTAAGGAGTTAGACGATTTAATATCACGATGGTTAATTTATTGATCATAAGCAAATGGTCTCCAATTGAAATTCCAAGGGAAAGATATACACGTTGGTAAAGTGTCAGGGGTGCCACTACATACTTTGTCAGAAATTTCTTTAGGATTATGATGGAAGAATATAAACATGTTTAATGAAGGTAAAGATAAATGGGGAGGCTTTTTTTATGTGAGAATGATAGAGGAGCCATTTGTGGAAGGATCGTGTGGTTTCCATGTCAGTGCTTCCTCCGAAGTCAGAGAAAGAAAGACATGTCATATTTTGAAGAAATTTGGTTGGATTCTAAATATTCCGATTCATATAATTTCGGGTTGGAGGAACAATTACACAAAAATGAAGGATTGGTTGATGATGAATGGAAAGGACTAGCTAATAGTATTAATGATGATAGAGTGTTGATGAATACATTCCGATCTTTGGGATCATCATATAGAGGCAGATTTTTTTTTTCTTTGAAAGGATCATATGGAGGCTGATAAAGAAATAGAGGAAGGTTTTGTTGGGTTTTCAAATTTTAAATATTAATAACGATTTGATAAACAAAAAAAAATTAAATGACCCAATCGTGAAGGAAGGGCTGCGCACTTTACATCCAAAAGGTCCGTCCAATTGTGAATAGCTTTAGGCTCTTGCTATTTCCCCTTCCCCTTGTTACTAGTACACTCCTTTTGAGTTTTTTTTTTCTTCCAAAAATTACACAGAAAATAGACTCCCCTTTGCATCATCCATAAGTCTTGCATTTCAGAAACTGTTCCCAGCGTCTCAGAGTTGCATTCCAAAAATTGTTCTAGAGATTATAATAAAATCCTCATTCCTCAAATCAAGTAATACACTCTCTCCTTTTGAAGCGAGACCTACCTATTATGATAGTACTATGTAATGGCCCAAATGTATAAATAAGTTCTCTGGTGGATGTTGGGCCTCGTAAATTCTAATGCGACAGTGTTATTCACATATCTTTTTTGCTAAGTACACCACCTGCTTATAACAAAGTCCATTCATAGGCAAGCTCTAGCATGAACTTCCATGAAGGATAACATAAGTGGACCAAATGGAGATGACCTACGAACAAAACGACAACACCAGTAAATGAATCCACATCATTGATTATAGGTAGTAGAAAATCAATAATCTTTATTAATTACCTCCAATTATTTGAGAAATTATTAGATGATTTGGGATTATCATGCTCTTTATTAATATGCATATGACATATAATAGAGCGTTATTTTTTTTTCTTGTAAATTAAAAAAATAATAATTAAGTTTATGTATTACATTACATCAGATATGGCCATAGACATGTAGTAGTTCAGGATTTTTTTTTCTATTCAAAATTGATACACATCACATTATGACTAGACAAGATCATGAACACGTGGCAGTCAATATATTTTTTTCTCACGTCCCCTCAGAAGATGTGTACAGTTTGTGAGGAAAGAGATAGCTAGAAATAGAATAGAAGATGATAAATGCAGTGAAAAAGAAAGATAATTATATATTAAAAAAAGTGTAAACAAGGTATACATGTAATTTTGATGTATATGAAAAAATGCAAGATCAAATATAAATATGTGATGCGGAAATCAATATTTTTTTTAATCAACGAAAGATATATATCATTATATGAGGACACTAAAGATACCCAAACCTAATACAAGTGTAAATTTCCAGTCATCTCCAAGGTTACAAGATATTGACATGTGCAAATCAATATGATATATGAGAAGTAATTTTGCCAAATAATACAACGAAGGACCTATGCACAATTTATAAGAAGTACTTAAATTGAATGGAGTCAATTATCATGAAAAGAAAACTTGCACTCGACGAAGTCAACAATAAAGGTGGTAATGCAGAATGGGAGATTTCCATGTTTGGTGTCTTCCCTGATCCTTCTTTTCCTTCCTCTTCATATTTGTGTGTTCTCTGGGCTAATGCCCCTCTTCTTTCCTTTTATAGTTGAGTTCTCGCAGCAAGTAGTAGGAGTATATTTTAAAATTAGCGAGGAAAACAATTGAACGGTGCTCCCGCCACCACATGCATACTGCATGTTCTTGGTGGTTATACACGTACAGCTACCTTGTCCATGTCATGTTGCAGACAAGCAAGCAATGTGTTGCCTCACTAGCGACAAAAATAAAATAAAAACATTATAAAAAGTCTGGCTGCACTTGTAATTTGGCTGAAGCGTGCAGCGTATTTCATTCAATTAGTCGATTCACTACACATAAATTCTATATACCTGCTCAATGTCTCATGTATGTTTAATTTATTCTTTTGGACTTTATTTTATCTGATGATGGAGGCTACTAGCGTATTTTAATACATCTATTAAAATAGTAGCTAATTAGCTAGATATCTTATCATGCTATATATGTGGTCAGACAAGTGGAGTTAATTTTTCTGGCATTTCAGAAAGGAAAATATAGAAATTAACACAGGTCTGAAGTTTGTGGGGGAAACCGGATTATATATATATATATATATATATATATATATATATATATATATATGGCATTCAAACCATCTAAAGGACTATTTAGAGGAATGTTATGCATTGATGTATATGGGACCTGCATGCTATCGGGAAAATTAATCAATGTTTGGTTTAGCATCAGTTAATTATTTTTAGATGTGGTGTTCCAATCCATCAGTAAGTACTCTTATATATATATATATATATATGGGTGAGTACATCTCGAGTACTCAGCACAAGTACTTTAATAATAAAAGTGCTTGTTGCTTAAATATATATAAAAAAAAAAAGAAGAAAAAAAGACGCTAATTGTGCCAACGGGAAATAACTAGTAAAATTGACAATTCGACATTCTCGCGTGCAACACGGGCGTTACGTTTATTCTGCTTAATTGTTCATTTTATGTTGGAGAAATAGCAGCCAAAATGTTAAAAAGAGTCTTTGACATCAGCTTTCCTTTTTGGGGTATTCACGTCACCGGCTTTTGACCATTTCTAGCAAATGTTTCTTAATTTCCCTTTCATAGTACTAGTTTGGTTAATAAATAAAAAATTAGTAAAAAAAAATCAGTTATTAAGTTAGTGACGAGAAAATTCACAACTTAATGCATGTTATATTGTTAAATCAGGGTATATATGTTAAATTTATTTAAAAATTAAATATATTATAAATTAAAATATATAATAATGTAAATTATAATTAAGGGATAATCATAAAAATGATAAAACTTAATTAGTCATTAATATGGTTCACTTTTGTCTGTTGAAAAACTAATTAGAATAATTTATTAACGTCAATTTTTTATTTGGCTGATTCTATTAATTACAATTGATCAGATTGGCTAATCTAGTCTACTCTTCATAACAACGTTAATAATCTATCTAACAATGGTTTTTGTTGGTATTAGACTATTTATCATAAAATTGAAATCATAAATTTAGTTTGTGAATTCTTAACTTTAAGTAACTCATGCCTTCAATTTCATTTACATGAATGTTTTTATCACATTTTACGTTTGGAAAATAATATTCTCTTTACCTGAACCAAAATTAAAAAAAGAAAAAATCACCCACAGATTACTGAGAAAAAATGGGTCTTTCTAATTTAAGACTTAGTCAATGTAGTAGCAATTCCTTAAACAAACCTGGTCATTTATATCAATATCGTTAAACAAAACTGAGTCGTATGTATATATTCAAAAGGTAAAAGTTCAATATATGGATTAAGCACGTTCTAGGCAACAGGTTTTGGCGTCCGACAACTGGGTGTTTTGGCGTCTGATTTACTTTTATTTTATTCGTTAGTGTTGTCTTAGCAATATAGTTGGCAATACCCTACCAAGTCAAGCTAAACAATTCATCAACCATAAGAAATGAAGCACCGGTCAATTCAAAATAAATAGCACTCTCTCCCTATATATATGTCTGGGGCTACCACCTACCTTTCACCATTCATACCATACAAACTGTCAATTAATTTTATTCCAATTCATTCATCATCCAAACTCAGCTTAGCGGAAAGGAACGAGAGAGTTCAAATTGAAAGCTCAAAAGAAGAGCATTTAATTTTTTGTTCCTTTGGTCAGTTACTATCACAGCTATAGATGGCATTGTCTTACAAGATGACCCTCTTCATAATGCTACTAATCATCTTCACCATTTTGGTTGTTTTTCCTCAATTTGGAGAAGCTGGTAGAGCATTGCAAGAAGATCAACAGTGGTTGAGGGAATACAATGGGCTTTTGTTGCAGGCTCTTCCACGAGGCCCTGTGAAGCCATCGAGCCCAGATCCAATTCGTCCATAAGATACCTTCAAACGTGAATACATGCATGGCTAACTGAAACAAACACGTTCTTTCTTACTCAAATTTCATAACTATTCTTTTTTGCTTGTACTCTCTGAGAAACCACATTATCCGTCGGTTCCCTTTCAAGTGTACAGTTGGCGTGTATTTATATTCTTCTTAATTTTCATATTCTATTGTAAATGTAATCTAATTCAATTAATTCTTTAATTAAAACTAAAAAGACTTTATGATAATATAATCCTAGCTACATCTACGTATTACTATATATAATGGATTGTTTTTAATTGATGGTTTCTCGTTCACAATAATAATATACTACTATATATAATCTAAACGAAAACATGTATGTGTGAGTGTGACCGGCATTCCAACCATGGGAGATGATTAAAAAAAATGTGTGTAACTTCAATCAGACTTGTATTTACAATTAAGCAAAACCGATATGTACACGTTTAATACCCTCGCTGGAGCTTGCAACCTTTATTGATCATGAGTCATGACAACATGTAATCAACACACACATATTTTTATAGTCTGTGTGTTTTAAATAATCCTTAATTAGAAAACCCTAAGTCTAACAGGTCAACATATTTAAGTGAATAATAATAATTAAAAACTTTTAATCCTTTAAATATGGTTAAATTTAGCTACATAGTTTTCTAATATTTTTTCTTAGTTTTAATTTTATGCTCATAAGAATTTAAAGTTATTAAAAATGATTCCTATAAATATTATGTTGACATCCCTCGTGATGCCATGTTAACAGATCTTAGGAAACATGAGACGAATGTTTGGGTGCATTTGTGGTTTTATATTTATTTGATCTATTGTAATTGGATTAGATTAGTTTATGAACATTTTTTTGTTTGTCAATAGATCATTTATTGAGAATGTCTAGCAACACTTACAAAATACATAGAATGCTAAACAGAGTTTACAACAGTGTACCATATATCATGCATCAATGGCGGATTAGACACATACGCTGAAAACTAACAAAGTTTAGCAACCTGAACATACAAACACAAGAACAGTGAAGAGAATACACAGAAAAAACACATTCGCCTACTACAAGGAACCTACATATTGTGATAATATATGTCCTAATGGCCCAAATGTGTAAATATGGTCACTGTTGGACATTGGACCTCACAAATACGAAGGCTCTGACAAGGAGGATAACATAAGTAGCACAATGGATAGAGGTAACTTTTTTGACAAAGAGAAAATCAAGGCATTTAATTGATAATAGTGTTGTAGAAACCAGTAGGAATACTATGGCAAACTGCGAGTCTAGCATGATATATTGCAGGCTTTGCAAGAACATGAGCTACAATATTATCCTGTTGAGAAGTATATATATATTGAGCCTATCCACAATGACTTGGCAATCCATCTCAAAGAAAACATGAGTCATGGATAGCATAAAAGCCTCTTTGTCGTCTCTGAAGCAGACTCTCCAGCTGGTCAAATTGGCCTCTTGATTAAAAGCTGCATCGAGATTAAATTTCACAAAACCCGGATGATCGAGCAATTGGTCTGGTGCATGACTTCCTCAAATGTCTTTTGCAGCTACCCAATCTTACAGAAACTTGCTGTAATGCTGCGCTGATAACTGTTTGTTCTCCCACAACTTATCGTTCCTTAGGATCGCAAAAGTCGATTGGGCCGTTTCAATAATAATTGAGGACAACTCCTGCAGCAGCTAGCCCCTGTGTTTGGCAAGTCTCATGCATGGGCAGAAGTGCATCCAAAGAAACTATGCCAAGCAGATTCAAGACTAGAACATTCAATACCTCTCTCGCCAAATTTGATCCTGGTTGGAATGATGTCTCTTGGAGGAGCTTTCATATTTCAAATATGGAACCAGTCCCCTCTCACACAGTGTTCGGAGACATCAATATAACTTCCTCCATAAACACTCTTAAGCACTCCTTACAGTACACAGGAGGGTTTTCAAAATTTCAATGGATAGAGGTAACTTGAGAACAAAACATCAGCACCAGCAAAATGAATCCTCATTGTTATTTACTGGGAATACGAATTCAATAGGATTGTTATTTGTTAAGACGTATAAATAATATTAAAGTGTGAGAAGAGCATCGTATTCATGAGAGTTGTGCTTTAATAACTATATATGCAACCAATTAATTAATTTTTTTAATCAATAATTAATTTTACGCTACTACTGAACTATGCTCCTGGCACCACATGGATAATTGCATACTGTTCTCGATGGTTATACACAGCTTGTACATGTTGCAGACAAGCAAGCATTGTGTTGGTGCACTAGCGACAAAAAAAAACATTATAAGAGTCTGTGTTAAAGAATATATATCCACTTAGTGATTCACACATTTTATATGATAATAATTAATAAAATAGTCTGTGAATAAAGAATATATATCCACGCGCGTACTCTTAATAATCGTCTGTATAATGTCTTTCAAAATAGGTGGTCAATGTCTCGTTTATGTTTATTCTTGGGACTTTATCTGATGATGGAGGCTAACGTACAAATTTCTTTTGAGAGGAAAAGACTTACTCATTTCATTAAGAATAATGGAAGCAATAAAACTTGGTACATGATTAAAGGTGTGGCAAGAATCATAAAATCCTGATGCTCTATGATTTACTTGCCGCATGGAAAAACTCACCAAAGACTTTGGGAATTGGGATAAATAAGCCTTACAGTTAGAGATAATAGAATGAAAATCTCAAAAGGCCTTTACATTCATGAAAAATAGCATCCGCTACTCCTTTGCAATCGACTTCGAAGTTAACATTTGATAAACGCAGATCAGAAGTCCAATTCATTGCTTGCCAAAGACCCCATGCTTATGCAGTTCTCGGGTCAGGTACTCCAGTAAAGTGAAGGGTTATCGCACCAATATTCCCCATGGCGACCTCGGAGGCAAATGCCTACTCCAAACGTGCTGTTATCCTTGAAGAGTGCTGCATCCACATTGCACATGATCAAGCCTTGACGTGGTGGCTGCCTGCCAAGGTTCGGTGGCTGGTTATGCTTCTGTGAAGTGTCTGATTTTCCTTTTCGAGCATGGCACCATTCAGTGTAAGACTGCATTGTGAGTTTGATGGAAACATAATATGTTCCTGCAAGTCTATATGATTCTAGATCTTGTCGTTTCTACGTCGCCAGATACACCAAAGTAGCATAGCAAATCTTGATGCCACTTCGGTGGAGAGATTTTGCAGCAATTTGAACACCGTATCAGTCAAGGTTGTAGCGTTGTTGATGTCTTGCGAGATCTGAGTTCAGATTCCAGAGACAAGCCAGAATCGTTGAACTTGTTGACACCCAAAAAACACATGCCACGAATTTTCTAGATTGGATTGGCAATACTCACATAAAATATAGCAATGTACCCCTCTAGATTGAAGACGTTGTCTTGTTGGAAGGCAGTTCTTTAAATCAATTCTATTTTTTAGCATTACTATAAGTCTATAAAAGTATGCTAATTCAAATATGTAATTTAATTTACATGAATGTTATCATGTTTTACATTTGGAACATATAATATTATCTCTACCTAAACCAACTGTGAATTAAAAAGAAAGAAAAAAAATCCACAGATAACAGAAAAAGGGGGTCTTTCTAATATATGACTTAGTCAATATTGTTATAGAAAATCTGATAACAGTAGCGTCGTTAAAGAAAACCCGATACATTTATATCAAATTCATATATATATATATATATATATATATATAAAGGTAAAAGTTTCAATAAATATATAGCTTAAGCACTTTCTAGAGCAACAGGGTGTTTTGGCGTCTGAATTAGTTTTATTTTATTCGTCAATGTTGCTTTAGAGCTAGAATTCAATATTCAAACGATACCAAGTCAAGCTAAACAATTCGGTCAATTCAAATAGCTCGCTCGACCCTATATATATATATATATATATATATATATATATATATCTTGGGGCTACCAATCTACCACGTACCTTTCACCATATATGCATACAAACTCGCATTTAATTTTATTCCGATCCGTTATCCAAAGTCAGCGGAAAGGACATTTAAAGTTCTAAAGAAGAGCATTTAATTTTTTGTTACATTGATCAGTTTAAAGTTACAGCTATTACTATATATAACAGGAAGAGATGGCATTGTCTTATAGGATGATCCTCTTCATAATGCTACTAATATTCTTCACCATTTTGGTAGCTTTTCCTCAATTTGGAGCTTGCAGAGCATTACAAGAAGATGAGTGGTTGAGAGAATACAATGGGCTTTTGTTGCAGTCTCTGCCACGGGGCCCTGTGAAGCCATCCAGTCCCGATCCAATTCGTCCATAAAAAGCCTGCATGCTGCATGCATGTACTAATTGAAACAATTTCATAACTATTCTTTTTGTTTGTTTGTAACACAAACCTATATTATTATTCTTTTCACATTCTTTTTGTATGTGTAATGTTCTTCAATTAATTGAAACTAATTAATAAGACTTTGTGATAATATTATCACTAGCTACATGCATCCAAGGATTATCTATAACATTAAGCAATTTATAATTAATTAATGTTTAATTTCTCGCTCAAATTGTAGTATAATTGAAACAAAACATGCCTTCATGATATGTATTACCGGCATTCCAACCATGGCGCGCCCATGATGAAATATGGTTGTAACTTCAATCAGACTTGTATTCACAATTAAGCAAAACTGAAACCCAAACACACGTTAAAACTCTTGTTCAGCTCGAGCTTATAACATTAAGATATCATGACCACATGTAACTGTAATTATAACCCACACATACACACATGAGAAGGGATCATATTTTTCTACGATCAAATATACATGTGTGGGACCACTTGAACACAAAGTTATGTAGAATAGTTGTTTCATGCCATTTCTAATCAGGACTTCTCTCTCTGTCATTTTGTGCCTCGTCGTCGCAATGGGGGCTTCGTTGTTTCACTAGGATGAGAACTAAGATGCGAATGAGTGGTGAAGGGTAGCGATTAGGTACTTTCGCCATAAACCAGCTCACCTAGAATCTTGAAATCGAACCATGAACCTTCACCCGTCAAACATCACAATCTTCTCCGTGACGTGCCTCATCGTTGATCTCACTTTCCGTTATGTATATAGTGACCTCCAAGGATTGCTTGTACATTTAATCATTTTTATACCAAGTGTGAGTAGTTGTTTACACTCATTTTATGTAACAAGAGTAATCAGATTTGGAGAGTCGTTAATTATGGGTGGTTTGGTGACATTATATTGTTGCCAGACAAGATGGATATGCATTTTCTGTAAAATTGGGGGTGGCAATAAATAAAAGAGGAGGGAAAGGGAGAATGATTGTATGGACTGCAACAATTTGGATTCTCTGGAAGACATGAAATTCATGCGTGTTCAGGCAAGGTGTATTTGATCACCAGAAGATAACTCAAGACATCCAATTTTTTTTTTTTCGTGGCTATGGATAAAAAAACTTGTTGAAAATTGATGCAGTCTCCTTCTTCCAATGACAACTAAACACGAGTCTCTGTCTCATGCAGATTCTATTTGGTCATGCGGATCAAGCTAATCTCTCATTGAGCTAATTTTGAAATGTCCACGTCAACTATCCAAAGCCAATAGCTCTCCCGCTGCTCAAGTGGTATATAACAACTGTATATTCATTGTAGGCATGCAGGGTGCAAATTCATTAATTTCTGCATGATATTGCTTTTGGAAATCTGCTATCTTGAAGTTCTGATTGGTTGGTTATGTCAAGGTTGACATGGGTGGGTAGTTTTAAATGGTAGGGACAAATTTGGCAAGTAGCTGAGTTATTGCTATGAACGTGGGGACTTGAGAGAGGTTTTGATGAATCAACTTGGGGTTATGGAATAATTATATTTGGATATTAATATCCTCCCGTAACCTTGAATGATCAATGTGATTACTGGTCTTGTGGATCAGTTATTGTAAATAGGTTGGGTACCTTTGTGCCCTTTACAATTAATAAATATTTCTGCTGAATTAAAAAAAAAAAAACTCTTCGAAATTGGGGTTATAAGTTTTTATTTAGTTGGGTTGCAAAATGTAAATAAAGTTTGTTTAATTGATTATTAAAACTTTAAGATAAATTTTCTAAAAAACAAAGAGTTAGCTAATATTTTTATCATATTAAATAATTTAATAAAAAATAAAATGATATTTTTATCCAATTTTATGGAAAAATTCCAACCAACATACAAACACTACATAGATAATGAATGTGCAACAACATTTTTTCGTTCATTGTTTTTCGCTGGTCCATTCAAAGCTGGCTTAATTAGGTATGAATGCGAAATCCACCTGATGGTGGTGCAGGAGCCTTTGGAAGCGACCGAGAAAGAAGCTTGTATTCCCTCGGCCACTGACGATGTAATAATAATGGCCTGCAAGCTACTCTGGACTCAGGAGAAGCAACAAAAATGGTGAGCATGATAAGCAGAAGCTGCAGAACTGTGAAGAGGAACCTTCTGTAAGACAAAGCCATGTTTATATTCTCTTTAAGTAATTGAAACAAAAGGAAGCTTTTGAAGGAGTTCAATTCTTTGGTGGAACTACAATGTTAGTGAGTTTGTACTCAAGATGTATAATGTTGTGTTGGGGAAGGTGGACATACACAACACATTCATTTAAAATAAACAGTATATTGACATTGTTGTTTCTATCATAGCTTGGAAAATTAGAACCGCAAACCTCGGACTCTTAAATGCCTTCCACGTACCACGTGTGTTTGAGAACGAAGACAACTAAACTTGGTCAAGAGAATAAAACTAGGTTAAATATGATATTAATTTTATAATACCTTTCACCTTTTTTTTTTTTGTGTGAATTACAATACTTCTCACATGGCTACATGTTTTTGACTTGAATATATTTTCTGTAATTTAATATATATTTTTTATTTATGTAAAAAAAAATTTAGTTTTATGTGTTTGTTTTATTTTTATCTTAAAAATATTATAGATAATTTTTTTATTATTTAAAATATTTTTTATGATTCAAAAGTACTTTAAAAATGAAAAAAAATTACAAGAATTAGAATAATTTTTTTTATAGGAACAAAAACGAAAAAAAAATTACATATACCAAAAATATATTTAAATTTTTTTAATTATAATTTCTTTATTATTTCGGTTTTCCAAATTCCAATCCCAAAAATTTAGGGCAGATCGATTAGATCTTGGCTTTTTAATGCCCTAATTCATATTATATATATAAGCTTATTTTACGTGACCATACAACTTAATCTCTTATTCAAGTGACTATTTGGTGTTATGTAATAGTAATAGCCATACTCATTGTCCTGGTTTTATGCTCCGCAAACAATAATTATTGCAACATCAAACTTTTGGGATCTCTTCAAACACATCATAATTGTAATTATGGTCGAATGAAGCACATATGCCCTTATATAATACAGGGCCTTCGTGTCATAATTGTTCACTTATACATCTAAATCCATAATTAGATTACTCATTCCTGTATAAGGGCCCTTTGATGACATAAAGTCCCAATCCAACTCATAATATAAAGAAATTGAAAACTTGATGACTCTGCTGCTCTGCATATGCATATATTGCAGCATTTGGTGTGTTTTCACCTTCTCACGTTAATTTTCCTTGCTTTGCCCTGACACGAGGCTCACAAATCACAATGAAAAGAGTACGGTCAACGGGTTCCTACCAGCTACCTAGTATAGCATATTTGGAGATAATAGACTTGATTATAAATCTTGATTGTAATTACTTTAAAGCAATCGTTTAGGCATTTAAACAAAAAAAAATCGTTTTTATTAAGTATCAATTCTACAAAAATTTCATATAATGAAAAAACTAATAAATATTTCATCATTTTATTTTACAATATAAAATAAATAAAAGTATTAAAAAGTTTAAAAAATTTACATTTTCAAAATTAAAATTATATTTAAATCAACCACAATTATATTCTAGTAATATTCCCCGTTCAATTTGTTACTATCAATTTAATTAGCTGAAAATTACCAACAATTATTTACGGTCACCATAGGGTCATATATGGAATGAATAGAAGGTTGGCGACATCACCAACAAATTCTTATACGGTATTCAATCTTCATTCAATAACTGTGGTATATGCCATGCCTCGGCGGGTGCAAGGAAACAGCAACTGCATCATGATCGAAAGTTATTATGGATCAGATGGTATCATGGTTTCGTATTTCTTGTCTTAGAAGGCACCATCTTTGTCTACCTACAACGTCAACTAGGTAGAAAAACGTATCACATTTATTTAATGGACCACAAAACTTACGATACGCATGAATCAGATAGCATCTAATTTCAATTTTCTGATTCCTGGGGTAACTACGTCAAAGAAACTAATAAGTATTTCTGTGAAATTTAGCTGAGCTCAAATGACTTTCCTTTTGAGGGGGGGAAATTAACCGACAGGTGTATGATTATGTATTAATGATTTTAAATAATTCAAAAAGTAATTAGATTTGTAATCTAATATCAGAAATTTACTTATAGAAATAATAAAATAATACAATAAAATATCAATCAATTTTTTAAACATGTGAAAAGATAACAAATGTTGATCTAATTAATAAGGAACAAATTCATATTCTAAAAAAAAATCGAGTTCAATTCTTAGTATCCATATGAAAATTTGGTTGATCGGTGATCTGTAAATACCTCTATACACATTCTTTGGGATTCATATTCCAAAAAGAAATCAAGTTCAATTCTTGTTATCCATGTAAAAATTTGATAGATGGATAATCTATAAATACCTTTATAAACACTCTTTGAGTCTGCTTTGATTTGGTGAGTCTTCAAAACCCTACTCACCTAAGCATTTATGAATTAAAAAAAGTAAAATTTTTATAGATTTAATTTACTTCATAAGAATTTTTAGCGTGCTGCCTTTCAAAATTGGAGTAAAATGGGACAATATGAAGGCTTCTGAAGTTAGCAAGGCTTAACCCTAATGCAAGTGTTTGCATTAGTTTATTTTATGTTTAAAGAAATTATAATCAAGATTTTTCAAAAGCTTTTTTTCTTAAACTGCGTTTTTTCTATAATTTAGGGAAATCTAAATGTGTACGAAAAATGAATATTTTAATAACCTTTTGTAAATGTGAAGTGGATGTGACATGGAAGATGCCGAGATGTGTCCCAAGTAATTCTACACTCGTACTAATTCAACTCGAGTATAAAATCAAGCAACTTTGCAAGTTTCACTCATTTCTTTATCCATTACAAATATTTCACTACTTCAGGATTGCAACACTAGAAAAAGCTGATAATATACGTCACTTATATCCAAATTTAGATGTTATCAACTAATACAAAGTGAATGCCCCGATCAAGACATTCTACATACAGAAATATACAAATAAGCCACCTACATGGAATCTGGCGGATCAAATGATGCGATACACAATCAATTTGGAAGTGATCCCTATACTATACAAATAGGATGCAACATTATTCATAGACAAACTGAGCTCAATACAGCACTATTAATATCTATAGGGTAATGGAAAGGTGATTTTGCAACAAGCGATCTCCATGTCTTCTTTTTTTGGGTCATATATTTGAATGAACAGAGTTCCTGCCCTCTTATGTTGTCTGGACCTTCGTGTTTCTGTAAAATCAACAACACATAAATGTGTCACTACATACAGCTCCCCGTCTAACACAACAACACCAAAGGACGAATTGTAAGGAGCTTTTCTTGGCACACGAGACTCGTATAGCCAACGATTTGAAGACATGTCATATCTGCATTCGTCATGAAAAGAAGTCAAAGACAGATTTTACAACTTCAGAAGTTTTGGAATTGTAATTAACAAGTAACAAGATGAGCCCATCAAGAATGTTGCATGATCACTACTCAAGTAGGTGGATTACAAGCAGTTCAGGAATGCAATGGGGTGGGGGGCGAATGCACAAGAATCAATTAGGATTTGTGTTTTAATGAATATTAGCCTATTTGTTAAAAAGCAAAAGGCCATTTACGGTAGGCAAACTTGATTTCAACAGCTAAGAAATCATCATGTCGGGAAAAATCTGATGAGTTTCATATTAAACATCATGAAATTCTTCCAACTTCAAATTTTTTCTCAAAAGTGATTCTACTTTACCATCCAAACAGAATTATTCTTCAAAACTCCAGTCTTCAAATATTCTCAAAAATTAATCATTTTTTCAACATCAATTCTTTCAAAATCAAAAACCAAATGGACCTTATACATAATAAAAGGGATAAAACAATGTATATCTGTTGGCGAGCATTCCACTTATGGTCTACTAGATGACTCATAAGCAAGCTAAGTAACCATATAAGTATTTGATTATCTCAAAGCGTCTTAAAGCAAACACTTATCATGATTCTTCCTAAACATTGAATAAATAGAGCCCAAATAGCCTGGCAAGAGACAGGAACACTCCCCACTGCATAACCATTGGTCAGTTAAGCAAAACTTTTGATCATGCTTGACTCATTTGTCCATTTTGTCAAGATCCATCAGAGTAAAAAAAAACACAATTTTTCAATTTCAAAAAATTATAAAAATAGATTGTATACACATGCAAAAGTTACTGTGTGGATTAGAAGCATTTGGAACAAATTTCTATTATCCTATATGCCAGTGCCATGTCTTCATAATTAGAATTTCATGTGTTTTATATTCAAGTCACTCCAAACTTCAAGGGATAATCAATTTCAATTTCACAAACACCAGAATAATTTATAATTTATTCTACACATTTTACACTTCACACTACAGCATTCATTTCAACATCAACATCAACAGCACCTTTAACTCAAGCTAATTGGGGTCGGTGGTAGATGAATCCAATTATAGATACAATTAGGTTTGAAAAAGAAAAAAAAACACTACAGCATTCGTTTAACTGAAAATCAGCATTCATTTAACTGCAAATATTTTCTACACTGATTGACAGACACAAGACACAACTATTGACTACACACATAATTTTTTTTTCCTAATAACACATACTGGTTGCCAGAAAACCGCAATTGATTATAGTTTATAGAGCCTAGTTTCTAAGTGGTAACATGATGAAAGTAGTCTAACCACTACCCTTTTGTAACTCGTTAGCATTAAACCTAAGACCTATACACAACACTAAACCCAAATCTGCATCTGCCCAATCTTGATATTATAGGGTACATATTAAACAAGACAAATATATTGGACCTAGTGGAATAAGGTTTTGTTGTTGTTGCAAGTAGCTAAACACATGTTTAACATGGGGTACATATAAATTGCACAAGTATCTAAACATATGTTTTAATAAGTTCATAATGCAAATAAACAACCCATGTGTACGATACAAGATCACAATTGCAACTACAAGTTTATAGTCATAGTACATTAAGGAGTCAAATTTGGGCTCTTTATTCATCAAATCAAATAAATCTGAAACTTGTCCTTTTCCCTATGTCATTTAGTTAGTTTGCTTGACAATATTTTAAGATCATGTAATGTGTATGAGCCTTATAATAACAAGACAAAGGCCTCTAACAGTCTAACCTACCAAAGACAAGACAAGCCTTCTATGAAAACAAATGCTTCTAGGTTCCAACTACTAAAGACAAACCAAGTGCTAGCAAGACAGAGGACATAAATAGAGAAACACAGCTCAGAAACAATAGCTGCAACCAGGAAAACCAACACTCAGTTCAGTTCAAGTAACACAAACTGAGAAACCCAGCAGACAACACATGAACAACAAAACACACAAACCAGAAACAGGGGAATCAAAAAACCAAAAATTCAGTCTAGAAGTCCCACATCCCGAAAATGTTGATCAAAGTTACATCATCACCCATCTCAAATTATCAATTACACTCCGTTGTTGAGCTGAAGTAACATAGCACCATAGGCTACCCAAGGACACATTCCACTTCAGTCTTGTAGTTTTTGAATGGGGCATGAATTTGAAAGGAAAAGGTGAAATTCGGTACCAGTACGCTGAACGGGGTGGTTTAAGTTGAAGTGAGTGAGTTTCGGTGGGCTGGACATGGTAGTATTTTGTTCAGCCCAATCCATTAACAAGCTTTTGGTACAAATTTGAGAATAGCTAGAAATGAAGATTCAGTGATCTTTTCAAAGTAAGATATGATTGTGTTTTTACCTAAGAATAGGATCACAGAATCTGACACAACATGGAGTATGACTTTAACTACCATGCACCAAATAACTGCCTAAAACGAATTTCTTAGAAGAAAATCTACAACTAACACGTATAATTGACAGCTCAAGCTTGACAAAAAAGGGAAGAAGCACCCATACCAAACACAAACTTGTCCAACAAACAACACAACAAAGCATACTTACATAGTAAAATCATTATCCATGAATAAAACTTGAAACACACATTAAGAACTAGTTTAAATCACAAGCCAAGATGATTATGCCACCCCCCCAACCTTTTTCGTTTTAAGAGAACAGCATAAACATCTAACACACTTGTTCCAATTCTAATCAGCAACACCATAATACAAAACAACACAAAGAATGATCCCCAATAGTAAGTAAGCCAACCAGCGTCCTTTCTTTTCACAACATCAAAATTCAACAATAACAACCAGAATAATCTAATCAATGTAACGTAATGCACAAGCATAAGCACAAACTCAAGAGCTATCAATTACCAATAGCAATTAATTAATTAAGCATGAAAATACCTCAAAATCTCATTCCCATCAAGCATGAAAAGCATGGGGCATCCATTATCATCAACCACAACAATCTTCCCAACCCTGACCTTCTCCCCATCCCCCCCACATATCCCCAACCTCTCTCCACACGCCACTATCCAATCCCATCACCACCGCATCCCTATAATACTCATCCACCGGAAACACCCTGGAAATCGTCCTCGACGTGCCGTACCCTCCCATCACCCAGAACTCCCTCCCCTCCCCTCCGACAAACCCGACACACCCCGCGCGAGACCCGGGAAGATTCTCCATCGGCACCCACCGGTCCCTCCCCACCTCGTACCGCTCCGCCGACCGAATCCTCGACCCGGCCGCCCCGAACATCGTATGCCTCGAACCCCCGCCGGCCACATAAATGCTCCCGCGGGCCGGAACCACCGCGCACGCGAAGCTCCCCCTGGGAGACAGCATCGGGGCGCGTGGCTCCCACGAGAAGTCGTGGAAATTGAACCTGAACGGGAGATATAATGTTGGTTTAGTGATAAAAGAAGAAGGTAAGGAGAGAGACGTCGGGTTCGAATCCTCACTAACAATATTAAGGTAATAGAGGAGAGGTCGGGGTTGAAATATCTGCTAACAAAAACTAATAATAAAATGGGAGAGGTTGGGTTCGTTCGAATCTCTGGTAACAAAAACTAACAATACTAATTACTAACATATGTCGATAAAAAAAAAAAACTGAACCTGAACGTGGCGGAGGACGGGGAAGGGCGATCGATGGGGAAGGAGCGCGTGTCGAAAAGGGACCCACCGAGGACGTAGAGGTGGGGCCCGACGGAGACAGCGGCGAAGTTGCAGAGGCCGTACACGTGGGGGTTGCAGGGCATGGGAGGGAGCGGGCACCACGCGAGCGCGTTCGGATCGAAGAGAAAGGGTGAAGCGAGTGAAGGATCTTGCGGGAAGATGCAGAGAAGGTGGTTGCGTTTGTTCAGCGAGGCTAAGAACGATTTCGAGGAGAGGAGCAGTTTCCATGATTTGCATGTCGCTTTGAGCCTCCCGTGGTGGGAGTAGGGGACCTTCGATAGGATCGACGCCGCGACGTCGTTTGGAAGACCCGGGATTAGCGTCGCGCCACCGCCACCGCCGCCGCTGTCCCAATCGGAATTCATGTTCGGTTAATTGGTTTGTGGTGTTGTTGTCGTCAACGCTGCGCGCGTTTGCATTGCCGTGTTCGTTTCTTTTCTACTATATGCTTCACTTTGTATTGAGGGGCAAAAAGATAATACGCTTTTTTTTCGGGTTTTTTTTTGAGCAAGACAGTGGGGTGGGGTGGGATGGGATGGGAGTCGGAATCGAACCAACAGTTGGACCTTTCTATGTTCCATCTAAGGTCGTATCTTAAACTCTTATGTGTGTCTGTGTTTTTACATGTTGGTTTTTTTAGGACAAATAATAATGATTAATTTGTTAATGAAAATGATTGAATTTTTTATTTTTTTAATCATTTAATCAATTTTATATTTTCATTTTTACATTGAATTGATTGATAATTTAATTTAAGGTTCATAAAATGTTAAAGTAAAAAATGTTAGCTAAAATTATGCAAGTACAAGATAGTTTATTAAATTTATAGAAAAATGTTTAAATTGTAGTATTTTATTATTTTTTAAACAAATCAACAAAAAATATTGTTGTTAATAGAAACTTCAAAAAACTATGAAAACAAAAGTTTGTCTTAATTAAGATAAAAAAATATTTAGGCACAATATTTATATTGATATAGGATATCTAGCTATTTCAATACAAATAAATATTGTATCTTTTAATCATTGACATAGCTAGATTTTTTATTCTATCCAGCAAAAAAAATTAGTTATTTCAATGATTGAAAAATAAAATATTGTATTATCATTTTTTAAGTATATTTTTTATAAGTTTTTATAGACTCAAGTAGAAATACTCTTTTTAACAAGTTTCTTCTAGGTTCACACGCATTGTTTTTAGAAGAAAAAGAAGGAAAAAAAATTATCCTCGTCCAATAATAACCTTTAATTAAAAAATCAGCGGTTGATATTTTATTTAATTTTAATTTGAGTTAAAGGTGCTGATACGATGATAATATTTTATTTAATTTTGTATTTTATTATTATTATATATATATATATGTATTTGAATTTATAAAAATTAATTTATAATCATTGATTGAAAAAATCAACGAAGTCAAGTGTATATTATGCTTTAAAGTGCATATTTTTACCTTAATTAAAATAGTCAAATCTTATTCTCTAAAGTGCACATTCTTATTTTAGAATAGCCAAATCCTGACAATAAAAAAATATATATAATTGTTCTTCATCTCTTACTATATACTATTCACACACAAAAAACCTCTTACTATATACTTAATTAGAAATAATGTACGATAGGTAATTAGGATCGCATCAGCAAAAAAGGTAATTAGGATCGGAGTTAATGTAAATTCTTTTATTCAATTAAAAGCAATGAGTGATTTCTTATCTTTATTTATAAATTGTATTCTTCTTGAGAGATCTTTAGACCTTGAGGGTGCTTATTCTAAAAATACAAACGCTTGATGCATTTATTCATTTTACTGCATATTTAATTATTTTGAATGTAATCATTGTATCTAAAAAATCTGTGTTACGTACTTTTGTTCCTCTGGTTGACAATAGGTAGAATATTTTCCATTGTTCATGTGACAAGTTAACTTTTTTTCCAATGCTTAGGACTGCTATATTTGTAGAGTTTAACCTTGATAGATATTGTCTTATTTTGTCCAACAACAGAGAAATGTTCAACGATCCTCAAATGAGATAGTCTTTAAACTTGTCGAATAGTCATCGCAAGATGTAGTCTTCATATTGTTGTCACTTGTCACATATAGTCTTAATTAATTAGGAATATTTCTCACGCGATTGTATATCTTTCTAACAGATGAACTATCACAATATGATCCTTGTACACTTAGATCTAAGTTGGATTAGCAATAGGTATATATATACATATTATAGCATATTTTGTTTGTCAAACATTGAAACCATAAGGTTAAACTTATTGTTCACTGCACTTGTTGCAGGAAGGCAACTAGTGTGATGATGCACGAGCAAAGACTTGCGATCTATCATCTCCTTCAAATTGCTCCTTAACACGCCCTGGGTTGGTTCTTATGTTGGTCGTGGATGCTGTTGGATAGCATTCTTGCACATTTTGTTTTTGCCCTTGCTA
This sequence comes from Glycine latifolia, assembly GCA_013407115.1. Taxonomy (NCBI): domain Eukaryota; kingdom Viridiplantae; phylum Streptophyta; class Magnoliopsida; order Fabales; family Fabaceae; genus Glycine; species Glycine latifolia. The sequence goes on from CM023943.1 coordinate 25,383,927, forward strand.
TTTTTTCTTGTTTTTTGTCTTTCTTGTCTCCATTTACCTAAACAAAAAACTAATATTTTTTTTCCATAAAGGTTAAACCATCTTTTCCTTAACAATCATTAATACAAAAATCACTTTTTACATTGATAATCTACTATTATTCATAGAAAAAAAAACATATGTAGTACGAGGTTGTGACATTTTTTTAATATTGGGATGAACATTCTAGATTATTAGTTACAAAAGAAGTGACCTAAAAACACTTTCCAAATTGATTCTTTAGCAACCAATTTAAAATGTTAATAACCAATAAGAATTATACTACATAATGCCATAGCCAATTAGGTCATATATTTAAACAAAGGATAAAAAACTTGTGTAAGATAGAATTCTTAAACCCCTAAATTTAACAATTTTTCAAGTTTTGAATATAGTGCATAAGAGGAAGTAGACCGACATTACGGTGTTACAACTACCACATTTAGGTCTTTTTTTAGTCTAGGAATGCTCCATTTTAGATATTGAAAATAGTTTATTTTTGAAAAGTTAAGAAAAAATATATAAAACACTCTTATTTGTATAAAAAAAAGTTTTTGAAAACACTCCCGTTGAAGAATGACGGATAAAAATGTTCTTGTTCAATATTGTTGTTCTAATTATATATATAGATGGATAAAAATTAATTTTAACTTATTTAAAATTATCGAGAATATTATTCTTGGAGTAGTTTTTTGTGTTTTTGAGATATAAATGGAAAGTTTTAAAATCTCTGCAGCCTGAATTGCCTAGGGGCTCATTTGTCACTACCTAGTCTGGGGGACAATTTCGGTCACACCATTTATATTCAGCACTTCCATAATTACATAGGATACCTTTTATTGTATTTTAGAAAATTCATTTCAAAATGTAAATTTATATTTTGGAATGGGTTTTTGTGAATGTAATAAAAGGTGCAGGATGTAAACATGGATGCTGGATACAATAGTCTTTGGTCAGGTAAGCTTTTTTTATCTTTTTGGGGCGTTTGTTGGGCCTAAATGGACAACATTTGATTTATCAGACCGAGTTGCTATAGGTATCATTTCATTTGTTATTGGGCTCTACCAAGGACCCCTTTTTCTATTCTCCTCGCTTCTTACGAAATTTTGATTGTTGTGCAACCATTTTTGTATTTCCTTATCATAATAAAATCATGATTCCATTATAAAATATACAATTACTCCTATCACTGAATTATGATTTAGTTACACAATCATTTTCGTATCCCCTTATCACAATAAAATCACAATTTTATTGTAAAATATATAATGGAATCACATTATGTTATATTTTTTTGTCAACTCAAACATTACAACAAAATCACCACAATCTAGTTGTTTTTTTCTTTGACAACCCTTAATATAATGGAATCATGATTTTATGGTGAAATATTCACTACACAACATAATCATGATTTCATTGAATTAAAAAAAATTATGATTTTATTGTACTATTTTTTATATAAAAAAATTATGATTTATCCTTTAAAGGGTACAATGGAACCACAATTCTATTGTATTATTTTATAATAAAAAATTATGATTGTACCATATAATCATGATTTTGCAGTGTCTTTCAATTAAACTTAAAGATGAAATCGTGATTCTATTGTCTATTCTAATGAAACATATAATAAAATTGTGATTTTATTGTGATTTTTTTAAACCTAAAAAAAAGTAACAAAATTGTGATTTCCTTATCTATTTTTTCCAGAATAAAATATAAACGGAATTGAGATTCCATTTTAGATAGTTTGAAACAAAATCACCATTACGTTGAACACAAATTAGTGAAATAAAAAGGATAGCTTAGAGGAGTTGGGGAAGGAGAGGAAAAATGATTAGACGCGGGTTGGGAGGTGAAGGAGGAGAATTGGGAAGAAGTGGAGTTGGGGAAGGGAAGGAGAAAGTTTGGGGAAGAGAGAAGAGAGAGAGAGAGTGCCAAGAAGGGCGGCATGGAGAAGAGGGGGAGTTCAAAATTTTGAAATGAGGAATAAAATGAGATTTTCACAGGGAGGTTAGTGGTCAAAAGCAAATTTTGTAAGATTCAATATAGTAGTTTCCTATCGCACTAGAGTGTAGAGACTAACATTTTTATAAAAAAAAAGAAGTTGACGATTACAAATAGACATTTACTTTCTGTATTTCTCGAATTATTTTCTGCACTTATATTGGAATGACCAATCTGAAAGTGAAGGAAAACAAAAATTCCCTTACAAACGTGGCAAATTCCTGTGTCCAGAATCAGGGCTGATGAAATGCCTCTGGAAATCTGCTAGTTCAATGTTTTGATTATTACATTTAGCACATCAACATTTGTATTGGGAAGATAATAACTGAACTATCATTTGCACTTTCTATCACGTGGATATATTTTGACCATTTAGGAATAAGAATAACTGCTTTTACTTGTGATCATGTCATCATAATTTAATCGAAATTTTTATAATAAATGCTTGTAATTAATTTCAATAATTTATTTATTTTTCCTATGACACTTCTGGTGGAAGTATATCCTTGAGCATTTTGATCTCTAAATAAAAGATGTGTGGTTAGTGCTGGGAAGGTGGAGGGTTCAAATACAAAGCATGTATATTATAGATATTTATAAATTAAAAAATAAATTAAATTAGAAATTGTCTAATCATAGCTCAAATTATAATGCTCAAACGAATCGGAGCATCATTCATAGAATATATATCAACTCAGATGTACAAGCCCTAGCTAGCATAGTAGCAATGCTTTATTTTTTATAATAATATTTTCCTTTCGGAAAAATGGTATTACATCAAAATAGTGTTTTTTTGTTTTGTTTTGTTTTTAACTGATTAGATAAAAAAAAAAAATTTCTTTTTAGCGGGAGGATGTTTATTGAATGTGTGCAAGTACCTGAATATGACTTCTCGGGTCTCAACAATAATTAAACTATGATATATGATCATTGATTAAGATACTTTTTTAAAAAAACCACATATGCATGTATCTTTTATTGGTGAGAATCCTACTTAATTGAGTTATACAAGACTGCTATAAGCAATTAACTTTTTTTAAAATATTTAATGTTATTGTATGTTCAAAATTAAACTTGTGATTAGAGATTAAACTAAAATAATAAAGGCAAGGTAAACACTTTTTTGTTTATATGCAAATACAAATTTTTTGTTTGATGGATTCTTTTTAATTATTTGAAACATTGGAGGTAGCGAACACTTGGACATCGGTTGCGAGTATTACTTAGCGGAGGATCATAATCACACTTCAAGATTCATTTAAAAAAAATATTATGTATGTATTTTTTTTTCATGTTTTTTTATTTGTTTTTTTTTTTATATATCTCTTTTATTATATATATATATATATATATATATATATATATATATATATATATATAATTATACCTTAAATTAAAATTAAGAAGACAATGTTATGATTTATTGTTCAAGAAACATGATAATTAAATATCTGCGTCAGCTGGGATTGTCAAAAAAATGTCATTTATTAATAGCTGAAAATTCTTAAGCGTTAAAGTTATTTTCGTTGCTATAATATTTATTTAATAAAATTAAATAATTAGTATAAACATTATAATATATAATATATTGTACTGAAATTTGATATTAGAATACAGTACTTATCTATATCAACTATATTCTCAGTTTTCAATGTATATTACTGTTATTAAAGAATTACATCAATAAACGTTGACTCACTGCTAAACTGTACACAGTATAATATTTTTTTATGTTGTGAGCAACAAACTCGTTGGCGGATGAAGAGAGTCTTTCTCCCATTTTTTGCAAGTATTGTTAAATTAGCTTTTATGTAGCCCATTGGGATTAGAGATATAGTGATTTGACACTTTTAATTAAGTAATTCAAGTGTGTAAGGTGAGAAAGTGAGAGGATGCATCGACCATTAATTTCAATTAATTAAAATTATCATGAAGTATTTTAATTTTAATTAATGATGGCACATCTTTATAATTACTTTCCGACTTTACACATTTACTTTAGATTAATGTAATATGATATTGGAATAGTTTTCTTTTGAGATATAAGTTTACTACACCAAAAGAAAAAACAATATATTATGTATTACATTTTTTAAAATCTATCCCAATTTTACAAACAAGAAAACTCGGCTTTCATGTTATTTTTTATGTCTTAGTTACGAGATATCCTCACATCTCTCTCCGCAGCTTCTATCATGGACGCACTTCCCGGGTAACTTGATACACTGATAAAAAAAAAAAGAATCTCTCTTAATTAAATATTCAGCCTAGAAATTCAAGTTTTTAAAGCATGAAACACACCTTCTTAATTAGCCATTATCATGTGTATGTTAATTAACTTCATTTTTAATTTGAGCATGCCAATTTGATATTTATCTATTTGTGATACATATCTATGGCAAATTACACTGAATATGGTTTTGGTTTATAATAAAATAACTCTAAAAATGATTGTTAATTAAACACCCATGTTTTCCCTTTAATTCAGAATTAAAAAACTTGTTAATAGATCAACGGAAAAGAAGTAAAGTTGTGTTTCTATCGCGGGTACTGTAAGATTGCGTAGGTACATTGTGTAGGATCATTCCCATAGACCATAGTATAAGTTTTTAGAAGTCAAATTTCTGGTGAAAGTCACTAGATAGAGTGTAATATAGTATAAGCATTATTTGCGAGGGCTTTTCCAGGTTAAGGCAAAAGGGAATACCACTTTTCACAGCTTCTCCACTATACTTGCAAAGAAATATCCAAATACAGTAGCTGCAGACAGTGGCAGCAGATGAAGTACGCCTGCTGAGAGAGATCTTCACTTTCTGCCACAGAATATAAATGAAGCTGAGCTTCAATATGGATCACTCTACTCATCAGTTTTGAAGTCCAAAGAAGTATATAAGCCTCTTAATTGTAAGAACTAGCTAGATCTATGAGCCTAACAAAGTCAATTTTCGTTTAATAATATATGTGGCTATATATCTTTATTTTGCTCTTTTTACAGGTAAACATTTTGGAAGAACAAGACCAAGAGGTTCCATGGAAGGAAACTTTCTGACAAGAAACAGGTTTGGGTTTGAGGAGCATTCGTGGCCTACTAGAAACTATGCTTGTAGCTTTTGCAAGAGAGAGTTCAAGTCTGCTCAAGCTTTGGGTGGTCACATGAATGTTCACAGAAGGGATAGGGCAAGATTGAGATCTTGCTTACCCCCATCATCATGGGTTTCTGAGTGTCCTAATAAACCTAATCCTAGCATTAAGCCTAATCCAACTCATCTTTCACCTTCATCTCCATCATCATTATGTCTATCTAATAACCTTTTGAATTGTGCTCATACTTCTCCACTTTATAGCCCTTCTTTGACTTTGTCTTCTTCACTGACTCCAGCTTCTCCCAATGGAGACAAGAAACCAAGAAGAGTATCTCCGGATCCACATCTTCTTCCTCTTTTGATTCCTCAAAGCAGTGAGGAAATTAAGATGAATAAGAATAAAGTAAGTGGCTTAGGAGTTGAAGAAGTACAGGGTTGTGCAGTAGGGGAGAAACTCAAGATTTTCAAGAGTAATACTAGTGAGCATAACATCAAGCTGGAGTTGGGAATAGGGTTGCTTAAACAACCAGAGATGCTAGATTTGGAGCTACGATTGGGGCACTGCTAGCTTGGTGCAAATATCTGTTGATTTTGCAAGTCTGAAACTTCAAATTTGATTTAACTTGTTGCACTAGTAATTTGTTAACCCAATATTAAAGCTGCTTATTATTCTATTTTTGTATTTCAAGGACCTTATATTTTGTGAAATCTTCTAATTTGATTACATTTTTAAGGTTGCACTATTTTGTTGTTTTCTTTCGTGTGTGTGTGTCGGGGGGGAGGGAGGATTCATCCGAAGTTTGTAGAATTGAAAATCAGTTTGGTGTAATGGCCAAGTGATCAAAATTGAAGGTCACCATCATACAAAGTAATCATACTAGAAATATATCAAGGATCTAATTTAATTAATTAAACATATATATAAATTATTATAAATTTCTTGATAATAACTTTCATTCATTTTGATTTGTACGAACCAAAAAATCACAATGGAAATATATGAACTTGGAAAGATTCTTAATTTTTCATACTGTTGTATAGGTCTCAAGTGCAGTCAAATTTTGTTCTTGCTTTTCAAAAATCTTCACCTCAATCGTCTGATCTGACAGTCAATGAGTAGAGTTCTTGTTTAGTTTGACCGAAAATAAATATTTAATATGATTTCCTACAAACTATAATTAATTTCCTCGGTGTCTCAAGGCAGATGAACACGTGATCACTCAGATAGATATTCTTTAAAGTATCCATGCATTTTCCTGGATACCCTAGTCTTCATGTTTCTTGAGGGTAGTTTCTGTCTTGTTCTTGGAAACACTTAATATAACCATTTGGTCAAACGGCAATCAATGAGATAAAAAACATCATGTTTTTACTATAAAGTCTCTATAAGATTGTTTTATAAATAAGCTGTCCATGTAAATGACCAAACAAATCAATATAAGAAATTAACTGAACATTTTTCATTTAATATAATGTGAGTGAAAACTAATTTTAGTCCATAAAATTATAGTGATACCATGAATTGAAAATTAAGCTGCTGCTTCGGCCTTAACATGATTTTTTAATCAATTTTGCGAAAAGTGAATATAAACCAAACACAATATAAGCAGTTAGACTACTTTCCTAGTTATAGTGCAGCTATTCAACGACATCTTTATACATTTTCTTAGACACCATAGTGAGAGCTGGTTGATTCATTGAACATTCATTTAAAATATTGGGTAACAAGCTAGGAATTCCTCAGAAATACGCAGTCAATCTCCTCTAAATATATTTTCTAATACGGCATATATTGTTTTGTTGGAATTCTAATACGGCATATGTTACAATAGTATAGATATACTGATTTACATATATGCATCTATTTAATGTATACTCTACCCTTTATACCTTTCTTTTATAATTAAGAGGAGAAAGAGCTTCTCTCTTTATCTGTAGGCTTGTATAAAAGAAAGATATAATAATAAAAGGATGTGTATAAAAAAAAAGGTGAAATAAAAATAATATTAGTCTTATCTATATAATGGCATTTAATGCTCTCGGTGATGTTGAAAGCGGCGTGCTTTTGGTATGTGATGATTATGAAGACCAAAAAATACGAATTGAACTAGAAACATGTATGAGATTACGTAAGAATAATAATACAGGAGGAGAATGAAAAGAGAGACCCAGAAAATATGTCAGGAGACTCAGAAGGGACATTCAACCTGTGATGAATTTGATGTCCTTTTCAGATAAACTGTCAAACAGAAGAGGATAGCGCGCAGAGAGATGAATAATTTGCTTATAGCTACGTACATATATAACTAGTGTTATGTAGCTTTGGTAACAACTCAATTCGTTTCCCTTGTCTAATTTATTCAAAGTGGTAGTTTAGGTTTGGTGTGTAATGTAATGGGTGCTTTCTGCCTTGTGTGTTTTCCAACATAAGATATATTGCATGTTCCCTATGTGATGTCTGGGTTTACAAACCATGATGGCCTTACCCTAAAAACAAACGCACAGTTTTTGTCAGTACCATCTAAAACAAGGAATGCTACTTTCTCTTTCTCTTTCTCTCTCACTTTTGATTGGCCCTGGGAAAATCAGTACCCTATAAGATTGATTAAAGAAAGTAATTTCAAGTTGATTATAGTTGTTTGAAGAAATATACATAAGAGGAGTGTAAGCAAGGGAATTAATAAGGAGGCCTTAGGTTTGAAGAAATGAAGTGTACGTAGTGCAATGCAATGATGTCACATAAGTATGAATGAGGAATAATGAAGAGGAAATGGACATTTGGGTGTACAACACAACCTGCCAAAAGTGCAGTTCTAGTGAAAGATGAGGGAATGGGTTAAAGTAAGCTAGTCGGCGCACGTCACTTTCCCCTTCCATTCATTCATTCATTCAAATCCTTATTTACTTTTCCTCACCCAAACTACCTTTGCCATCAACCAGCACACACCAACCCAACCTCTTCCCAAACCCAAAGAGAACAAAACCACAACATCTTTAATTACTCTCTTCCTAAAATGAATTTTCACCTTACCCCCTCTTATACTGTGTTTGTAACCAATAAACACGTGAATAAACTAGTATAAGATTATTTGAACTTAAATAAAAATTTCGAATTCAAGTCTCATATATGCAGTTATGTTAAATACTTAGAGAAATAATTTTAGGCTCACAATAATTTTATTGACTCAAACAAAATTATCTCTAATGAATAATAATTGTGATCCAGACAAAAGGAAAAAACTTATCCTGTTTCTCTCCTGTTGAAGTATACACTGTAAATTCTTCAATAGTTTTTATGCAAAATATGTCCACTAGCTAGTACTGCTGCTGATCACTGTTTGGTCTATTTTATTACCGTTCTATAATTGGGCCTTGGCCACTTACGGGCGCACGATAGCTGGGCCACAACTGACTGGGATAGGCCGACTATAATCATGTTGAATGTGGCTAACAAAGGTTAAAGGCACCCTTTATTGCTAAGTATGTCCCTTGCCATAGTTTAGTTCTTTTTTGACAAAAAAATCTTTCACATAAACACGCTTATGTTGTTCACGACAAAATATGGAAACATGTTTCCATTTTGTAATCGAATGTGCATTCCCAATACAAAATGGAAACTAATTTCCATTTGTTATGTATCATGACAATATATACAAGCGAAAAAATGTTTTCATCTTGTAATGGGGTGAAATTTCAGTATATACAAAATGGAAACTAGCGCGCTTGTCAAGTTTTAAGCACCCTGCTAATTTCATAATGAGACAAACTGATATTACTTCTAGATTCACAATTGCAAGAATTTTTATAAATCATGTCAAGAGTTCATTTTCAACTTCAAGATAATTCATTTCTTTTTGCAAGGCATTCAACTTGTGCCTCAAATTCAACCTGCTCTATTTTGAACATTGGTGATTCTAGCCAATTTTTTTAGTAATTACATAATTTATAGATGCATGCACTTGCATAATCTATTCTTGTCCCCAACGCCATTTTAATGAATGCATCTTGTAATTTATTCATATACGATGGCCTTTTAAAATCAAAATTACATAATCTATTGTTGTCCCCAACGCCATTTTAAAAGGAACTTGTCTTATTTTGCAAGTTAAATATTTGATAACGTATTATACAAATATTAGTTGATGAGTTTGGATTGTTTGGGGAAGGAAAAAATCATTTAACCAAATTATTTCATTTTATTCATTATACTATCTAATCAATTTAATTGATTTTTTTTATTTTGTTTCATTATTAGAACAAGTCATATATTTAAATTAAATGGTAAACATTCTCATTTTAAGAATGTGAAAATTATAAATTTGAGTCATACATGTATGGTCAAAATTAAAACTTATTTAATAGTCACATTACCACTTAAAAAAGTCGTGTATATATATTTCTTTTAATTTTGACTGGATATAATATGGGTTTATATTTGTAGTTTTTGTTTCTCATGCCAAGAACTGTTCTCATACGCTCATGTGTGTGTGTGGAAACATGAGAATAAGATTAAATTTTAAATTAATCTAAACCTGATAAGTTTATAAACTGAAATAACAAGACGTAAAATAAGATACTGGAGAAAACAAATTGGTATTCTAATTATATAAGCATATATTACAAGTATGAGTGATATGTTAATTTCTAAAAGTATATTAGAATGATTTTTAAATTCAATCCAGTTTACTAAGAAATATTTTTTGTTTAAGTTGTGTGATTTAGATTGAATTGACTTGATTAACAACATTCGTAACTCATGAAACTTCATTACTTGTCAATATTGTTGCCAAGGAAAAGACACAAAAATAAGTTTGTTAGAGCTGTAGAATTTGTTTGTTTATACCAACAACGACAAGTTTTAGTGACTTGTGAGTTGTGATGCTAAATTAAATGATTCAGAATTTAAATTCTAATTAACTTGTGAGTATAAAAAAATCATATTAAGAAAAAAAATCATATTAAATACACTCACAGTCTCCGTATAAGAAAAAGAAAATTGTTCGCTGATATGTCTTCAAATATAAACATATGAGGTGTATAAAGTACCAGTACTTTTTTATTAGTGAAAACTAAAGTACCAGTACAAATACACATATAGCCAGTCCAATAAAAGAAAAAAATTGAGAAGCTTATCGTTCCAATTCTTAATTAATTAATTAACTAATTAATTATATGATGCTTTCTAACAACCAGAAGCAAACAAACCGTACGTGTTGATAAACATCCAAGAGGAAAATGTTAAGAAAGTAAAAGACGGGGCAATTTGCTAGAAAAAGCCATGACACTCGCGTTAATGTCTTTCGTTTTCTTGTACTTGTCCTTGTCTTATATCCCAATTCCCATCTCTTCCCATAGTATCTTGCTTATCAAATCATAATTTTTTTTTAAATAATGTTTATATGATTAATTATACAATTTTTTATTGTTATGCTATTATTTTACCCGGTGCATATTACATAGGATAAATTCATAATAAATGCATTTAAATATATAAGTTATATTTTGGTTTAAATTATTATTTTAAATTATAATATAAAATTACTTTTAAATATTGATACTTTTAAAAAATTATTAAAATATAATTTAGAGATAAAGATAAAATAGGATAATTGAAATGAATAAGTAATTAAGAAAAGTAAGTATATAAATAAAGAAAAATAATAATAACTTATAATTATTGAAAATAATTGCGGAGCTTCATTGTGATAGAGAAGGAGACTACTCAAACCTTTTACAATATACCCTAAAAAGATTAAATATCTTTTTGTCCCTTTAATTTATCATTTTTTTATTTTTATTGTTATAAAAAATCATTTTCATCCTTACAACATATGTTTGTTTTATTTTTTGCCCTTAAAGTATTTTAGATAACACTATCTAAAACATTTTAAGAATGAAAAATAAAACAAACACATTTTAAAAAATGAAGAATATTATAAGAATAAAGATGGAAAAAAAACAAAGATAAAAAATATATTTAAATCTATTTTTAGATAATTTTACAAGAATTTTTTATAATATTTTCAAATATCCAATAAAGTTATTTATTTCTCAATTATTAATAATTTGAAGTTATTGATAACACTTTCATTGAAGGTAATCTTTAGTCTTTTTATTTATCATTATTCCTTTTAGAAATAATTCCATGTTAATATTACACTTTTAAACTTTTATTTTTAAAAATGTCAATCTTTATGAATATTTTTAACCATTAATAATAATTTTCAAACAATAATTAATTTATTAAATAATTTCTTTTTCATAGTATAATTGTTTTTTCATTTTCAAACACATTTTTTATGACTTTTGTATCCTCATTTTTTTATAAGAAAAACTTATATAATGCTACTTGAACATAGAATTTTTTTATCAAGCATTTTTTGGGTGTAGATTTTGTAATTTTCTTGCAACATTTTCCTTTCTTTTTTGCAATTTTTACAATGTTTTTAGAAAAAATATATGATTATTTCTTAAAATTCATGTTTCTTCATATTCTAATACAATATTTGTTGTACAAAGTGTGTGAACATATGATAATTAATAGAGTTATATTTCTATATATTGTTAGTATAAAACATTTTACAGTTTCAAATAATAAAATATTATTGTTTTATTGATTTAAAAATATAAAATCAATAAATTTACCGTTAAAAATTATTTGTGAACTATATATATATTATTTGTGAACTATATAATATAGTCAAATCTTATCTTTTTAAGTTGAAGCGTGCCAATGTCTGCACTCATCGAGGGCATAAAAAAACCGATGGCTATTACCTAGCTACTAACGCGAGCGATATATCCGTTATAGTTATATCATTACTACACATGATCTTTTAGTATTATTATTTTTACTTAACATTTATTAATAATGTTGATAAATTTTTTTACAATATTTAAAAAAATATTGTTAAATATAAATAAATATTTTTAATATATTTTTATGATATTTTATTAAATGTTATATATAATTCATATTACTAAAAAAATTTAACGATATAGATTATATATACCCAATATTTAAAAAACGTTATCAAAATATTTTAATAATATTTTTTAAATGTTATTAAAAAAATTAGTAATATTTTTAATAAATGTTAGAAGAATATTATTAAAAATTACATGTGATCTAATGTATCTAACTTTTAAGTTAGAAAAAGTAAGGATGAGTTTGTTTAAATTTTTTAATTTTATTTTTTAGGGTGTTTGTTTAAATTGTTTTTATTTTTAAAAATGTACATTTTATTTATTTTAAAAAGGAAATCATATTTACTTATCAAAAACATTTCCTTAAAAGTATTTATTTTAAAATTGTGTTTTTAAAATTTAAACAAACCAGCATTATATCTCAAGCAACTAGCTTGAGCGATATGTCCATTACCTAGCTACAACTAATTAAGGCTACCTTTGTTTTTCCGTTCAAACCGCGGCAGCATAAATTCTAATGCATTTCATCGCATAAGTAACACATTCATGAGTTGCTTCTCAAAACGTTAGGGAAGATAGCGTACCAATAGTATAACCATGCACTGATTTATTGAAATTTTCTGTGGCAGATGGAATTGGAAAGTCAATTTAATGTGTTGGTATTTCAAAAATTTAATTACTAACAACATGGGAAGCAACTCTAAGGGTTCGTTTGATAGGAGAGAAATTAAAAGAAAAGAAAAGACGATTAGTAAAATATTTTCTTTTATTTATTTGGAGGAAAGATAGAAGGAAAAATTATAAACTTTTTTATAACAAATTAAGCAATGATATGAAATAATTAGCAGGCAAACGCAGCAATCCTGCACTTTTGCTTGAAAAGAAAGGAACTTTGTCTTTTAGTATCGTAAAGGGCAAAAATACATTGATTCATGCAGGCAAGAAACTTGAAAACTCCATCAACCCCCGTTGAATTTCTAACCATATGTTTGATTTAGAGAGAAAATTAGAGGGAAGAAAATAAGACATGCATATGAATAACAGGGATGTTAAGATAAACTGATTAATTTAATTAACGTGGATCAAAAAATTAATTAAAAATTTTGATAATCAAATAAATCAAATTTTGAATGCATAAAAAATTTGGAATTTTTTTTTATTAGATTGAATTGAATTTTATATTTAAATTTAAAAATTGATTAACTAATTTAAACTGAATTTATATATATATATATATTCATAAATTTATAATGCCACTAGTATTTTTATTTTTATTTCCTATATATTTGTAAAATTCATATAACTTACACATATTTATGAAAAATACATTTAATTGAAGAAATTTTTTACTACCTGTTTGATTTAATTAGATGTATAAATATATATAATGACATATGAATAAAATATTTGATAGTTAAATTATTTTTATTATATTTATAATGTATCTTATTTCTTATTTAATATTTTTTTAAAATAAAAGTAAAAATAAAACTGAAAATTGATCCAATCTAATTATTTTAAATTGAACTGATTGAACACCTCTAATTAATAACAAAACATTTTTTTTGTTTGATTGAAAAAAAAAACTCGTATTTTGGATTGAAAGAAATAAAGAATGAGAAAGAGGCTGTGTAGATCATTTAAAGACAAAAATACTCTTATTTATATAATTTTGTTTTCTCATTTGGGGTATTTATATCATTTAATTCTCAAATATTTTTCTTTGATTTCACTTTTCTAGTTGTTATTTTCTTTTCCTTTTTTAATCTTTCTTTCACTTTCCTTTTTTCACATTTACTTCCTAAAATTGATCAAACATATACTAATGATATATTTTTTTATGTATAAATTTTGAAGACAGATACCAAAAGATTTATCCTAATAATATGTTTTAATAGAGAAAAAGATAATAACAAATAACAAATTATTTGATTTGATGGAAAATAAAATAAAAATTCTAAAAAAATTATAACTTTTTCTTTATTTCTAGTTTCCTTTTATTCATATTCTAAACTTTTCTTTTTCCTTCACTTTCACTTTTCCGTACCAAACTAATCATAAAATAAAATTAGTGTTTGGTTGATTTTTTGTTATAAATATTTATACAGTCATACAGGAGAAGAAAATAAAATAAAATAAACTTTAAAAAAATTATCGTATTAACTTCTCTAAAAAAATAATTTTGAGCTTATTCATAAGTTAATTATTTTTAGTTTATAAAAACAATATTTATTTATTTATAATAAATATTTATAGAAAAAATTATTCAAACAATATTTAATTAATGGAAACATATTACTTCAATTCTTATCTAGACAGCAAAAGGCCAAACAAACTTTTCTTTCTTAATTGTGTATGTACGTATATGACATAGATATATAACACATCAGTGTTGGAATTGTTTAATTGAAATCAGTGAACAAGTCTGATTATGCTCTTGTTTTGTAATGGACAGCAGAGGAGGCAGCTGGACTGGTTCCAATTAATCAATTTCAGGTGTAGGCCAAAAAAACGTAGGCCAGTCGTTATGATTTGATAGTGATGGCAGGTTGATATGATGTGCTCTCACTACCAAATTTTGGTGCCGAGTTTAAACTCAAGGACAAGTACAAGCTACAAATGGCATTGGCATGTACACCTTTCACTTATATGTCCAGTAGGCTAGGAAGGTTCCTGCATGTTTTCTTGCAGATACTACCTCTAGTCTATCATACATCTGGTTTATCTATAAATTCTACAATGAGTATTTAATGGATTAAAATTAATCTAACTTATTTTTTAAAGAAATTGGGGGGAAGGGTGGAGACAGTTTTCGACTAATATTCATCAAAGTTTTTTTTTTTCAAACGACATTGAGTAGACTATTTTTTATTATCGGTGACAATGAGATTTTTTAGTTAACCTTAATCAGGATAATTTTATATTGATATTGGCTCAGACAATATTTTGTCCAACATTATTTGAGCTATTTAGTAACCGATTATAATTGCTTTTTTTACATCAATTAGAATCATTTTTTATAAACGACGACATATGTTATTCTTTGGTTGATTTTAACATGTTTTTTTTGTTGATCTTGATTAAGATTATTTTTTTTCAATTTTTGACCATGATATTTTTCTATCGATATCAATCAATATTATTTTTTAATTAATCTTGACAGGCATAATTTTCAACCAACCTTTATCGAAACAACTTAAAAATATTAAAAAGAAAACTAATAACGAAGTTAGCATACATATGATTTTCGAATTCTATTATTTAAATATATTAATTTTTAAATATTTTATTAATACTATTTTTTTATTTTTTTATTATATATACATCTTAAAAAAATTCTAAAAAATAAAATAACAAATAACAAACTGTTACATGAACAATATCATTATCCATATATTTTTTTACTAATTACTAGAATGTCATCACAGATTCACAGGTCCATCGAGATCAAAGTATGTCAAGTGTCACACGATGAACAGAGGCATCCCATGCCATAATACCTAATAGACCTAGGGAAAATCTCAGCAGAACTCTTTTTGACCGACTGTTAATTGGTGTTTGAAGAAGTATTAAAAAAACAAATCAACATTTGATTTCGTTGTAAAACTACAAACAAGATATTATTTAGTTAGTTTGACACGTGAAATTCTTTTTCCTTTTCCATTCTGATTATTTATCATATTTATTATTTCCTTTACTTTCCTTAGCAATCTCTCTCTTTTTTCCCACTCATTATACTTATACACTATATTTTTAGCATGTTCCTTCTATATTTTCCAAATTGCAAAACAAATTTAGTAAAAAGTATTTAGTTATATAAAGTAAACATTTGTCTTGTATATTGCTGAGACTAGAACACTAGTAATATAAGAAAAAAAATAAGAATTCTTTAACATGTACTATACTTAATAGAAGTAATCCAGCCACAATAGGTTTATTTTATACATGCATATATATATATACTATCGGATTTTGAACTACAAATCCTAAAGAGTTGGTCGAGTGAAATAAAAAAGTAACTCATGTCTAATAGGTTGTAGATACGGATAATGTAAATATAAATACATTTATAGAGTAGCTAGGTTGTTTTGATATATACCATATACCCACAATCTTTAAAGTGAATATCATACGACGAAATGTCCATACAAACACACAGAGAATATGGGAATGTATATAATAAAAACATTTTATGTGAGAAGAATAAATTATTAATAATAAGATATTATCATCAACGGTCAAGATTAAAATAAAAAGGGATTATGTTACTTTATTTTCAAGTTTTTATATACATAACCCAAATTTACCTTTACATAAAAAGAATTCAAAAAATTGTCAATGGATATGCCCTCATAAAAGAGTGAGATGAACAACTTTAGCTTGCATAAGCTTATATTTTAATCTTAATAATTCATGATAAATCTAATGTTTGATATATACTCATTTACTCTCATATAATTTTTTTCATTAGACACATCACAATTCACACATTTAAATTAAATATTTATATTATTTAATACTTTAATTAGATAATTATTCACAAAATTTATTGTTAGATTATTATTTTTTATATTACAATACAGATAATTTCGACACAGTCTTATTGATTAATTTAAAATTATTTAAAATCATATATATACATATATTATATCAAAATTGACTTAATGTGTTTTTTAGAATATATTATAACATTTTTATCATAACTTTATAGGTATTTAAGTTTTATTTTTTTCATAAATATAATTTAGTGATTACATTAATTAAAAATATAGTATTTAATTGAAGTTAAGTGTGTTTAGATAGACAAATAAGTTATCAAGAAGAATTAGTTCAACTGTTTGAACAGTATGAGTTGTGAGTAAGTTGTTAATTATAAGATTTTTTTAATACTTAAGATTGATTTTTATAGATAAAAAAAGACAAATAAGTTATATTTTCGTCCGACTAACCTGAAAATTTGTTTTAGTAATATAAGTTTATCAACTTCTAACATTCATTTTTTTATATAAAAAAAAGTACGTCATGTAACTTTAACAAAATATATTTTAATTAAGACACTTATATACTACTCAACACATATATTGAGAGAGAGAAAATATAAATATAACAAAAATAATATACTTCATTACCCTAACTTAATCAATTAAATTTACAAGGTAATTTCATTTCCGACCTTTCACCATTGATGAGAAGATTTATTCATGTATATATAAGATCCTCCGGTATAAAGAGAATAAGTACAAGATTAGGTCATTTTAATTAATAAAAAACCCTAAGATATTAATTAAACCTAGGTATAGATAATTAAGAAGCAGAAAAACCCAAATAGATTGACAGATTAAATCAATCACAATAAATAATAATAAAGAAGATAAAGAAATTATAAACAATGTATTATTGTCTGCTAGAGAGAGATCCACACAGCCGGCTTGTAGAATGCTTCTCTTAGCAAACGTCTAAGACTTTTCCACATCCTACACAACATTCAGTACTTGACTATTATAGGTAGGTAATGTCTATGTCCTCATTTTGTCTCTTGCTCAAACCACCTTCACCCTCTCCATATTCTATAATAATACCCTTCTCTATGACTCTCCATTTCTCATTCAATTGTTAATTCCTTTGTTATAACAAATTATAGTAAGTCCATATCTCCCCGTTTTCCATGGACTTAAACTACCCAGAAGAGTGCTACTCCAAGAGCTCAAGCGAAGAAACCAACGATGATATGGGAATTGGAAGATCCTATAAGTGCATCTTTTGCAAGAGAGGCTTCACCACAGCCCAAGCCTTAGGTGGACACATGAACATACACAGAAAAGAAAGGGCAAACAAGAGCAAACCCAGTTTCCAACCTCCTTCTTCGAGTTCAAACAACGTTGATGGCATCAACAACTATGCAGATCTCGGCTTCTATTCACAGATTCCAAGCCTCTCATCCACTGCTCCTATTGATGCTAATAGCTACCGTGAAGTTTTCTTTCCTACTACCACTGCATCAAGTGTTAGGCCTTCTTCCCATGGTGAGGTTTTGTGTGTGGAAAACCAACGGGGTCATCACGTGTTTGAGCAAGATTGGAGGAAGAGAAATTTGAGCTTGTTCAGTACTAATCCGCTGTGTTTTCATGAAATTAAAGATAAGTTTGAAGAGAGTGAAGAGAATGGCCTGGATTTGGAGCTGAGGCTTGGTCATCTTCCATAGCATGCATATACATACATATATATATCATGCTATATATATCCATCAAGCATATATATAGATGTATAATGATGTATATATCAGATGGGAGCACGTAGTCACAAGAGATAAACTAATTTTGACCATATAATCTAATGGATTATATGATCAAGTTAATTATTCCTCTTACTTCACACACCTCCATTTTGATATATATAGCATGTATATGCCTTTTGGGCTCTATCTTAAGACATTTGTTTAGAGATGCATCACGCATAGCTTGAAGCAGCAGGAAGTCAAAGATCTTGGGGCTTCTTATGAGAAAGGTACTACTCAAATAATTTTTGTCATGAAAATAATGTCTAGCACTGAATCTCACTGCCCATGATTTTACACCAGAAGTACTACTGAAGTTACTAATTATGTGAATGTTTCTTTTTGGTACTCATTTTTGTTCAGTTTTTTGGTACGCAGTTTCTTGCTTGTTAATTACAATGAAAATTAGGTAATTATTTATGAATTGTACCTTTTTTTTAAGAAATCTCTTAGCATATAATCCAAAAACTGTGTCCATAATATCTAGTAAAATATAATTCTGTCATTTCTCGATTGTTCCATATCTGCTTTGCATTGTTTGAAGACAGGTGAGATATCGATAACGTAACTGCTCCGGCAGGATGAGTATTAGCTCACTAAATCCATATAAAAGGAAACATTTATGGTTCAGTTATGTTATTAATTACCCAGATATAATTTCAAACAGAAACATACAAGCGGAGTTGGTTGCACATCATGGAATTAATTTTCTTTGTTTTACTTGGTATTGAAGCAATTATCAAAATAATTTATCTTCTTCACTTGTCTACCTGTAATGTAAATCATAGCATGCAAAAAGTGTCGGCTATGATGTTAATCAATAGGAAAAAGCAAAACTTAATTAAATGCATATTTTTATTACTGAATATTATCAAGATAAAATCTAATTCTGACTGAAAAATAATAATAAAATACATATGAAATTGCATTAAATTTTGTCCAATAAAATATTACAATAATATACGGAACAACTTTTACATCCAGCACTTTAAAAAACTTAATTTACATCCAGAAAAACAATTTGATTTATTTTTTTTTACTTTTGGGGGTTATGGGGAACTGATTGTTATAAAATACTTACGGGAAAATACCTTCCATGCATGTTACATATATACGTAATAATTTTCAGTAAATGTATTATAAATTTTGCCAGATATCTGTTTTTTTTTTTCATTTAAATTTTCTAAACCTTATCCATTTTTATATATATGAGTTCTTTAGATTGTCTAATTAGGTCTGCTTCTTCTATTTGATACAGCTTTGTTTCTTTTTTTTTTCATCCACTATGGAATTTCTTATATATTAGCATGAATCTTGTCAAGTACTGACTGTAATGAAGTAGAGTTACATATATAAAAAGACTTTTATTTTTATTGATGAAAACATTGCAATAAAATTATTATCTGATTATAAGTTTCATAACTCATTTAATTTAAAAAACTATTTATCCTCCAATTAATTTAGGTAGTCTAGTCAAGATAGTTATAAACTTAAAGGATGATAAATACTTTTTCATTAGAGACACTTTCACTACAAGTGATCACATTGGATTTTGATGTCAGAATGATAGTATTTCAACATTTCACAAAACTCCATTATATACTAACGAATGTGGTTTCTCTTAAGAATAAGTGAGTCTCAATTATTTTTACATGATACATGATTAAATATTATTAATTATTTTTTCTTAATTAAATTAAAAAAAACATAAATATCCATATAGCATAAAGATTGATTGAAGCCATAAACAAACAGTAGTCCAAGACATAATTTCTCCTATTAAACTCTCACCAATGACATTGAAAATTGTCACAACCCTTTCTTTTTTATTCATGGGAATACAAGAAAAATATCACAATAAGCTATCCTGAAGCAAAAGGGAAGCTGAAGTGTGAGAAGACTCATGCCAAATACAAAGAGATTCCAATTGACGAACTCCAACGTTAGGCAAACAGTGAGCAACTTGATTAGCCTTTCCTCGAGTGTGAGAAGCTGAATGTGCATGTCGATTGGCATGGAGGCGGAGGGTTCCCCGAATATGACAAAGAAAGACCAGTTCCTTTTGAACAAATCCAGCACCTTCAAGGCTTCAACACCAAATATGCATGCTGATGGTACGGAGGGTAAGAACCAGCATGAATAATATTCACAATGTCCATATTATCCATTTCATGAAGTACTCTTCTAAATCCGTTCTCCCAAGAAACTCCAAAGGTAGTAAACGTCACTACCTTTTCAATGATGAATATATATAAACTTTTCATGAGTCAAATATTAATTTTCAATAATGTATAATGTTATAGAACCCCACTTTAATTAATATTTTAGAAATTTGAATTTATTTTCCAACAAATATCCTATTATTGTTGCTTGTTTGTCACATACGACGACTTTGGTTTGGTATTGTCACATACAAACTCCAAAGGTAGAGAATTTGTATTTGTATTTTTTTTTCTATAACAGAGAGAGAGAGAGAGAATAAAATAATTGATGAAGAAAAAAAAATTGTAAGAAAATATTTATAAATAATGGATCAGTTTACTTAATCTTTAAAAACAATAGTTTTAAAAAAAGATTTTTAAAATATTTATTTAAGAAGTAAATGAGATTTTTTAAAAAAAGAAACTGTCACTGTTTAAAAAATAAATTAGACAAACACATAAAAAAAGTAAAAAAAATAAATTTTTTATTAAAAAATTAAATAAAAGGACCTAATAGAAGTTAGTAATTTCACATTTCTAATAAGTGCATGTAAAGAAATGTAATTAAAAATAAATAATGTCAATCCAACATTACTCGAATACCAACAGTACTCTTTTGCACTCATCTACACACAATGATGTAAAATATTTCTTTTTCACATAAAGTGTAAATTACAAATCCCTAAACATAAATTGCAGCTAGACTTTCTTCAACTGCCAACAACAATAATAATAACTACTCTTTATTTATGTTTGTAAATATTATGCTTAAGCAATATTTTTAATCATGAACTTGTACCTTATAACGACTTAGAACTCCAAGGTAAGGTAAATTTGAATCCTCTCTTGTTATACAGTAATCATGATAATAAAGACACGCTTTTTTTTCCTATTTATTAATTCTAATAAAATTTAAAGCTTCTTTTAATTTGTACCAAAAATAAGTTATCTAGCACGACTGACAGTATATATATATATATATATGAAACGATTAAAATTGATATATGAATTAAACTTCCTATAGTTTACTCATGTCCTTCAGATTTATTAGCCAACCAGAACTGATTAGAAGCAGTAATGAAAGCTATTCCAAGCTGAGTATCTTTAATAACATATGAACTTATATTATAATATATTTAATTATTCGGGTATATTTTAGTGAGAAAAATCTCACACCTTACATAATTCTTATTCGCCCAATTACATGTGGTCATAAACATAGAAAAAGCTTGACAGAGAGATGCTCGATGTCTGGTATGCAACAATACTTATATTGGAACTATTAGCAAACAGTATGTGAAAATGATACGTAAAGTAATCTGTCTGTACGGTCCTTCTTATTGGCAGTGTTCTTAATTTCCTGATCGATATGATCAACTTGTGTTTCCACTAATTGAACTTTTGAATAAAACGAAAGAAGCAAGAGAACAAAATACAAAAGAAAATGAAAGGGAAAATAAAGAAAGAAAAATATGCATGAATTATGACCCTTGACCACAATGTTTGCATATATTCCAACATTTGAGCGGGTCATGGACGTAGCTTCTGCTTGACTTGGCCCTCAATTACTGTTGCTACTTTTTTTTCTTATATACCCCCGACATATGTCGCACCTGGCTTGGCTATGGCATATGTTTCTTTCTTACTCAGATACGGGTTATGCCCCGCAATGATTTTCATCTATCGTTTATCTTTTGACTTATTTTTCTTTTATGATTCCACTGTCTGGCTATGAGTTAAAAAGAAAAAACATTGTTATAAAAATATTATTTTTTCTCCCGTTTTGGTAAGATCTCTTAGATGAACGTGGCTGATAAAATCTCTAGAATGGGCAAGAAAAATCTACATGAACATTGGACATTCCCTAACTCTAAGGAACGTACACAAACAAAATCTAATGAATTGGAGCTAGCTGTTACTTCCTAGTTGTTACTTTGCTAGACAAATCTATGTCTGTAGCATCCATGCAATAAAAAAAATGTGGAACACAAGTACTTCATGATGTGAATATAGTCATGCAAAAAATCTTCAAATTTCAATGGCTAGATGCATGTAATGTGCTTTCCGGCACTAGTGTATTTGCATATATCAATTCAAAGAGTAAAATATCAGCATGATCTCTAAATGATATATTTTATAAGTTTGTATATCTTTTTTTTTGCATTGTAAGATATTTGAAAATTTTACTTAAAATTAAAACAAATATGCTCAAGTGTTGGAACAATACCCTGCTTCGAAACAGAGCCGTGTTTCCGCTGGCGCTACGTGACACACAGTTTTACTTTGAAAAGGCAAAGACAACAGACAAAGTGGAGGGTCACTACGCAAAAAGGAGTGATTAAACAAAGAGAGGTCACTATTAAAATTTTATAGCAGTTTTTTTAAACTTATTTTTCATTTTATCGTGTTTTTTATGTCCTAGTCAGAAAAAATGAGTAAGAATAACGTTATGTTTGAGTCAAGCTTCGGATATAAATTACAAAGAAAAATAAGTGATTTCAAACTTATGAAAAGTTACACTTCAATTTCATATAAATAAAAATCTTGATTTTTCAGTCTTTAAGCTTATATCACAATTTAATTCTCTTCGTCACTTTATTCATCTTTTTATTTGTCCCCCTGTCCCTCTAATCTCTGTCTTCCACATGGATGTATATGCCTCAAGGGCAACAAAGAAACATTACTTGCAAATAAAGGCTTTGAAGTGATGATGAGAGTACATTGGGAGAGAAAAAAAGAGAAGAGTATGACTTGAAGGCTAAGGCTACGGTGGATCAGTTGAAAGGTGATCTATTATGGATAATAATTTTCAGCCGTTAGATGAAATGATTAATATAGATCAACACACACTGGATCCCGTAATCCTCTCTCACAAGTCACAAATTTCTTCGGCAGCTTACCTTTCTCTGCCTTTTCCGCCACCTCCCTCCAGCGGCAACGTTCGATTAACTCAATCCCTTCGACCACCGCAATGTTCCTTATCGTGAAACGCCTTTCCACCTTGCTGTCCAACTCAGTGACCTCTTCGCTGCTAGCGTCCTTAAAACAGTCGTCACCAACGCAGACCAACATCATCCCCCTCCACACCTCTATCTCCGACCACCCTTCCCTCCGCCGTCCCCCGCAATGGCAGCTGGGAATGGACCTCCTGGACTAGCTGGACCTCTTCTTTGGGTTCCAAACCGACAACGTCAGCAACCAGCGCGAGCTCCTTGCCAACACCCAGAGGTGCTTCTCCCCTCCCCCAGACGCCCTAGACGCCACCGTCCTCCGCAACTACACAACCTGGTGCTCCGACCTCCACTTCCTCCTTGCATGCCTCTCCTACATCTTCCATCATCAGATGTATGCTGGCCTATAATAACCATTTAATCTAACGACTAAATTCTTATCCAATATGAACCACGTATCAAAGTGGTCGACCGGAGCAATGACCTTAATTGCATGTAAACAAGAATGAGTTAAAAATTGACCCTTAAGCAGAAAAGTTTATAGGTGTTTCCTGAACTCTTATCATCTTTCACTTTTAATTTACACAAAACAACCTTTTTTTTATTTTTAAAACTAACAGAAACATCTCTTATAAATATACCAAACTTATAAACTTATAAACAAGACTTCTGTTTTTATATGAAATCGAAAACATATTTTTGACTCATCACATAAAACTCTTATTAATTCTTAAACATTAAAAAATACTTTTTATTTTATAAATATAATAATAATAATATCCCTCTATGATAGTAAAACTTGAAGTTATTAATACTTAAGCAATACAAATTAATTTTAAGACAACATTTCATTATATAAGAGACTAAATAATAAAATAAATATAGCTTACATCTTCAAACTAATAATAATTTCTTTTAAAATTGTTGTAATAAGAAAACAATAAAACTTAATCATAATAATTATTAATAATTAATTTGTAAAGTATATGGTTTTATTTTTGTTATTTAAATCTTAAAAAAAATAAAAATTTCTTTCGTTACTGACCTATGTCAGTAATTTTTTATTAACGTTCTCTCACAATAAATTCGAAATAGTTATTGTTATTTGAAAGATAGAACTGATTTATTTTATTATTTATTCTCTTATATTATTTAAACTTATCTTAAAATTATTGTATTTTAAAATAGAACGTGTTTTCTGTAAATTTCAAAAATAGCTAAGTTTTCACGTCAAATGTGTAAAATAAAATGGAGGTTAAAGTAATTTATTATCCCTTCTACACTCCACTCCACTCCACTCCACTCCATGGGAGCATACATCTTGAGGGTATCAAACAAACTCATAAATGAATTAGATAGTGATGTTGTCAACAACACATGTGATGAGAAAAATATGTGGAGTATAAAAAAATAAGTGAAAAAATCATAAATTATCTTCTATGTTAAACGTTAAAAGGTCAACTTATATTAATTTTGGGGAGAAAAGTATTTTATTCAGTGTTATTTATTATTTTTTAACCATCTAATAGGTCTATATCTAAATTTAAATCCAATTCAATTTGATCTAATCAAAAAGTATAGATTAAATTGATTTTTCACTTTTTGCTTTGATAATTTTTAAGAAATAATAAATAAATCTTAAAATACACAACAATAAAATGACAACCAATTTCTTATATAAGTTTTTATCGTATTTCTTCAACTTAATGTCATACAAAAACTTTAATTTAAAATAAAATATATATAGAAAAAAGGAAAGAGATATAAAATAACATATTTTAAATTAATTTAAAACGAATAAATTTATAAACGGATTTATATTAATATAAATTAGTAGGGCATCATCTATTTGTATGCAAGTATGGTAATTTATAAATAAAATTATATATATATACACACACACATATAAACACGTTTCATTTAAATTAAACCAGTTTTAAATTTTAATATTAAATATGAAATTTAATGTAATCTAATTTTAACCTTTTTATCTGGAATTTTTTTAATTTACATTGCATTATAGGTACTCCCAGAACAAAGTGAGCTTACCTAATCTCAGTCTTGGAGCAAACCTGCCAATGTGAGCAACAATTTCTTAGCCCAAAAAATGAAATGTGGGCTATGAAATAGAAAAATAATCTTAGTTTCCCGGCAAATAAAAACAATGAAAATTAACAAGTGTAATGTCAATTTTGGGCATAAGTAAATGCATTTCGGTTTATTAACTATGTAGATTTACTTCTTAGTCTTTATAGCATTACTTTCTTCTTTACATAATAAATACTAAAATTTGATTAGATGGGTCCCATAAGTCATGTATCTGGATTCGATGTTGATTTAGCCAAATACAATGGTTAGGGAGATGTCTAAGACTTGCTAAAATTGTAAATCTCGTGTGCTAGTTCATATTAACTCTTGGTGAAGGCAAGCTGCAGTATTTGACAGTAGTCACCAGTCAATTAAAACTTTTGTTTAAGCTTATTTAAATTTATATTACAATAGTTTTTTTTACTCTCTTGAAAATGAGATTTTCTTTTTTATAAATTAACACTATAAAATAATTTTACACTATCAATAAATGTAAAATTACATTATCTTTGCATCATGATTAAACTCTTTGAAATATATATAAAAAAAACAATTTCTGAAAAAATACAAATAATTTTTTTTGAACAGTCTTCAATTAAAAAATGTAGAGATAATCTGATAGCATCGCTGCCATAATTCATAAAACGGTATAGTTCGAGTTTGAATTTCGAAAAGAAAACTATCAACATATTTACTACGGTTGTCAACAATTATAATGTTTTTGTTATGAAAAAAAACTATTTCAAGGGTGATTGAAATATAAACCATTTTAGTCTGTCCTTTGTTAAAATGTTCAGTTGGGCACTTCTGACAGAGTGACAGATTATGGGGACGAATAAAGAGACCGACGAAAATACAGCCAAAATTGAGCTAGACCACAATTTAAAAATAAATACAAGGCTATACTTAGTTGAGTTGGTTATAAATAAATAAATTAGACAACAATAAAGTCTACATGAAAATGTTAAACGTCAAATACACTTCCATTTTCATTATCCATATGCTTAAACAGGAGTATCCTAAATCAAGAGGAAAGGGAAAATATACCGCAAATCGGATATGGACATTACTCGTTGGATTCAATAACTGTTTAAAACATCAAACCTTTATACAGAACAGTTATCTTACAGAGCCAGAGGTAGTAGCATTAATTACAGTAATCGAGGAAATACCGTCCCCTTGGACCTAACGTAAAGCTGGCAGTTAAATGAAAGATCAAATTACCGAGTGAGGTAGTATATTATAAGAAAGAGCACAACAAAGGATGCTACAAGCGTGAACATTCTCTGGTTGGATTTGGTCTCGAATACCTGCAAGATCAGACAAAGCCATTGAAACAGACATGAATAAAACTCCATTGCACTCTGCCCCTCTTTCTTCTTCCTCCCAAAACAAAATGAACGGAAGCAGAAGACAACAAATGGAAAGGGAAAGGAAAACTGTGAACAAACACTCCTTCAAAAGCCATATATGATCCAACAGTCTACATACCATTTTAAATTTGTCCATAGTGCCCGAAAGGACTCCTCTTGATGAATCCATATCATTCCCCTAAATCAATAGCATCTTATCACTAAAACAGAACAAAGAAATAGCAGAAAAAATGCTAAGTAATTTCTACAGTTTCAGAAAACACACCATTCGATCCAGCATGTGGTTATGGCTATCCACCTCCTCATTTATATCACCTGATAACTGTTGCAATCATACCCATGGAAAATAAATTTATGCTAGTTGTTTTAGACCATCATGCAACTGCCTGCTACATCTATATGAAATTCTAAACCCTTTCTAGATCTTTAGACACTCTAAAAGGAGAAGTAGTTTAAAGACCACGTAGATCTCATATTATTGTACAAAGTTAATAGAACCTGTAATAGCATTAGCGAATGAGATTATAAACACACCTCTGGTCAACAATAAAGAACACAAAGGTGAACCAGAATAAAATACATTTACAAAAGGATGAGGAGGGAAGTTTTAATGCACAAACAATTTTTCCAGCTTCGAAGGCCAAATGGTTACAATTTCCTGTTAGTACAAATACAAATTGACTTTCACCTATCGATAAAATATAAACACATTGAGACAAAAACTATTGAAAAACATGAAGTGGTTCACAATAGCAGTAACAAAATGATAAAATGACTACAAGGTACATCACTCATTTTTATATATACAAAGAACTAAATGAGGTCTAGGTTATGTTGATAGCAATAGTAAACTTACTCTTTTCAGCAGATTGACTCTATCTTGCAACCCATCCAATGCCTGCTCATTATCGTGTTCATCAATTTCATGAGAAGAGGAGTAAACGGATGATGCTCTGATGCCACCCTCCTCAATACCATCAAAAAGGGAAACTCTATTGTTACGATTGTCTCTAGAACAAAAACAAGTACAAACAACCAAATGGTCACATGATAAACACGACAGGATAAATTTCCTTTCTACATAGTTCTAGACAGTTTAAAATATCAGGATTTATAAATAAAGTAATTTAAAAAAAAGTGTCTCTCGCCCTATGAATAAAAACACCATGATATTTTCCAAATAGATTTTAATTTCGTTTGCTATTAGATTAAACTTTTTTACACTGTCATGATAGCTCACACTGCCTAAAGAGTTTGACTTATCTTTATAAACAGAGAGATAGTGTATAAATGTTTTATTCGTCATACTGATACTGGATCAAAGTTACACTCTTCCAAGTATCATAAACAGAGAGTAAACAAATAGTCGCTAAAAACTGATCAACCACTGCTTCACTATCTTATACACTCGTGATAAAGTCATAAAACAGAAAACAAATTGTTTAACTTTAACTGCTAGAGTTTGACTACATCCAGTGTACATGAGTTTATTTAGAGTAACACATGGAACAAGCTATGAAATGGTTAAATGAAAACAAAAAAACAACGGCATAATTCTCAATGTACAGAGTCCTAAAGTTGCACAACTCACCAATACAAAGAGAGATTGATAGGAGGGAGAAATTTATAACTAAACAAGAAAACAAATGCTGGGTGAATTTTTATAGCATAGTGCACGTCATATTGCATATATATTGACAACTAAGACCGAACTGAAGAAGAGAGACATAAGTTATCACTAAGACTAGGAAGAGAGACTTAAGATAAACGATAGTAACTCTCCTTGTCAAGTTGCACGGTACAGACCAACTGGCATATAAAGACCAAGAAAGCAGTTCACCAAAATCATTCCTGGTTTTATACTAAAGAAGCAAAGATCAATGAGATCAGCAAAAAAATTTAAGCATATTGAATGCCATATGGGATTTTCTAATGAATTCCCTCAGAAAAAGAGTTTTCCCATAATTTTCTCAGCTAGGTGATTAGATTTATTATGTTCACAACACACTTCCAGCACAAGTCATGTGCAAAATGCAAAACAGTTTAACAAGTTAACAACAGACGATATTTACAAAAGGTATATATTGTAGAAAACCACCACTTGTATTCTTAGAAGGAGAAATGCCAGTAACACACTCTAACAGATTCTTTCTAACACGCTCTACTGTTAGCTGAGATTTGTTGGAAATTACAAAATTGTGCAGGTCTCACTCCTTAATTAATGGACTTCACTCAGGATTTTGTAGTTTACAATAAGTTTTAAGCAATAATGGAAAGTGTGTTAGAAACAATTTGTTAAAGAGTGTGTTGCTAGCACTCATTCTCTTGGAGCATATAACCAAGCTATGCAAAGAGGGGGGAGGGGAGAATGAGAAATTTATTCAGTTAATTCTATTTAGAGAAATCTGATTGCAATGTGAAATGCTCACTCTCAACCTAACTTTCAAGTCACAATAATTGACCATTTGTTAGACTCGACTTGAGAGTTGAAACAAACTAAATAAAAAGGCATTCGCCTTCAGACACCACTCCGCAATCCATTTCAGGAATGTACATGCCAGTGATAGCGCAATTATTCAGATCAAAATTCTTCCCATTGGACGATGCAAGGAGCAACGAGTTGTGGAATTTGACAAGAACAAGAAGCTCAACTCTCAATCAGTCTATCTATACTTCACCAGTCCAGCTACTTCTTTCCCCACAATTTCACTCCTATGGAGCAAATCCAACATACAACAAATTAAATCGCAGCTCCAAAACTAAGATTCACGAATCAATAACACTAATCAATTCACCATCATATTGAAATCCAAAAATCGTATAACCACGCAGTATCCGTAGATCCGGAATTACAAAACAAATATTGCCTAGCCTAGCAGAGACGAATTAAATAACGATCATCGCGTTTTAACGAATCTTCTTGAGATAAGTCTGATTCAAACTAGTGATCTATACTAACCGTCTAGCATTCATGGCTCGCGAGATCGTCCAGTCTCTGTTTCCAGGAACAAAATTATAGCAATTAATTAACGGATAATTCAAATAGATGAGCACGGAAACTACAGAAGCAAAGAAAGTGCACAAAACAAAAAATCAGATGCGAAGGAATTTCGGAAAGTTGTGAGCGAACCTGCGGAGGGAAGCAGAACTTTGATTTAGCTACGAAACTGAGCAGAGGTAAAGGCAGAACAGACGAAGAAGGAAGAGATTGGCGGTGGGGTTTATATACGGTCCGTGCCTGCTTGACGCGTGTTTATCACGCCTCCAAATAAAATAACCCTCTAAAGATAGTTTATCTAAAATGTACGAATAAAACAAAAAAATTTACATTATTGTTATTTTAAAAACAACATTGTTATTGTTATTTAATTATAGGGTAAATAACCATTTCGTTTATGTGTAAAGCGCTAACAAATCTATCTCTTAAAGATAAAAATTTAATTGTTTGCCCCTGAAAGTGAAAAAAGTGTGACAACTCTATTCCTCATTTAACTTTCGTTCGTTACCGTTAATATCATATACGAATTTGTCAGCGCATTATACATGGACAAATTTGTCAGCTCTCTACCCAAAATATAATTTAATCTTCGTATTCTCTCTTTTCTAATTATTTCAAGCATAAAATTACAATAAACACTTAAAAATTAGGAAAACAAACAAAAGTTAAAACAAACATAATAATAAGTATAATATTGATTAATAAACATAGTTTGTATATTGTTCTAAAATTTATATTTAACAACATTAGATAATGATAAAATCAAGTTTGTCTCATTTTTTTGTAAGAATTAATTTAATAACTGTGCATTTTTGTTTGGATCTCATATTTTGAGTAAGGTACTGTCATATTAGAAATTTCAAAGCCAAAATATGAGATAATACTTACCAAAAATATGAGGCTTAAACAAATTAAAATGTACAGTCATTAAATTAATTCTTACAAAAAAAATGAGACACAACTTGATTTTGTCATTATCTAATGTTGTTACAATATAAATTATGTTTATTAATCAATAATTTTATAATGTGATAGTACCTTACCCAAAATATGAGACGCAAACAAAAATGCACCGTCATTAAATTAATTCTTACAAAAAAATGAGACCCAACATTATTTTA
The DNA here is from genome assembly GCA_013407115.1 of Glycine latifolia. NCBI lineage: Eukaryota > Viridiplantae > Streptophyta > Magnoliopsida > Fabales > Fabaceae > Glycine > Glycine latifolia. The sequence goes on from CM023943.1 coordinate 25,414,971, forward strand.
TCATTATCTAATGTTGATACATTTAAATTTTAGAGTAATATACAAACTATGTTTATTAATCAATATTATACTTATTATTATGTTTGTTTTAACTTAAGTTTGCTTTCGTAATTGGGTAAATAGTCATTTTCGTCCCTGAATGTGTAGAGCACTGACAAATTTGTCCCTGAAAGATGAAAATTCAAATTTTTGTCTCCGAAAGTGTAAAAAGTGTCATAGATTCATCATTCCGTTAACTTTTGTCCGTTATTGTTAATGAAAGTGAAAATGTCAATAAGTTACCATTAGATTAAAATGTCAATAATTTTCAATTGGACCTAAATGTCAGTAAGTTACCATTGGACTAAAATGTCACTAATTTTCAATTGAACCAAAATGTTAGTAATTTTTCATTTGACTAAAATGTTAGTAATTTTTTTTTACGAAAAAGGTCGGTACGTTTTCATTGGACCAAAATGTCATTAAGGGTAAATCTTTCCTCTTTTTTTTTTTTATCGTTACAAACATAATAATAACAATACAATAATCACTTAAAAATAGGAAAACAAACATAAGTTAAAAGAAACATAATAAATACCATAATATTGATTAATAACCATAATTTGTCTGTCACAATAGAAATTATCCAAAATAAACATTGTAACAATTTATTAATCATTACATATTTATCCAAATTATAATAATTAGTCACAATATATTATAAATAAAAGACAACAATATCACATATTTCACTTCTTCTAATCTTGGTGGCGAGGTAGCCATGCTAGCTAAATTTTGATAAACTTGTAATGATTAATACATTATTGTAATGTTTATTTTGGTACATTGATAGAATGTTTATTTTGGATAATTTCTATTGTGACAGACAAATTATGGTTATTATTATGTTTCTTTTAACTTATACTTGTTTTCCTATTTTTTAAGTGATTATTGTATTGTTATTATTATGTTTGTAATGATAAAAAAAAGAAGAAAGATTTATCTTTAATGACATTTTGGTCCAATGAAAATGTATTGACCTTTTTTGCCAAAAAAAATTTACTGACATTTTGGTCCAATGAAAAATTTCTAACCTTTTAGTCCAATTGAAAATTAGTGACATTTTGGTCCAATGGTAACTTACTGACATTTAGGTCTAATAGAAAATTATTGACATTTTAGTCTAATGATAACTTACTGACATTTTCATCCAAAATTTAGTCAGCAGCCACGTTGACAATCATTTTTATGATATTTTCATCCCTATGTACCACGTAGACACTTTCATTAACTGTAACAGACAAAAGTTAATGGAACAATGAATTTGTCGCACTTTTTACACATTTGGAGACAAAAATTTGAATTTTCATCTTTCAAGGACTTACACATTCAGGGATGAAAATGATTATTTACCCTTCGTAATTTTGAAGTGTTTATTATATTTTTATACTTGAAATAATTAGAAAAGGGAAACTATGAAGATTAAATTATATTTTGGGTAGAAAGCTGACAAATTCGTCCCTGAATGTGTAATGCGCTGACAAATTTGTCTCTGATATTAAAAGTAACGGATGAAAGTTAATGGATGAATAGATTTGTCACACTTTTTTCACTTTCAGGAATAAAAATTTGAATTTTCATCTTTCAGAAACAAATTTGTCAGCGCTTTACATATTTAGAGACGAAAATGATTGTTTACCTTTAATTATAAATTGATATCTATGTAATAAAATTGCTTACGTTTTCCACTTTATCTTCCCACCTTATTTGGACTCGCTATGCTAAGTTGCTAATAAATATTATGGATAAAAGAAATAAAATGAAACTAAAGAATTTAATAGAATAGATTAATAAAATAAAATCAAAGATGGGTGGAGTGAAACAAGATAGGCTTCGCGGATATTTTTTTAGTTTTAACTGTTATTTTAAGAATTTGTAAAAAAAAACTGTTATTTTAAGAAAAGATAAATATAAGTTTATTTGAGTTTAAAGACTCTTTCTATTTTAAATGGAAATGTCAATTTCAAGGGTTTAAAAAGTCTTCTTTTAGCTGTATTTAGAAGAGTTTATTTTATAACTGATTTGAATTATTTCATGACAACCACTTTTATATAAATATTTGAGATTTTATGAGAATAGGTTTAATATGTGTATTCCAATAAAAAAAGGTTATAATATACTAACTTATTCCAATAAATTTTTTATACGCAAATTTATTCCAATAACTTATCTATAATAATTTATGAAAATATCTTATAAATTTATATAAAACAATTTATTATATCCATGAAAAGGAGTAATTAATTATTATTGAAAATCATGAATATATATAATTTTTTTTTTCTAATATGAATTATTTTATTTCATATCAAGGAATAATCAGAAGGACTTAAGTCGTTAATATTTTATCAAAATCAAAATTAAAAAAATATATATTTTTGCCTAAAAATATGCTAGTATTTTATATTATGAGCAGCCAAGAGATAGGAAACATAAAGAAGAAAAGTTGCTGAAAAGTGGAAACCAGGAGCGCGTTACTAGTATACTGTATACGGCGGGATCGGATTCGCTGAGGAGAAGCTGTCTCTGAGTTATGGATTCATCGAACGACGTCGCTTTGGTGTCCTCGGAGATGGAGAAGTTCCTGTGCGAGTTGTTACTGGATTCCTCGCAGCCAATTTCCGAGCGTTTCAGAGCACTCTTCTCTCTCCGCAACCTCAAAGGTCCCGCCCCTCGCAACGCCCTTATTTGCGGTTAGTCTCTCTCCCTTCACAACCCTAACTAAGCAGATTTTATTCTTCAACTCACCATTTTAGGTTAGGTGATTTCTTTCTGCTGCTTCATTTGTTCCGTTAACTTTTCACGGCCTTTTTAGAAGACAAAATAAATGCTTAAAAAGTAATTTCTCCATTGTTATTTTCTGTTGGCAGCCACAAGGGATTCGTCGAATTTGTTGGCGCACGAAGCTGCATTTGCGTTGGGTCAAATGCAGGAATTGGAAGCCATCCCTGCTTTGGCCTCAGTTCTCAATGATCTTTCTTTGCATCCCATTGTTCGCCATGAGGTACCTTTTTACTTGGTGCATATGTATTAAGTTAAGTTTGATCCTCATTGGTAACATCAGAGGAAACATTTTGGCCGTGTAAAACTGCTACATAAAAATGTCTAGGGGCCAAAACTAACAGTTTTTCTCGTATAGAGACTAAAGCTTAAAATGGTGACAACTATAAGGATCAAATTCAAATAAATAGTTTTACCAATTTTTATTTTTGGGTCTTACATGTCTTCTTTGTTGCTCTGCTCTTCCTTCTTGTTTTTACCACTTTTCTAGTTTTGAGATGATTGAGTTTGTTATAATTTATAGGCAGCTGAGGCTCTGGGTGCTATTGGTTCAGATGGTAATGTTCTTCTCCTGAAAAGTAGTTTGGATTTGGATCCAGCCAAGGAGGTTCGAGAAACATGTGATTTAGCTCTTCAACGAATTCAGAATTTAAAAGATGCTGGTAATACTGATGAATTGTCTGCAAATGGTGTATCTCCTTTCAAGTCTGTTGATCCAGCTGCACCAGCGACCTCTGGTTCTTCTGTTGATCAACTAAGGTTTGTCGGCTTCATACTATTAGAAATAGCTTCATGTTAGCTGTGTAAGTAGCAGTGTTGATAAATATCTGCTGTAGCAGCGCTATTGCATAGCGGAATTTCTTTGATCTGCTATGGCAGCTGCTATCATTGTTGTGGTTGCAGCATGTGTCTTGCTTCCTCTTGTCATCTCTGGTGGGTTTCTAGCCAATTGAAATTTTGAGTTAATGTCACGTCATTTTTATGTATTTTACTTTTATTTGCATAAAACTTAATTTTTTATACATATATAATTGATATATATCGTATATTTCAACTGTTATGTGACTTCCACTATATACCTGCAACTCCATCCACTATATCATATAGTGGATTATTGGCTTTCTGCTATTTTCTGCATTCCGCAATTGATAGGTAAGTAGTAGGTTGCTAACTTGTATTCATCCATATTAGGCAAGTGCTTCTTGATGAAGAAAAAGGGATGTATGAGCGCTATGCAGCTCTTTTTGCACTTCGAAATGATAGTGGAAATGAAGCTGTTGCAGCTATCATTGATTCCTTGGGCTCAAAAAGTGCTCTACTGCGCCATGAGGTTTGATAAGCACACTCTTATTTCTGTAAATTTTATTTACGTTATATGGTTTGTATGAAATATGAATAGTTGATAAGGTATGCACTATATATGTAGAGATATCAGGTATGGTAGAAATATGTATTTGATATTTCATTTATACTTGAACTGTAGAACTATTCTTTCTATTCATTGGAAATTTGGAATGGAATAAACATGATAATTGTCCTTGAGTATAAAAAATGCTATGTAAACTTTAAGCAATAATATTAGATGGTTGTTTTATTGATGCAATTTTGATTTTCCTGCATCTGTTTGAATCTCTTTAGTTTTTTCAATATTTTCTGTTATGTTTTAGGTTGCATATGTTTTGGGTCAATTGCAAGACAAAGCTGCTTCAGCTGCTCTATCCAATATACTTAAAGATGTGAATGAGCATCCAATGGTTAGGCATGAGGCTGCTGAAGCTCTTGGTTCAATTGCAGGTATTACAACCAAAATTTGAATGGCACGATCCCTTCTACTCGCAAAGCAATGTAATGTATTTAAGAAGTGCTGTGCTTTGTGATGCCATCTCAGTATAAAAGGAAAAATGCAATAATATCATATAATGAATGGAATTCACAAGTAAATATAGGATGAAAGAGTAAATAGTAGCTGTCCAAGACTCGAAGTAATTTTCCTTTTTGTTAATAAGCAGTCCAAGTAAACTTGGATTGCAGCTTCTAGTCTTTTCAGTGATTATCTGTTTGTGATTGGTTGTGAGTAGGGGTGAAAATAGGCCGAGCTGAGCTAGGCTTTGCTAGGCCTGAGCTTGGCCTGGGTTAAAAGTATATGGTCTGAGCCTGGCTTGTTTACCCGTCAAAGGATTTTTTTAAGGGCATGAGCATGAGCATGACCTGCATAAAAGTCTGGCCTGGCCTTCAAGCCTGTTTTAAGGATCTAGTTTGTGATATTTTAACACTAAGATGGAGGTAAAAATATGTATGTGAGACTTTATAAGAATCAAATCTAACTTATTTATATGATATAACATTCATGATCTTAATTAAAATTATATTTTGCAATAAGACATTAAATATGACAAAGTTATTTTTCAATAAACATAATTATAAACTTTGACATGACTTTTTATCTAGATCAACATGATTAACATTCAAAAAGATAAAAAATGTAATATTTTAATAAATTATAACAAATTTAATATGATAATAATACTAACAATGAGTAATTATTTATAATTTTTTAAATAGGTCAGTTTGTTAGTCATAAAAGGCTTTTTAAATAGCCTAGGACCTGACCTATTTAATTAAATTGACTTTACAAAAAACCCTGGCCTAACCTATTTTTTGGAAAGGCCTGGGCCTAGCTTGATGTAGGTTAGGCCATTGGCCCTGTCGAGCAACCTAGCCTATTTCCACCTCTAGTTGTGACTGGCCTGGTGAAAAGTAAACTCATTTGCACCGAGTTAATAAACAGTATAAAGATGGTGGATATGGCACCTATTAATAAAAGAGTTTGGGAAATTGTTTACACGCTAAAATATGCTAAGTTGGAGATATTTTTTAGACGAACATCTTACTTTAGTACATAAATAAAATCACTGTGTTTCAGTTTGAGATGTAAAATCTATTCTCGCCTGTCTATTCCCACAAAGAAAACCTGCAGTATCAGCTATTCCCTTGGCTCTCCGCTCCCATGAATCAGATGGGGCTATATGTCCCACCCAACCGTCCAATCCTGTCTATAAAATATGCCAAGTTCCAGTTCAATTTACAGAGATTTTGTGAGAACTTTTCTTTATTTCTTTGTCTTCAATATTTGGTTGTGTTCTGCTGAACCACTTGACAGATAGCTGCTGATTACTTAACCATTTATTGCATTGTACTTGGGCAAACTTCAAAACATTAAATCTTCGCATTACATTGTAGATTGTTTACGTTATTGTTTTGTTGTGTGCCCTTAGATGACGAAAGTGTAGCCCTTCTTGAGGAGTTTTCGGCAGATCCAGAGCCTCTTGTCTCACAAAGTTGTCAAGTTGCTCTAAGCATGCTAGACTTTGAACGATCTGGGAAATCATTCGAGGTATACACCATAGTAGTTGCTGAATATTTACATATTTTGCTTTGATGTTTATTGACACGGCCTTCTTTTTCTCTTGGTTGCAGTTCTTGTTCATGTGCACTCCAACTGTGCATTAAAAGTTTTCTCGTGGTTATGCCAAGACATGAAGAATGAGTGGATGCTTGAGAATGGAGACACAAACACAGTGACATACAAAGAAATTGAGAAACATTACCCTTATATAAACACTAATTGAACTTCACAAAAAATAACACTAATTGTTTTGTCAATTTATGAAAAAGGATATTTGTGATGAACTTGATGCATACAATTGTTCAAAATAATGTGTTTTTATTATGGCTCTGCCATAGGATAAGTTTTGTCAACATTATTGACTGTTAACTCTAGATACTTTATTAGTGTCTAATGGTTTAAAATAATGGTTATAAGGCAAGGATGTTTGAGAGAAAATGTTTCCTTCTCCCATAAGAATCAAATCGACGCCAATACTTGGCTAACAACAAAAATTTGGGATAAATAAACTAAGGTTGTCCGTAACGCAATGATGTTTTGATGGTTTGATTTGATTGTTTGTACGATTTCACAGCAAAGCTTGCCGCATCTCTCTGGTTCTGCATCTTTCTTATCTTAATATTATTATTACGGAACTAACATGCGTAGTGCTCCCACCATTTCATCACAAAACCCTTTAGAAACCCTTTGTGCCTTTTTCTCTTGTGCCAAAATTCTCTCTTGCATGACTAATTATTTTGGTTTCAAATGGGATACTTTCACAATGGAAGGTCTAGTTCGAGCCTGTGCAAACCTTTTGGCTAGGAGAGGAAGGAAAGCATCTCATGGGGTGTGTATAAAGAACAATCTTCTGGTGAAAGTCTGTTTGCTGACATCTGTTATAGATATGTATATGAAATGTGAAGTTACTCATTATGCATTTAGGTTGTTTGAACAAGGGAATGATCTGAAGGATGTGATTCTATGGAGTGTTGTGATTAATGGGCGTGCCAAGAAAGGGGAATTTTGTGAAGCTTTTTGTTCATGTTCAGAAGGATGCTGGAAAACTCAATTACCCCAAATCCGGTTACATTGGCTGGCGTAATTCTAGGTTGCTCTGGGGTAGGGTCTTTGAAACAAGGAAAAAGTGTGCACGGCTTTGTGGTTAGAAACATGGTTCAATTGGATGTGGTAAATTGTACTTCTCTTGTGGACATGTATTCTAAATGCGAGTGTGTCAAAACTGTTTACAAAGTCTTTTGTATGATGCCGGCAAAAAATGTAGTCTCTTGGACTGCAATGATAAATGGATTTGCGATGCATGGCTTGTATTTTAAATCTCTTTCCATTTTAGATCAAATGACACAGAATTCATGTGTTATATCAGGCAAACACGTGCCCAACTTGATTATATTTACTTCAGTTCTATCTGCTTATAGTCACTCTGGAATGGTTCAGGAGGGGTTGAGGATCTTTAATTCTGTGAAAGATTATGGCAGTTCTCCAACTGAGGAACACTGTGCCTACATGATAGGTGTTTTAGCTAGAGTTGGTCAATTTGATGTAGCATTATCCTTTCTCTCAAACATGCCTATAAAACTTGGTCTTAGTGTTTTGGGAGTTCTATTAATTGCATGTAGATTCCATAAATGAGTTGAACATGCTGACGAAATAGTGAAAACACTTCATCTTTAGAGCATAATGATTTATCCTGGCATGTTTCATTGTCGAACATATATGCTGATGGTAGGATGTGGGGAGTAGTAGATATGGCAATGGCTGACGAAGGGTTGAATAAGAGTCTTGGCTTTTCCTCAATTGAAGTCAGGAATAAGTTGTGTATATTTAGTTCAAATGATACACTTGCGTTCACAAGCACAAATATCAGTCATACTTGAACTTCTCTCAGTAGGGAAATGAGAGAAATTGCTTTGTTATAATAAATCGTTGGAGATAGATACATGAATTTTTTTTTTGTAGTCCTATGTTTCTCATTGTGGAAGAGTGGAAATTTTCGGATTCTCAAAGGTTTGTCATGGTTCACCAGTCACCATACTGAAATTGTGTAATGCAAAGACAATTCCTGTTTAATCTACCTCTCTTAGTAGTTAGTAGTAATCAGTATGACTAGATGATTGCTTCTAATATTATACCAAACCAATAGGTACATATATATTTACCAATGGGTTATAGTTATATTGCCTTCATAACTGACTGTATTTCTGCACGAGTGTTTTGAGTTTTTGTGACTTTCCTTCTACTTTTTGCATGTTACTGTCAAGAAAGCAAGGTGAGTAGGCCATGATTGATTGTCAGTGACTTAAAACTAAGTTACAGTTTGGTGAGAATGTTAACAAGCTTTAAGGATTCCATCATTGTGTCAACGATAGCAGGGATTTTGTAGTTTGGCATTGGCTTGCTTACGTAAAAATATGCTTGTTGATTCAATGATAGTAACATTGTATTCGGTTGGGTGGAAAGAAAATACATGAATTTGTGAGAAAAAAATGAAAAGAGATAAAAGAGAATGAAAAGTAAGAATCTTTGATTTAAATAAAAAAAAGTAAAAAATATTTGGATTAAAGTGGTTAGATAACTAAACTCACTTCTTTTTTCATTTTCATATCTAAACTTTCACACGTAACAAACAGGGAATAAAGGAGAGAATACGAGATAGAAAAAAATTAAATAGAAAAAAGGAAGAGACAAAAAAAATTAAAGTTCACTTTTTAAAGTCATTTTTTTCTTTTTCTTTCTTCACACAAATAAAAAGAAAACGGATGGGCAAAGTTAAACGATGAAAACCCGCAAGGTTGGCTAGTACGTAATTTTGTACATTACTACATTTGAGGCTCATCATCACCATGGGATCCCAAAAAAGAAAAGAAAAGGTTCTCATCATCTACAATGAGATATGACATTATTCATTGAAAAGGAATGCATGTTACTCGTTAGTTTCTTGGCCAGCTAAACCGAGTGGATTGATAATTAGTAATCCTTCTTAAAACTTTAAAAAACCAATAAGTTACATCCATTATAGTCCATTTACTTGTGTAGAAAGGGTACAAATCCCTCCCCCCCCCAAAACTTTGCACGATAGATCATATATTATGTTTCCTGAGAAATTAAAAAAAAAGTTTTTAATAAAAATGATAATGTAATGCATTAATAACATTACCATCTTTATAAAATTTTTATTTGTATTCTTTAATCAATATCACAAGCATACACGTTAGCCTCATCTTCCAAAACTTTTAGTTTAGTACAAATTTTTTTTGGAGGCTCAAGTAAGACAACTTGTCTAGTACACATTTTTGTTTTGGTACTAACGTGTCCAGAACACTATTGAGTATTGACCATACCCGAATTCAGAATAAAAAATAATAACAATAAATCAAATAAGGGAAAGTCATTTACTTAAATAAATAATAAATGATATATATAAATGAGACAAGGAGGGAAGAGTGAGAGCAACGAACGAGTGAGTGAAAGTGTGAGAGAATGTCTAACCCTCAAGACCAGAAACCATGGAAGGCGGAATACGCGAAGTCGGGAAGATCGTCATGCAGGACGTGCAAGAGCCCCATTGCCAGCGAAACGCTGCGTCTCGGAAAGATGGTTCAATCCACTAAATTCGATGGCCTCATGCCCGTAATATTGATATGCATTTTCTTCTCTTTTCTTTTTCCTTCAATATTCCTCACCTTCGTTCAATGTAAATATGGCTTTAGCTGCGCTATTGCATTTCACACCTTTCTTCTGTTTTTTACATGCAAAAATAACCCCGCCGTAGGGTTTTATTTTTTTAACTTCTCAATATACCGTATTTTATTCTGTATCTGTATTTTATTTTCAATCAGATGTGGAACCATGCTGCTTGCATATTGAAGAAAGCCAATCAGATAAAATTGTAGGGAAATCTCTACTCGTTTGTTTCTTCGATGATAAATGTGTCTTTGTTTGATTTCATGGTTTGACATTGACAAGTTTTTTGTCATGGTGCACTACTGTTTTCATGCAGAGTTGAAGATGTTGAAAACTTAGAGTCACTTCGTTGGGAAGATCAGCAGAAGATCAGAAAATACATAGAGAGTGGTGGCAGCGGCGGTAGCAGCAGCGGCAGCGCGGCAAAGTCAGACTCCAAGACTGTCAAAGATACTAAATGTGGCATTGAAGTGTCACAAAACTCTCGTGCCACTTGCAAGGATTGCGGTCAAAAAATTATCAAAGGAGAGGTTGGGTTGTAATGCTTTTCTCTATGTCATGTTCCAAAGGCTAACTAACTTATTAGTGTGTGTTAGTTGGAACGGATGGATTTTGTATTTTGGAAATGAGACCATGAGCAAAAGCATGTTAATATTATCTAAAGATGGGGATTTTATGATTTTGGACTTTAATTTATCTTGTTTATCATAAGTTAACTTAGGAAAATAGCATATTTGGCTTTTAGTAGTAGCTGGATGATGAAAGGGATGAAACAATAATATGCATACTTTTTATTTTTACTTCCTACTTCTAGTTTGCCATGTTTGAATTTGATTTTAATACCCCACATAATTGCTTTGGCAGCTAAAATGTTTGCTTTCTCTATTTTTTTCTTTTACCTAGGTGGTGTGTTACTATTCCATTCTGTGTTATATATTTGAACAAGCCCTGGTCCATGGTATTAGAATTTTTATGCTATCTCATTGGATTCTCCGTCTTGACTCGTGAGATTCTTGTTGTATGGTCAAAATGCTTGAGGTAGTTTTTCATGACTAGGTACCAGAGTCTCTATGATCAAGTGGTCTCTAGTTTAATCCTTGCTGTCACCATTTTTCCAATAAAAAGTTGAACTTTCAGCACAAGGTTGGTAAACCTGTGCACAAGGGCTCCTGCTTCAGGGAGTGAGTTAGAGATGAAATGTAAAACTATTCATGTGTCTTTAACAGCTAAGCTTTTGGGATAGTTGGTTCATGGCTTAGAAGAACAACAACAGAGTTCTTAATCCTTGGTAGAATTAGGAAGAGCATATTCTATTATCCAATTCCTCTTCAATTTTGTAATGCTTATATGCCTATAGAAAATAAAAGTCTTCTGGCCTCTTGTATGTAATTTGTCTAATAATTATGTAGATGGGACCATTGTGGGAGGTGCTAATAAGAGATCTAACTCTCTCCTGAATTCTGGCCAGTGCTTTTGAGTTGAACTGGGAATCTTGCATCTAGCAAATTTTCCTTCCCCTCCTTTATATATATACATATATATATATATATATATATATATATATATCCTAGTAGTGTTCAAATTAAGCCACTAATGTCGTAAATCATAATTTCATTTTGGGATTGCATGAAATCTGCACCAGTGATATTCGCAACAAGTTTATTCACACTTGTCAGATTTCTTCTCATTCTTGTTAAGATTCTTAAAATTGATTGTCATGCATTCTGAGACCACTAAGATAATTTTTATCCCAGTGTACATTATTCAGATTTTTTCCTAATTGTTCACAAATCACAATCATATTGATTCGTGCTTATATGCTACTGATGTTGGAATTGACTCCTTGCTGAATGTTTTGTATTTGATTTAGGTTCGTATATCTACTAAGCCTGGTGGTCAAGGTGCTAAAGGTTTGGCTTGGCACCATGCCAAGTGTCTCATGGAACTATCACCATCAATTGACATGGATAAGTTATCTGGATGGAACAATCTCTCATCTTCTGATCAATCAGCTGTCAGTGACTTTGCTAAAAAGGGTGATTGATATTTTTAAGAAAGTCTGGTTTTTATTGCCATAGTGGTTGGTTGAATCTCTTTATTTTCACTGTAGTTACTTGCTCACTGCATTCTTTTCAGGTGGTAGTGATACAAAAATTGAGACTGAGGAGGGTAAAGAATCCACACAACAACAAACTTCCAAAGGTGGGATAAAACGGGGGAAGGATGTTGATAGTGAGCGGAAATCAAAAGTTGCTAAGGCCAAGGGAGATGTGTCTGTGGGCAGTGCAATGTCAGTGAAATCAGGGGAAGCATGTGATCTGGAGAATAAAATGGAGACCCAGAGCAAAGAACTCTGGGATTTGAAGGACGATCTCAAAAAGCACGTTACAACAACAGAGTTGCGTGAAATGCTGGAAGCCAATGGTCAAGATTCATCAGGATCAGAACTTGATTTGCGTGACCGCTGGTAATTTAATCTCATGGAGTTTTTACCCTGATGTTTAAGAAGTGTTTGCCTCATCCCAATATCTGCATTGTTAAACTTAATGTTTTTGACTCAATATGTTATAGTCTCTTTCTTCTTAGTTAGAAGTTGTCAATGATTTTATTGACAATAGATTAGGTTTGTTTGTATGTTGACTGTTGAGTGTCCCCTATTATGTATGCTCACTTGCATTGAGCTCTATTATAATTTGTAATGGAATCATAGTTTATTCATCAAAAGGAAAAAAACATAAATGCAAGCAAGTCTAACACTTGTATTATTGTTTGGATGGGAGAAAAACTTTCCAGATTCATTTTGTTTCCTAATTTCTTTGTGATGTGTTTTGAAAAGATTATCCATCGAAATATTTTAATTCTTCTAACTGTGATAATTATTATTATGATTTTAGTGCTGATGGAATGATGTTTGGAGCACTTGGTCTTTGCCCAATATGTTCTGGCTTTCTGCGTTACTCTGGAGGAATGTACCGGTGCCATGGATACATTTCCGAGTGGAGTAAATGTTCTTACTCTACCTGTGAACCAAAACGAATTGAAGGGAAGTGGAAAATCCCAAAAGAAACAAATAATCAGTACCTTAAAAAAGTGTGTAAGGATAAAGTTGTCATAAAACAAAACCAATAAATTATGATTTATGACTAAAGTTTTTTCTTACGGTTTACAGTGGTTCAAATCTCAAAAAGGGAAGAAACCAGTTAGGATATTGCCTCTTCCATCACCAAGGAAATCTGCTGAAAGTCAAATGATTGCTAGTCAGCATCATTCATCAATTAGTGAAAATTTGCGAGATTTAAAAGTTGCTATCTGTGGATTACCTAATGACTCTATTGTATTACTTCTTTCCATTTTTCCTTTTAACATTTATTTTTAGTTCCCATTAATGAAGTCTACCACCCCCTTTCCCCCGTAAACATTATGAGCAATATTCAGGTTTGATTTGGATTTCTAGTATTTTGTACTCAGCTTCTGAGGTGATTTTACAGGCAGAATGGAAACGCAAAATTGATGGCATAGGTGGGGTGTTTCATACAAAAGTAAATAAAGGTGTCTGCTGCAGTGACCAATTTATGAAAATTAAAATTCCAATTTTTCTTTTGCCTCGTGTACAATTTTTTTTTGTAATCTTTTACGTGACTTGTTTACTTGTAGATACTAACTGCTTGGTGGTTGGTGGATCACTCAATGATGAAGCTGAGATGCGGAAGGCAAGGTATGGTGCTCTCAGATTGTCAATCTCAACTTTATTTGATTAATTTTAATATCCCTGACTTGGAAGGATTTTGATCTCTAGGAGGATGAAAAAACCAATAGTCAGAGAGGACTATTTGATTGACTGCATAGAAAGAAAGAAAATACTTCCATTTGATATGTACAAGGTTGAAATGATTGGTGAGACTTCCAGCATGGTCACCATTAAAGTGAAGGGACATAGTGCTGTTCATGAGGCTTCTGGCCTACAGGATTCCGGCCACATACTTGAGGAAGGGAAAAGCATATATAACACAACTTTGAATATGTCTGATTTGTCTACTGGTATTAACAGGTGGGTTCATTATGTTTTAACTTCCTTTCTTGGTATATACAAATAAGCCTTTTTATTTTAATTGTGATTTGTTTTTATTTACTTGGTGAATCTCTCACATCACTTCCTTTCTTAAGATTCTTGCTTTGCTGTCCTAACTTTTTCTTCCCATGTAAAGCTACTACATTCTCCAGATAATCGAGGAAGATAAGGGGTCTGATTGCTATGTGTTTCGTAAATGGGGTCGAGTTGGAAATGACAAGATTGGAGGAACAAAGCTGGAGGAAATGTCAAAATCTGATGCAATATGTGAATTCAAACGATTATTCTATGAGAAGACTGGAAACCCTTGGGAGGCGTGGGAACAAAAGACTATCCAGAAGCAACCTGGAAGATTTTTTCCATTGGATATTGTACTTGTTTTTATCTTATTTTTAAAACTATTTGTTTGATGTAAATATGTTATCATCTTCATCCATCAGGTGGATATTCAACTCATGGTTGTTACTCTGGACTTGTAGGACTATGGAGTTAACAAACAGGTCCCAAAAAAGAAAAAAAATGATGCTGACAGCAAATTACCTCCTCCATTAATAGAATTGATGAAGATGCTCTTCAATGTGGAAACATACAGGTTATAGTCAAATACCTCTTCATTTTATTAGAATATATTTTGTGCAATACTGAGTCTTTAGTTTTGTAGAGCTGCCATGATGGAATTTGAGATTAATATGTCTGAAATGCCACTTGGGAAACTGAGCAAAAGCAATATCCAAAAGGGTATGTTAACACATTATTTTAAAACTTTTTATGGCCTATAGTAGTTCCCTATTCCTTTGATTGATTGCATCAAGCAACCTAAAAGGGTTTATTAAAGTAATAATAAATGTTTGATAATATGCTGGTATGCTTCCTCTTCCCAGGGTTTGAAGCATTGACAGAGATACAAAATCTGTTAAAAATTAGCAATCCTGATCCATCAGTCAAGGAAAGCTTACTCATTAATGCCAGCAATCGGTTCTTCACCATGATCCCTTCTATTCATCCACATATTATTAGGGATGAGGATGACTTTAAGTCCAAGGTGGTACCATTTTTCATTCATTTTTCAATTTGGGGTTTGGTAATGAAACATGAAATCAATTGATTCTCTTGTTTTGCGTTAGTTCTCTACTTGCAACAATGACTCGTGGAAGTTAATGATTTTTGGCACTCTCCGTAAAACTCAAATATTGAAATAATATTTTATTTGATTTTTTAATACAGTAATGAAGAATTTATACTGCACCATCACATGATTTTTTAGGTTTTCTGTCTTGCAATTTGACGTTGGGTTTTTAATCTCTAAAGGTTGGTTAGGAGTTAGAACTATCAAACAAGACATGTGAAATTTTTGGTCTGTTTGTTTCAAATGTGTTCAAGAACTGTTCCTGATGACTTTTGCTCCTGAGGATTGGCACATTTGGTTCCCCTTTGTTATAATTAGAATACTATGTCCTTTCTTTTGTTTTAGGTGAAAATGTTAGAAGCCCTTCAAGACATTGAAATAGCCTCAAGATTAGTTGGATTTGATGCCAACAATGATGATTCCATTGATGATAATTATAAGAAGCTTCACTGTGATATATCTCCACTTCCTCATGATAGTGAAGAGTTTTGCTTAATTGAAAAGTTTCTCCAGAATACTCATGCTCCCACACATACGGTATGATTATATTTGGTATACAAGTGGGTGTTTGTGAATTAATGTCTGACGTGAGTTCTTTCATTTTTCACAATGTACATGTTTCCACTATCTTTGTAATCCATTTATGCAGGACTGGAGTCTTGAGCTAGAAGAAGTTTTTTCACTTGAAAGGGAAGGTGAATTTGATAAGTTTGCTCCTTACAGGGATAAACTTGGAAACAGAATGCTCCTATGGCATGGTAGGTTGTGGATATGTGATGCTTGCTACTAGTTACTTGTATGTTTGCAGTTGTGAAATATTCTCCTATGACACAATGAAAGAGTTGGAAAATATAAAGAAAGGAATGTAAACAAATCTCTTGTATCTGATTACTCCTTCCAAATGTCATGATAATATAATACTTGACCAGTGACCAGAGGAGTTTCAACTTTCAAAGGCTGAACTTTTAGGTTAAAAATTCTTTCATCTTTCCAACAAAATACAATCATATGGATGGCTATTTTGTTTTAATGTGCTAACTGCAGCTGTAGATGAAAATATGTACAAATTTGACTTAGACACCTATGACAAAAATTCTCCCTATTATAGGTTCTAGATTGACAAACTTTGTGGGCATTCTTAACCAAGGACTCAGAATTGCACCTCCTGAAGCCCCGGCTACTGGCTATATGGTTCTATCTATTATTCCCCTTTCATGCCTCCTTTTTTTTTGCTTATATTTTTGGATACAAATACCTAATTAACTTTCCACAGCAGCACTAAAGTCTGAATATTTTGCATTACAGTTTGGCAAAGGGGTTTACTTTGCTGACCTGGTCAGCAAAAGTGCTCAGTATTGCTTCACTGATAAGAAAAATCCTGTTGGTCTAATGCTTTTGAGTGAAGTTGCGCTTGGAAATGTCTATGAGCTCAAGAAAGCTAAGGTCAGTCTGTTTTAATCCAATTTGTGCATGTAGCTTTTACTTCAGAGAAATAAAATCAATAAAGTGTAAAAAAAAATTATTATTTCCTCCAAATAAGTTAATCCAAACAATCACATGTGGTTGATTATGTGTGAGTGCATACACATTCAAAATGAGCCACAATGCTGCATTCAATACGGAATTTCTTTTTATGTTTTTGGGCTTTGTCATTGGGGGTTATGTTGTATTTATATCTATTAGTGGTATATATACTCCATACCCCTTTTTTTTATGACATTGCCTTGCTATATATTACCCTTTTTGGTACTTTTGGTACCTTTTATCTAATAT
>CM023943.1:25431948-25451837 GCA_013407115.1 Glycine latifolia
TTTTTTTTTTTTTTTTTTTTTTTTTTTTTTTTTTTTTTTTTTTTGCCGATTTAAAAAAAATACTGAATTTCTGCCTAATGGATTTGCTATAATTTTTGGTATCATACTGATTGTTTGCCCTCTGAGAAACAGTATATGGATAAACCTCCTGAAGGAAAGCACTCTACTAAAGGACTGGGCAAGAAAATGCCTCAGGAATCGGAATATGTAAAGTGGAGGGGCAATGTCACTGTTCCTTGTGGCAAACCAGTGCCATCAAATGTCAAGAGTTCTGAGCTCATGTACAATGAGTATATTGTTTATAATACTGCTCAAGTAAGTTTCAAGTCTGGTGTCTTTGCCATATCATGCCCATGAAGCAAGCTAAGATTCGTGTAGTTTAAATTTTAATAAAATTTAGTGGGAAATTTCTACTGTCATTGCTATTATTGGTTTGCAGTTTTGATATGTTTATGCAGATTAATTGGGAAATTTCTACTGTCATTGCTATAGAACGGCTGTTAGACTGGCAATGCTATATGGTGCGGAATGCTGGCTAGCACATAGGCAGCATGAGCATAAAATAGGGGTAGCGGAAATGAGGATGTTAAGGTGGATGTGTGGATATACAAAGATGGATAAGATAAGAAATGATGATATTCGACGAAAGGTGTCAGTGGTACCGGTATGTGAAAAGATGAGGGAGCATAGATTGAGATGGTTTGTGCACGTTATGAGACGGCCACTGGATGCTTCTGTAAGAACAAGAGTTTGTTACCAAGAGCTAGACACAAAGAGAGGTAGGGTCGACCGAAACTTACCTGGGGAAAGGTAGTTAAACAAGACCTAATGGAGTGGGATATAGATTGGCGGACGGTATGTCTTAGGACGGAGTGGAGAAAAGCGATAAGCTTGATGGAGGGTTAAATCCATTAGTAACCCTATGTTCCAGTCGTTCCCTTGTTTTTAGTCCTTCTCCTCCTCTTTTCTCTCTTCTTCCTCTCACCATTCTGTTTTTAGCCTTTTTTTCTCTCATTTGTCTTTTTTTCGATTTATCATTGGGTTCATCTACCACCGACCCCAATTAACTTGGGTTAAAGGTGTTGTTGATGTTGATGTTGAAGTTTCTTGTAGTTGAATTATAGCTATGTTGAATGACAAACTTTTATTTGATTATGATAGAAATAATGTGCAACCGAGATAAAGAAAGAAGAATGAACAAACAAATTTGATGTGGAAAACTCTTGATGGGAAAAAACCACAATCAAAGGAGAAACAATTCACTATATTGAAAATTGATATAATAGAGATTAAAAACTACTAAAACCCTAGTCCAAAAGCATACAGGTTCAAACTGCACATCTCTGACCCCCAACCCCAAAAGGGATTAGTGGTGGGATTTGGTCTTGAGCCTATCGACCCAAGACCTCTGCAGCCACCATAGACCCCAAAAAAATCTAAAAAATATTTCTTCATCAAATTAATTGCACTATAAGCTTTTCAATCCAGGCCAAGAATTTGGGTCACCAAATATAAGATTATTTGTAAAAAAATTATTGTTGGAAACACTTCAGTTTCAGAGATAAATAACAAAAGTTAAGGATTCTTATCCCTGTGGTAGAAAGTACACAAACTGTTAGCAAGTATGGTGCTTGGTTTTGTATCTGATTAACATGAGTAGTTGGTTGTTCTTTGTTTTTCCATTGCCGTTTGTTAAAACTTAATTCATGACATACTTGCATGGTGCTCTTTTTGAGTATTTTTGAATTTATGATAAAGCCCAATATGTTGTATTCCCTTTTCTTCTTTTGGTAAACTCATGCATGTGATTGGATGTGGACTTTTGTGCAGGTTAAGATGCAATTCTTATTGAAGGTGAGGTTTCATCACAAGAGATGAAGACTAGAGAGAAGTTTCTTGTTCTGGGGTGTCATCTATAGTAAGCAGTTTTTTGACCATGACTTGTACGTAGTACATCTTGGATTCTCTAGAATTATCTTGGTAACGTCTCATTTTGAGTTGGCTAGAGATATTTCAAAGGGTTTTTTGTAGGGCATGCTAGTGCAGGGATGTATTAGTTGAAACCCGTTGTCACTTAGACAAAAAACATCTCATCCAATTTGTGATCTGGTTATCTGTATAGAACTGCTATTTTAATCTCAAACTTTTTATTGAGCTCTTCCCTTTTAAATATGTGTTGCATCAGTATAAGTGCTTTCATCGTATACAAACACAAATCAGTTAAGTTTTTTTTTTTATCTTACCAGTCTAGTAAATTTTCAAATAGGTATGCATAAATAGAAGAGATATTTCCCTTTCTCTATGAAGGAGGTACCCAGAAGTTGATAGGCTTTGTTATGAGGTTTTAACCATATTCAGAAATAAGACTTAAGTGCATAGAAAGAGCTAGACTGGCGGTAACTGGTATGGCCAAAAATAAAAAAAATAAAATAAAAATTAAAGCTACCCTGGTTATGTGGCTGTGGCTTGTGGGGACTTTTGTTACACAATATTATGTGGTCTGCATGTGTGTCATGTGAAAAGGTGATGCTATTAATCAATGCACCAATAATGTTGATTATGATATCATAGCATGAGTGTATATAAAATTTGTGAATGTTGCTTGCATATGTGTATCAAATCAAGTTCTCTGATGGTGGTGAGAACTTAAAGCTCAGGCGGCTCTTAGTAAGACCCATGCATGACATGGGACTCTTCATGATTCAAACAGCCATTTCTCATTGTCAAGTATGACGAACTGCTGTTTATTTTTGCTTGTGCCTGTTATGATGTATGAGCCATCTCTACTTATTGTGTTTACTGATTTGTGATTTGTGGCTTATCTTGCGTCACTGACTAGTTCCTACCCGCAAAATACATTATACAGCTGGTTCTTAGTGCCAGAATGTAATGTAGACAAGTGTTTTTTTATTGTTAGTTATTAGCCAATTTATCGTTTCTTCTGAATCTGGTCCAAGTATTTGGACTTGCAAATTCATAGTGGCAGGTTTGAAAATTGTAACTTTATGTATAATATTAAACAACAACCATTTTGAGTCAAGTCTTTTTGAGCGTGACTCAATCAAGAAAGTGGTGCAAGTGATGATGTGAGTTGATTTTCAAAGTGATTATATTGCCGAAGAATGCAGATTTGATTTTAGATTCTGATAACGACCTTGAGATATCTTATGCTAAATGAATCTTTGAGTATATCCTCGTTCCTCTGACCGAATAGACAAAACTGCATGAGATTTGAATTTAATGATACACCCATCAACCAAAAAAGAACAATAGTAACAAATTAACAACACTCTTCTTTTCGAGTTAAAAACATGCAGCGTGTTGAAGACAAAACCCACCTGTTTTATTTTTTTTTTTCACAAAAAAAATCAATTTCATTTCGAAATTTAAATTCTTTTTAAAGTGAGTTAAACTTCCTCGGTTCAAACAAATTAGTCTTTGACTTTAAGTTAAAGGATAACTTAATGTAAAAAAAAATTATTAAAAAAAAAAACTAGTATATATGCTTTGGGAAAAACTATCAAGAAATAACAACTGTGAGAAAGCTTCCTTGCTTACAGTCGTATATCTTTTGCACTTTGCAGTGTCACGTTTCATTTTTTTTTTTGTCTACACGTTTCATTTGTTCTGAGATTCTGTAAAACGTTTTCTTATTTATAAAGAATACGAAAATGCAATAAAAGTTTTGGTCCTTCGGTGAAGATAATAGTCATAATACTAGTATTTTTTGTTATTATACAAGCGTTTATTTTTTCAATTTTCTTACCATTTATCTACTTCTTCAACAATTCAGCAATACATGATTAATATGATAATATGACGGAAAAAAAAATAATTAAAGGATCCACTAAAAGTATTTTAATAATAGAGGTTAAGAAATATGAGAGATAAAAAAATAGAAGTAAGAAAATATGATAACATAGATTTAATTGAAAATTTTAAAGTGTTTTCAAAGACTAAAATGATAATACGTAATTAAGTTAAAAGATACTAAAAAGTTAGTAAAATTAAAGAATCAAAATAATAAATTATTAAAAAGTTTGGAGACTAAATTGAAAATGTTATTTTTAGACACATGAGATTCAAGTAGATCATATATAAAAATTACGTAGCAACTTTTAGGTGCCATGTTATTATCAAAGATGTGACATAGGCATGCATGTTAAAAATAACGAATGAAAATTAATAATAAAATTAATTTGTTCTATTTTTCACACATTTAATATCTAATTTTTTTTTATCTTTACGGGTTTATCAAGATTTAATTCTTTAGAAACTAAAGTGAGTATTTATCTATTTTAAATATAACAAATGCTTTATACTTTTGTCCAACAATTGATAAACTTTTTTCTTAATTAAAATATAGTCTAGTTAATGTGTATAGTAAGAGAATTAAAATAAGTACTTGAGTAGTTTCAGTACTCCGATGAGCTCAAGTTAAGTAGGAAGTTGTCGGTAGAGTTTACAGGCAGGTGGCAGTGTCCTAACTAGAGTTAGGAAGCGACAAACGACAGCAGTTCCCAGGTGCGGCGTTCGGCGCAAAAATTAAAATAAAAACTACTAATCAACCAATTAAATAATTAAACTAAACCAAAACCATACCAACCCCATACAATTAATTAAAGACATGCACTAAACAAAACAAATAATAGTACTAGTACTATACTACTATCAGCTTCTAAACGATACTGAGTAAATAAATAAATAAAAATAGCCAATGAGAGTCCAACTTACATTAACTTGGTCTAAGCCCATTAGAAAAACCAGAGGCTTATTGCTTTCACCATTTACAAATGTTTCCTCTGAACCCTACATATGAGGTTCACATGTTCCCATTCACATTTCTTATAAGACTCTTTTTTGCACCTTATTCTCACTGTCCCACTTCCCCTGACCCCTCACTCTTCCATACTGCAGTCCTCAGATTTTTAGTTTGCACCATTTCCTAGTGTGCCCGTGTGCCTACAAATTTTATTCACTTCCTCCCACTCAGGTCCTTTCTTTTCAAACATAAAATACACATCTCTCTCTCTCTCTCTCTCTCTCTCTCTCTGTATTGGTTTTTAGTACTAGTATACTAATACTATACTATGGCTTCTGCTAGTGGAAATGGTGGCTCTAATGGCTCTGGCTCTCCTTGCGGGGCATGCAAGTTCCTCAGAAGAAAGTGTGCTGCTGACTGTATCTTTGCACCTTACTTCTGCTCAGAACAAGGCCCTGCTAGATTTGCAGTCATACACAAGGTCTTTGGTGCCAGCAACGTTTCCAAGTTGCTTTTGCATATACCAGCTCATGATCGTTGTGAAGCGGTTGTCACAATCACTTATGAGGCTCAGGCTCGTATTAGAGACCCTGTCTATGGCTGTGTCTCTCACATTTTTGCTTTACAACAACAGGTATACCATTATATGTTCTTACAAAACTCATCTACACTTCTGAACTATATGTTACTTTTTTTCTGGATATGATAGACCTTCTCTTGTTCATTTTTTTATGTTTATTTATCCTGATAGACATCAAATAAGTAGCGCATTAACACCTATTTAATGTAGGACAAAACTTAGATATGGAGTTCTAATGGTGTTTTTGATGTTGTTGTCTAATTAGAATTGAAGTTTTGTTTTGGTAATCTACGTGTAAACTTTTGTTACGCAGATTGTTGAGATAAAACTTTAATTCTAATGGGAGAACAATACCAAAAAATTTTGTATGTAGGTTTTATTCTTTTATGGCTTTCTATCAAGGAACAAATAGACATAAATATCTAAACATTTGCACAAGCCACTCGTTCATCAAATTCTCTTTATAATTAGTTAGAACTTGTTAATTCTTTCTTTCTTGTCTTTTTTTTTATGTACGTTGGAAATTTGGAAAACCATTCAACCAAACTAGCTACTCCTGTCTTTATCTCTTGCTTGAAGTGTAGTTACCTATCTTTGGCTTCTATGATTCCTCAAGGGCCATTACTCCAGCAAGAATAATATTTATTATTATCATTGGCTATATAAAAAACACACCAGTTATTTATCTAGAAACAAACAAATTCTTTAATCACGCTCATTAAAATTCTTACTTTCCTAATTTTCTTACATTTTCTTCTTTGTTGAAATGCAGGTGGCATGCTTGCAGGCACAGCTGATGCAGGTAAAGGCTCAGCTGACTCAGAACCTAGTGGAGTCCAGGAACATAGAGAATAATCATCAGTGGCAAGGGAATACTAACAATGTTACAGGACAAACAATTAATCATCCATTTTGTCCCACTTACATGAACCCTATATCTCCTCAAAGCTCACTTGAATCAATTGATCACAGCAGCATCAATGATGGAATGAGCATGCAAGATATACAGAGCAGAGAGGATTTCCAAATCCAAGCTAAAGAAAGACCACACAACAACAATGACTTGGGGGAGCTGCAAGAACTGGCACTAAGGATGATGAGGAACTGATTATGATTAGGTTAGCACCAAAGCTAGCCTTTTCATTTTCTAGAAGGGTGTTCCTTGATGTTTAGGGGGACATGGTCTTTTCCTAGTGTTGTATATATAATGAGTGTCATGAAGAAAAACTGGTCATAACTGATAATAAGCCTAAAGTTTAAACTAAGCATTAGGCTTTTTTCTGTTTGTGGATTCAATCCAAAAGAAAATTATTTTTTTGCAGCCTAGCTAGCGTAGTCTCTCTCTCTTTCTCTATTTATATCCATGCTTAATGTTTTTGCTCAAATTAGCAGTGGTTAAATTTGAGTCTAGAAAATAATGTGGTTTTTGTTATGTGAACTACAGTAGAGCATAAAGACAGTCTTAAGCAAAAATGGCAAAAGGAAAGCCTAATGAATAGGGGTTGTCATAAATTATATATTATGCATTCTTTGCCTGTCGAACTTCAATAATTATGGTGCGTACCTTTGAATTATGAGTTGTCCGTTTTTTCCCTCGCTTAATGGGAGATTTTTTTATTCAACAAAACCACACGTTTAATTGAACTTTCTAGATGACATTGCTTGACACGTTGAACTTTTTGTTTTATTTATGGTGGGAATCCCCATCTAGGTTAATTTGGATTTGTTAAAAGACCAACACATAGTACTTTTTGTCTCAGCTGTACTACTTTGGTGAATAATCTTCTGAGGTGTTTGGCGACAAAAAGTAATATCACAAAGTACTTTACACACTAAGCTTCAATTTACTGAAAAATGAATAATAAACAACACTCTCTTCGATTATATTTGATAATTTGTTAATTTTTTTATGGGGGGAGGGGGGAAGCAGCAAAGAGACCAAAAAGAGATCATGCATGAGCCTTAATCATTGCATATTAGTCCATATAATATAAGCTTGAGTTTTTTTTTTTCTCTCCCCATTTATTATATGTTGCAAAAAAACCGGTGAGAGGAACTTAAGTCAAAAGTGATCAAGATGCCCCATCTTCTTCAACATGTTTAGATCCAAATGCAATGTTCCCTTGGGTGCATTGATGAGACATTTTTCTAAGAATTCTTTTTGCAAGGAAGGGGGCTAGAGGGGACTTGGATGCTACCATTATAGTTAAAGGCAAGCACAACCCTAGGGTGAGTATATCCAATGGACCCTAATTTACTAACAGGTAGTTTTACCTAAAATTACTATGCTAATCTAATTGTAATATCAATATACAAATGATTTTGTACTCGTACAAGTAGACAAAGTGTCTCCCGGGTTGAATACATGGGCAACATCACTATTTTTATTTAACCAAATAACCTCATTCTATGGTAACATCAAATAAAGAGCCTAATCCTATAAAGCGTTGCAAGCTGGGGAACTAGTCGGCAATATATATTTTAGAAGTAAATGCTTTGATTCATTTGGTAGAGCCATTAAATTGAATAAATTTAGTGGGGGGTGTTGACACTTTTACGTACGGTGATAATCAAATAATGAAAGAGTTGTAGTAATAAACCGACAGAAATAGAGAACCGTACTATATATCGAATCGATTCGGTCTTTCAAAGTGTTGTTCTTGTGATCAAAATGTACTTTTAAAATTAACTTGTTGGTTAATCGTGAAGCTATTTTATGATTTCCTTGCATGCCACTCAAATATTATTGGTGAGTTTGTACTAATTTTGATCGGCAAAATAAAACCAAGCATGCATTGTGTACCTTATAAACTATTTAATTAAATACAAAGAAAATATAATTTGGTCTTAGACTTCTACTCACACAATAATAGGTGATATCTTGCATAGGGGAGACAAGACTAGCTAGTAGACATGGATCTTGTTCAACACTTTCATAATAGAGTTCAACTATGGGGACCATGTACGCAGAAACTCGTAGTGAAGCACAAGTAACTGATCAAGAGTAAGAGAAATTAAAGTAATATCACCTAATTAATAATGAGTACTCCTAATGAAAATTTGCATGTGCGTGTGTGTGTCCAATGAGATATAAATTAAATCTGAAATTTCAAATAATTGAAGTGCCTTTGCAAACGAGATTTATATTAAGTCTTAATTTTCAATTGGATTCACTTCAATTTGCTTCCTTAAAATAAACGGTTCTCAAATCTCAAGCATGTAGAAAATTATGATATATATCCAGGAAACAGAACTAGAACTAGCAGAAAGATCTCCTATGGCTATAGGCTTATAGGACAGTAAGAAAATGAATGAAGTGTGCAGGCCAATATTTGAAAGTTGTTGTTTAAGTATTAGTGGACCACCTTTAGATCCGGCTGAACAGAAACTTACATATGGACAATAAAATAAGCATCCTAAGTCATGTCACAATGATTTAATTAATGCAAAAAAAATATGTATATAGATAATCAGTCCAATTAAACGGCCATTAATTCCATAATTTGTCTAAAAGAATTAAAGAATGTCTTTTAACTAGTCTATTAAGACATTAATAAGAAATTAAAAAGAAAAAATATTTATTGTGAAAATCATAAAAGAACATAAAAAAAAATTATGGATATTAAATAATACAATTTTATACATTTTAATATAAAAAATTGTTCTTTGATATCGTAATTATAACTAATATCATAATTACATTGATTAATATTTATCATTAAAGAATGACAAAGCAGATAAAAGAGCAATTATAGAAGAAAAAAAACTTTAAGCCGGACCATTATTTGCATCAGAGAAAGTAATTAATATATTGGCAGACCCATTAGTTTAATTGGAGATGAGTGATTATGATTAGCGGAACGTGAGAGCAAAGTTGTTCCATAAAAAGTCAAATATGGGACCTGTGCTAAGTGAAGAGAAGATTTACATTGGTCTTTACTTATTCTGATGAGTTGCTATGTAATAATTAAAATAAAGAAATAGAGTCAAAAGACGAGTAGAGAAGATAAGAACAGAGTGCACAGTGGCATATATATTTCTTGCCATACTCAACAATTTATATGTGAATATATATAATCCGTTTACATCAAATATAAAATGTTTTACACCAAATCTCTATCATTCAATTTAAATAATCTAAAGACTAAAATTGATTCTCTTAAAAAATATAATTAGCAAATCACGACATTATTATTTCTAATTAAATGAATTGATAAAAATCATTGATGATAATACTAAATATTATTTTTAATCTTATTTACATAAAAAATTAAAATATTTACCATTTATGTCTTTCTTTACTAAAGAAAATTGAAATTAGTATCATCATCCATATTCTCAAAAGCATAACTTTTCATGTCCTCCACCTTCCATGTAACAACATCTGTTTCACAATTCAATAATTAATATTCCTGAAAGATATAAAAAAAATATAAAAAGTGAAAAATAATTATGATTTACTGTGAATTTTTTCTTCAGTTAATATCCTCTTTTTGATCATATAAAATAGTCCAGTATACAATAAAAGCAGTATGTATGTATAGGAAAAACATCAATTTTTTTTTCTTTTGAAATGTCAAAATTATTAATAAACTCAAATCTAGTACAAGGAGTGACCGACCCCCTTATATATCACATAACCCATGTAAAGAACGAAGCAAAAGAAAGATGTTAATGGACGATAAATATTTTTTTTAGCAAAGAAAAACGTATAAAGATTATAATATTTGTTATAGAATTCAAAATTTATTTTTGACAAAGATAAGATTGATAAATATTATGAAAAATATTATTTGGTGATATTATTAATGATTTTGATCAATTAATTTAATTAGAAATAATAAAATCATATCTCATGATTTGCTAATTAGAGTTTATAATTTTTTTTAAGTGAATAAATTTCAGCTTTTAGATTATTTAAATTGAGTGATTGAAATTTGATGTAAAACATTAATTTTAAAGATTTATTTTACACTTAATGTAAATGGATCCTATATATATAATAAAAAGTAAGATTAAGACTAACTTTGATAACATAAAAAACTCACTTAAGTCTGGTGTATGATATTTTTTAGCGAAGCACACGATCTACAAAGCTATGATATACGTGATAGTTGGAGTTAGATTTACGCATTCTTTTCATATATATTCTTTAATAGGCGCGACAAGTATAATTCTTAAAATTAATGAAGTAAAATGAGTAGATAAAATTAGTAACCCTTTATAGATATTCAAATTCATTAATTCAATAGTTTGATTGAAAGTATCTATAAAATAAATTGAGTAAATAAATAATAAATTTATTAAATTAATTAATACTTATTACATAAATTATTCCAAAATATAAACATCTATTATAAATATAATTAAAAATATATGATTATTACATATTACATATCTATAATGTTTTATTTATCTGAAAGAATATCTTTTTCATTAATTAGATCAATAAAATTAAATTTAATATATCAAATAATACAAATATTTTAAACATATATGGGATACAGATGAATCATCATCAATTATATATGGGAGTCTTGTAAATTATTTTAATCATCATCAATTATGCATTATGTATTTGATCCCCAGGATTGGCCAAAGGACTCCATATTAGTCCATTCTATTACTTTACTCCTCCTGCGTGTTAAGATTTACAAGTCGGACACACGTGCAACTTTAATGTTTGATTTAACATGATGTCAATGACCTGTATTAAACAGAGGAGTTTATCTTGAAAAGAAACAAGTAACTGCCATTCTTGTTTCTTATAGGAAAATAATTTTCTTTTTTATGGTACAAGTGATGTGAAGTAATTATTTATTTTATTGATGATTAATTTGTATTAAAATTTTAATTAATTATTTTCAATAAAAATTTTCTTTTTAATTTTATATTTTTATTTACAATAATTAAATCCAAATTTTTATTAAAAAGATATTCAAAATTAACGACATATTAGTCGGAAATAATCTATAGCCAGTGTAGTAGGGTAATTGTCCCGCTAAAATTTTAGTGCAGCCTGTTATTATATATAATATTATATTTTAATTGATCCCAATTTATATAATATAATGTATATTGAGTGTTTCCATTCACACTTTTATGTCATATAATTCTTTATGTAATTCCCCACATTGAACAATTGCCCTCATAATTTTGACAAAAAACATCTTTAAATTTTCCTATGATAATATTCTGAATTTTTTGACAAAAAATCAATTACTTATGTACTCATTGAAAATAAAAAAAAATTTAGTTTCTTTGTTATAATCATCATGTATTTGTTATTTGTTTTTACCAAATGCATTTATTTTTACTGTTTTATATTTTAGTTACATAGGTGTTAAATTAATTTTTACCTGTATAATCTTTTAAGTTATAATCTTTACTGGACATGCATATCCTTAAATGTAATAAATAATGAATATAATAATTCAATATATAAAATATTATTAATTAAAATTTATTAAGAAAAGAAATTGTGAACCTGCATGCATAACCCGTATTTCACTTTTTCTATTCAATATCTTATGAAAGTTTTTTTCTGTTAGGAATATCTAAAAGATCTGTTACCAATTTGTATAGGAGTTATATCTAAAAATATTATGTCAAACTACATAGGAGATAGTTAAGACAAATTCTAGCATGGATCTATGATTCAAATGCTCATGATGGACCAGTGCAAAAAAAGTGGTATTGTAGCTAAATATAATATGATTGATGAGATGAGTAAACAAGTTTTAATCCTTTAGGTTCATAATCAGCCCCCCATCATCCTTAGTGCCAATTCATGCAATAAGTGACAAACTCAGTAAAGTTTTTTAGTTAATACCAAAATTTTAAGTAATGTCAAATTTTATTTTTAGATAGTATCAAATTTTATTTTTAATCTTAATTAATTATATAATATATAATTATTAAAAAAAATTGTCACTCAACAATTACAAATTTTATTTTTTAGATAATGTCATAACCATCACTCATCTCCACTTAACTCTGCCACTGCTTGCAACCCCAAGTCATTATTGTTGTATGGTTTTTCTTTAGCTTGGGTATGGAGATCATCTCTCGTTTGTATGTCTTGCATGCTCATTCCATCATTGACATTGTTGTATCAATTGACTCAAGAGAGCTTTGAGGAGATATAGGTTTCATGTAAGTGGGACAAAATGGATGGTTCATTGGTTGTCCTGCAATGTTGTTATTTTTTCCTGACCACTGATGATTATTCACTATGTTCCTGAACTCCAATAGGTTCTAAGCCAAATGAGCCTCACCAAGCATGCCACCTACATTTTAGAAAAAAAAAGTGGAAGGTCAAATTGTGGATAAAGCTTAGGAAACTGACACAGTGGTTCCTAAGTGGGTTTAGTGGAGTCATTCCAAGCTACCGGAACTTCACGTTGAAAACCATTAGATTGAAAAGTATGTTTGAGAACATGTGTTTGTACTACTTTGAAGACCAGTTACTTTGATGGGAAAAACTGTGATGGAATGTTCTGCCATCCGGTTGATTCCTCCCAGTGGAAGAAGATTAATCATTTATATCTGGAATTCGGCAAAGACCCAAGAAATCTTAGACTTGCACTTACCAATGATGAAATGAATCCCTATGGCACTTTAAGTACTCAACACAGTTTGTGGCCTGTTTTGCTAGTCATTTACAACTTGCCTTCTTGGTTGTGCATGAAGCGAAAATACATGATGTTGTCTATGATGATATCGGTCCCAAGACAACCAGGAAATGACATTGATGTGTATCTCAGTCCCTTGATTGAAGACTTGACAAACTTGTGGGACGAGGGGTTGCCGTGTTTGATGGGTATTTAAATGTGACATTCAAGTTGCGTGCAATGCTATTTTGTACCATTAATGATTTTCCAGCGTACGGGAATTTGAGTGGATACAATGTTAAGGGCTATCATGCATGCCCTATCTGTGAACAAGACACGAGCTATGTACAACTTAAACATGGAACAAAACAGTTTACACTCGCCATCGACGTTTTCTGAAACCTTATCACCCGTACCGGCAATTGAAAAAAAAAGCATTTAATGGAAGTCAAGAGCATGAAAGTGCCCCGATACCGTTAACTGGTGACTAGGTTCTTGAGCGGATTGAGGACATCAATACTACATTTGGAAAAACCCAAAAGAAGTTGAAAAGTAAAACTTGCATATGGAAGAAGAGGTCAATATTGTTTGATCTTCCATACTGGTCTGATCTAGATGTTAGACATTGTATCGATGTTATGCATGTAGAGAAAAATGTGTGTGATAGTGTCATCAGCATGCTTCTTAATATTCAAGGCAAGACAAATGATGGTTTAAATACTCATCAAGATCTTGCTGAGATGGGTATACGTGAGCAGTTACATCCAAGGTCTGATGGTAAGAAAATATACTTGCCTCCAGCATGTCACACTTTGTCAAGAAAGGAGAAGATACGTTTCTGCCAGTTTTTGCGCCATGTCAAAGTGCCACAAGGATACTCTTCAATTATTAAAAGTCTTGTGCAGGTGAAAGATCTGAAACTAGTTGGCTTAAAGTCTCATGATTGTCATGTCTTGATGCAACAACTATTAGCCGTGGCGATTCGAGACATTTTGCCTGACAAAGTGAGGCATGCTATAACTCGCATGTGCTTTTTCTTCAATGCCATTTGTAGCAAAGTCGTGGACCCTGTAAAGTTAGATGACTTGGAAGAAGAGGTTGCAATCATCTTGTGTCAGTTAGAGATGTATTTTCCTCCTTCATTTTTCGACATCATGGTTCACTTGATTGTTCATCTGGTCAGGAAAATTAAATTGTGTGGTCTTGTTTATTTAAGGTGGATGTACCCGGTCGAGCGATACATGAAGATCTTAAAAGGGTATACAAAGAAACTATACCGTCCTGAAGCATTCATAGTTGAAAGGAACATTGCAGAAGAAGCTATTGAATTTTGTTCAGAGTGCATTGAAAAGACAAAACCTGTTGGGTTTCCTGAGTCTCGGCATGACGACAAAGTGGGAGGTAAGGGTTCACGAGGGCTACATGTTATAACTCCTAGGTTAGAGGAATTGCAACAAGCTCATTTGTATATACTAAATAACAGTAATGAAGTTCTGCCATACATAGTTCGTCATGAAGCCTTGATCAATGAAAGTTATCCAAAAATGACGAAGAATAGGTTGTTGAAAGAGCATAACAAGACTTTCTTGAATTGGTTCAAAGATAAAATATTTAGTGATGAATCTTCCTTTGAAACAATAAGGAAGTTAGTAGATGGGCCTAAAAGAAATGTTAGAAGTTGGCAGGGATACGATATCAACAAGTACTCATTCTACACCAAAGAACAAGATGACAAGAGCACAATGCAAAATAGTGGGGTTAGTCTTAAGGCTGAATCCCAACATTTTGCTACTGTGGATGACCCTAATCCTCGTTTGGCTTCCATGCCTTACTTTGAAGTTATTGATGAGATCTGGGAGCTTAATTATGTCAAATTCACTGTGTGTGTTTTCAAGTGTAAGTGAGTTGATAGCAATATCGGTGTGTGAACTGACGATTCAGGATTTACTTTGGTAGATCTCAAGAAGCTAGCTTATCAAAATGAGCCTTTCATCATGGCAGAACAAGCTAAACAGGTGTTTATGTTCAAGATCCTTGTGATGAAAGGTGGTTAGTGGTTCTACATGGAAAAATCATTGGTCTTAATATTGAAGATGATGATTCAACCCTTGATACTGGTGTGACTCCTTTCTCGACACATATGTCTAACGTCAATGAACAAGAAGAAGTTGACGATGTTCATGCAAATCGCAATGATCATGATGAAGGAGAATTAATTAACATCGTTTAATGTGATCTTTATTCTATATTCACTTGTTTTCATATTTACAATTTCATATCTTACTTTACTTTTCACTTAACTTTAATTAATGTTGTTTTTAACAGGCATATGACTACACCACCGAGCTTCCCTCCTCCTCCTAAGTCAGCACCTTCATCATCTACGTCGAAGAAGACTAGGAAAACAACACGACTGAGGTCATTGGCTACCAGACCTGTCGGTGTCAAGAGACCACTAGTTCATGTAGATCCTGCCACTGGGAAGGCTGATGGTCCCTATAAAAAGAAATTAAGGACGTATTTGGGGATCATCGCTCGGGACAAGGTGGATGTCACAATTGGTAATTGGAAGGACGTTCCTGCAACTCAGAAGGATTTGATTTGGGAGGACATTCAGGTATTAGAATTAAATGTTCAATGTCAATGTAATTGGTTGTACTAATACAATTAAAATGTTATTGTAACTTTTAAATGTGTTTTTTTGTATGGTAAGCTGAATTTGATATACCTGAAGCGTCCGACCAAAGGACAAAGAAGAAAATTCTTCAAACAGTAGAAGAGCGATGGAGGCAATTTAAGTCAGATTTGACTTCCAAATGGGCTCTGGCACAAGGCAAGGAGGAGGACAACGGCACAGTCTGTGAGAAATACAGAATCAGCAAAGAAAAGTGGCACCAATTTTGTGAGAGTCATAGAGCTGCGTCATGGGAGGTTAGTTGACTTGCATTGTTTTTTAATATGACAATTATGCAGTATTTTCAAGTGCATTTTGTTGATAACTATCTATGTAATTGTGATAGGATATTAGAAAAAAGGCTCAGGCCGCCCAGAAACTAAACATTGCCCCTCACGTGTTGTCTCGTGGGGGTTATAATTTATTATAACAAACATTAATGGAGGAAAAACAAAAGAAACTATTAGAGGAAGCAGCGCAATCTGGGAGCACCGAAATAATCGTTCATCCTCCATCTCCTGTTAGACGACACGTGAAGTGGAAGATGGCTCGCACAAAAAAAATCAGGAGACATGACATCTGAGGTGGTACGTGAAATTGTAGAAATGATTGTAAGTTAATAATTTTTTCAATGGTCATTAACTATAAAAACAACAAATTTGAAAACTCATGTAGTATTTATGTTGATTGCAGGATACCCTGGAAGAGCAATCAACACAGGGTAGCTTTGTCGCCAGTGGATGTCAGGATATACTGATTGTTGCCATTGGGCGACCAGAGCACTCAGGTCATGTCCGTGCTGTTGGACCGGGTGTGACGATCAAACAATACTTCAGACCAGCTTCAACAAGCTCTTGTACGTCTAAGTCCATGAACCTAGAAGACTTGGATCGACTGAAACAGAATATCCAGGAAGAGCTGGAGCAGTTGATCACTGAAAAAGTGACTCAACAACTTATGTTGTCCTTCAGCCACATGCAGTCTCAGATGTAATCTTAGGGATTCATACTACCTCCTAAGGTTGAGGTTGGTCCTTCTGGTGTCTGTGTCAGCACAAAGGAAAGCCGTGTTAGTCCCACGAGGTAAGACCCTGACATGGGTGCATCAGACAGGAGTGAGTTGTATGTTGATGACAATCCTTCCTGCCTGGTTGCCCTTGGAAGAGTTTATGAGGGTTGATAATCATGCACAACGTCCTTTGGGCCAATGGTCAGGTGAAGGTGGGTGTTGAGGAAGTTCGAGATGCTGATGCTCGTGTCCCTATACCCACTGAAGAGGTTTAGTTAGTGGGACGGACCCCTAACACCTTCCTTGCTTAGCCAACACATCTTGTACATGCTATTTCGAAAAATGTATTTACTTTTTGTTGTGTTTATTATGATTCAAAATGGATTAATTTCTTACACATAAAGTGTTGACTGTCATTGACTTATGTTTATTAACCGTGTAGGATAAACAGGGACTTGAGGGACCGAGGAAACCAGTACATAAGTCGGAACCTGATGATGATCTCCTATACCAGATCACATTGACCAGCCCCAGCTTTTCCTTAGACCCATGCAGGTGCTGTGGGATACTACTATGTTTGGGGTGTATAATTACGACGTCTCCTTGTACATAAAGTATGAAGATATTTCTGAAATAATATACGGTGGTCAATGTCTCAACATCTCTGTTTTACAAATGTGGATTCTATAAGTCACTTTACATTATAGACCATTACATTGCTGATTGTTTCAAATTAATGCATAATTTACTTTATTTTAAAAACAATAGGCATATGAATGACTTAAGCATGCAATCGGATAATGTCTCTGTGTATGGATTCCTTGAGCCACAGTCCATACAGAGATCTGTCCAATCACAATTTGAATCTGAAGACTATATTAAGAAATGGATGCAAACTTCACAAAAACATGTATACCTAGCAGCGTACTTGAATGGGTAAGTAAAATTGTACAAATCAAATTAAATAATTAATGCAGTGTAATAACTTAATGTTCTCCAATGTAGCGCACATTGGCAACTAGTCGTTATATGTCCTAAGGAAAATGTTGTTGTGTGGTTCTGTTCCTTGCACAATAAGCCAGATAATTTCTAAGACATTTACTTTATTATTGGAAAGACATGAATATGTTAATTGTACGATATGCATGTATGTTTTTCTTAACCAGTGCTTTGAAGGGATTCAACGATAATCAAGGAACTAAATCCAAAGCTACTCCTAAATGGATTACAGTTAAAGTAAGTCATTTAAACAATGGTTGATGTCTTCAAAATTATTTTTATTACTATTTACACTAATTTCCGTTTAACTTTAAATATGTTATTCAATTTAGTGTAATAAGCAAAAAGGAAGCACTGAGTGTGACTATTATGTCATGCATTGGATATCAACGATAGTACAAGGAGACTTCAGGGATATCTGGACACGGTAATTGTTTACTTCAAAACTAATTTTATTTGTTATACTTATTTTTATTTATAGTTATTAAGTTATGTTTTATTATATTATGCAGTATTTTACTTATCCAAGACCATTGGAATTGGAGAGATTGAAGGCAATTCGGATTCAGTGGACAATATTTTATCTTAGAGTTATAAATGAAACACTAGGTATTTTATCTTAGAGTTAGAAATGAAACACTAGGTGATTAAGAGATTTTGAAACAATTGTATAAATAGTTTACTTACAAGTGCTTATAGTGTATTGATATTATTGTTATCTTTGACCATTACAATTTATAGTAACTTTTTATTGTATTGTGAAACTATTTGTCTGTATTGGTTTATTTTTTAATTTGCAGGTTTGGGTAATATTTAAAAAATAGACAATATATTATAAAAAAAACTACAAAAATCAACATCAACATTGGTTTTTACTAAAAATCGATGTTGTATAGCATTAAATAACGTCGATTTTCAGTAAAAACTGATATTAATTCAAAAAAACATTAGTTTTTACAAAAAACCGATGTTGATATTGATTAATCAACACCAATTTTTAGTAAAAATTGATGTTGTTTAGCATTAAACAACATTAGTTTTCAGTAAAACTGATGTTGATTCACAAAAAATAACATCGATTCTTAGTAAAAATCGATGTTGATTCACAAATAACGACATCAATTTTTAATAAAAATGATGTTGATTCTCAGAAAACATTACTTTTTGCTAAAAATTGATGTTGATTCACATAAAACAACATCAATTTTTGCTAAAAACTAATGTTATATATTTTTATTAACATCAATTTTTTAAAATTGATGTTAACAATGATACTTTTAACATCACTGGTTTCAACATCAGGTAAAAATTGATGTTAAAAGTCTAAAAAAACTTATGTTAAAAACCTATTTTTTAGTAGTGTTTTGCAAAGGTTAAAAAAATGCTTTAAGTTGAATGACATATTTGAGAGGATTGAAATGGTGCAGTTTTTTATTTTCAAGAACTTGCTGAATAATGATTACTAGTATTTTGCATCGTTGTAATTTTTTTTTTACTATTAAAGTTTAAAAAAACTATGAAATATTCATTTTCAAGATGGAATCGTTGAAAATTCTTAAATACTGGAGTACTACAGTATTAGAAGATTCTTCTTCCTCCAACAAAATTTCATTGGAGGCTTATTGTGAGTTCTAGGGACACATATAAATCTAAGGATTACAAGTGCTTTGCTTGATGGAAAAAAATTCTTTTACAGGAATGCAAGTTATTTTTACGAGGCACGCAGACTTGGGATTAATGTTTAGGACACCAAGTAAATTAATTACTTTACATTCTAAAAGGAAGATTCCTAAAACAATACCAAACACTAATTAAAGAGGACTAATGTTGATATTTCTCACTTATTACTCTGCTTAGGATTGAGGTGTTATTTTCTTCCCTAAATTTTACATTACTAAACTAACTAGAACCAAAATTAAGAGACTAATCATTAATGGGCATTTGTCCTACCTTACGTAATTAGTTTTAAATTTTAATATCATTTTAGTATGAAAATTATCAATTTTTGTAAAATTTAATATGTACTAGTGTGTTTATTAGAAGTGTTCGCATATTGGGTCAATCCAATCATTTTGGTCTCGTTGATTTATCATCGAATCATTTTAGCTTAAAATTGTAACATGGTTCAATCCAATTTAAAGTGATTTGGAATTTGATTAGTTTTATTCATACTTTTTTTAGAAAATAGTAAATAAAAGATAATATATATATATATATATATATATATATATATATATATATATATATATATAT